>CM055267.1:1178807-1330901 GCA_029237695.1 Conchocele bisecta
GGAAAAAATGGGTCAAGTTAAAACAAAAGTAACATGTTGGATAGTGATATGTGGTGGGCACACCCCTTGATTATGAAGCTGTGAAAGTTTGGTGGTCCTAGGTGGTACAGTAACAAAGAAATGGACTCAAACACGAAAACTTAACATTGATTGTGGACGCCGCCCGCCGCCCGCCCGCCCGCCCGCCGCCCGCCCGCGCCCGCCCGCGCCCGCCCGCCCGCCCGCGCCCGCCCGCCCGCCCGCCGCCGCCCGCCGCCCGCCGCCCGCCGCCCGCCCGCCCGCCCGGCTTTCGCCAATCCAATAGCCTGGATTTTTTTTCAAAAAACCTGGCTAAAAAAGTAGACATAATACCTGAAGAACCAGTTATAGTGAAAGTCTATAAAACATCAAATATAACATATTTTACAGCTGGAATGGGCCGAGTTGTTGGTGTTGTGTTTGGCTGGAAATTGTTTTGGCAACCTAAGATGTCTACAGTTAATGATATGAAAACTACAGTTAATGAAGTTTCTAATCCACACTATATGGAGTAATTAATTAAATTAAATTTATATTATGTAAAATAAAACAAGAGTTGTCAGAAGACAACGAAGCTCGCCTGTTGACAGCCTTCATTCAAACTTGTCACAGTTGTATAAAAAACATGAATATTATATAACTTGACCTTGGGATAAGGGGTGTGCGGTGGACCTTGACATTGAGGTCAGTGGTGGAAGGTGGGTCGTGGATTTGATATAGCATGATATAGCATATTAAGATGAATGCATGTATGAAATATCAATGCGCTCCCTGAAAAGAGAAGGAAAACAAAATTTAACCCAGGGTTAAGTTTATGAAGACACTAATTTGGTGATTTTCTATAGCATGATAGCTATTCACATGAGGAATGCTTGTATAAATGTGCTAAGTTTGTGACCTTGGCCTTGGCAAAAGGGATGGGGGTGGGTCATGGATTTGCTGTAGCACAATAGAGTATCATCAGATGAATGCATGTATGAAATATGAAGGTGTTCCCTGTAAAGAAACAGAAGTTATAAAAAGACATTTACTCCAACGTTAAGTTTATGATGTTGATCTTGGGGAAAGGGGTGGGGTGGGTCATGGATTTGCTGTAGCACAATAGAGGATCATCAGATGAAAGCATGTATGAAATATCAAAGCGTTCAAAGTGTAAAGAAACGGACGTTACACAACATTTACCCCAATGTAAAGTTTATGAACATGCTAAATTTGTGACCTTGACCTTTGGGTAACGGTTAGGTGGTGGGTTGTGGATTTGCTACAGCATGATAGAGAGTCATCTGAGCAATGTATGTATGAAATATCAAGGCGTTCCATCAAAAGAAACAGTTGTTATCAGACATTTACCCCCCAACATTAAGTTTATGAATGTGTCAAGTTTGTGACCTTGACCTTGGGGTAAGGGTTGGGCGGTGGGTCATGGAATTGCTATAGCACGATAGAGTATCATCAGATGAATGCATGTATGAAATATCAAGGCATTCCATGAAAGGAAACAGATGTTACAAGACATTTACCCCAACGTTAAGTTTATGAATGTGCTAAGTGTGTGACCGTGACCTTGCGGGAAAGGGGTGGGGGTTGATCATGGATTTGCTATAGCACGATAGAGTATCATCAGATGAATGCATGTATGAAATATCAAGGTGTTCAAAGTGTAAAGAAACAGAAGTTACACAACATTTACCCCAACGTTAAGTTTATGAACATGCTAAGTTTGTGACCTTGACTTTTGGGTAAGGGTTGGGTGGTGGGTTGTGGATTTGCTACAGCATGACAGAGGGTCATCTGAGGAATGTATGAAATAGCAAGGCGTTCCATGAAAGGAAGCAGATATTTACCCCAACATTAAGTTTATGAATGTACTAAGTTTGTGACCTTGACCTTGGGGTTAGTCATGGATTTGCTATAGCACGATAGAGTATCATCAGATGAATGCATGTATGAAATATGAAGGCGTTCCCTGTAAATAAACAGAAGTTACACAACATTTACTCCAACGTTACGTTTATGAACATGCTAAGCCTGTGACCGTGACCTTGGGGTAACGATTGGGTGGGCGGTGGGTCATGGATTTGCTATAGCACGATAGAGTATCATCAGATGAATGCATGTATGAAATATCAAGGCGTTCCATGAAAGGAAACAGATGTTATAAGACATTTACCCGAACGTTAAGTTTATGAATGTGCTAAGTTTGTGACCTTGACCTTGGGGTAAGGGCTGGGTGGTGGGTCATGGATTTACCACAGCATGATAGAGTGTCATCTGAGGAATGCATGTATGAAATAACAAGGTGTTCCATGAAAGGAAACATAAGTTAACAGACATTTACCCAACGTTAAGTTTATGAATGTGCCAAGTTTGTGACCTTGGCCTTGAGGTAAGGGCTGGGTGGTGGGTCATGGATTTGCTACAGCATGATAGAGGGTCATCTGAGGAATGCATGTATGAAATAACAAGGTGTTCCATGAAAGGAAACAGAAGTTATCAGACATTTACCCAACGTTAAGTTTATGAATGTGCCAAGTGTTTGACCTTGACCTTTGGGTAAGGGCTGGGTGGTGGGTCATGGATTTGCTACAACATGCTAGAGGGTCATCTGAGGAATGCATGTATGAAATAACAAGGTGTTCCATGAAAGGAAACATAAGTTATCAGACATTTACCCAACGTTAAGTTTATGAATGTGCCAAGTTTGTGACCTTGACCTTGGGACAAGGGCTGGGTGTTGGGTCATGGATTTGCTACAGCATGATAGAGTGTCATCTGAGGAATGCATGTAGGAAATAACAAGGTGTTCCATGAAAGGAAACAGAAGTTATCAGACATTTACCCAACGTTAAGTTTATGAATGTGCCAAGTTTGTGACCTTGACCTTGGGGTAAGGGCTATGTGGTGGGTCATGGATTTGCTACAGCATGATAGAGGGTCATCTGAAGAATGCATGTATGAAATAACAAGATGTTCCATGAAAGGAAACAGAAGTTATAAGACATTTACCCAACGTTAAGTTTATGAATGTGCCAATTTGTTTGTGACCTTGAACCTTGGGTAAGGGCTGGGTGGTGGGTCATGGATTTGCTACAGCATGATAGAGGGTCATCTGAGGAATGCATGTATGAAATAACAAGGTGTTCCATGAAAGGAAACGGAAGTTATAAGACATTTACCCAACGTTAAGTTTATGAATGTGCCAAGTTTGTGACCTTGACCTTGGGGTAAGGGCTAGGTGGTGGGTCATGTATTTGCTACAGCATGATAGACGGTCATCTGAGGAATGCATGTATGAAATAACAAGGTGTTCCATGAAAGGAAACAGAAGTTATAAGACATTTACCCAACGTTAAGTTTGTGGACGACGCTGACGCCAACGACGCCGGGGGTATGCCATAAGCTCTTCTGCACTTCGTGCAGGCGAGCTAAAAATTACAACAATAAATACAGATGGAAAGATAATAGGAAATCTTGTTTATCACGCTGCTGTAATAACGGCGCTTGAAATAGGATATGTGCAGATAACAAATAAAATTATGAAACTGGCAGTTCCAAAACTGCAACTTGATGGTTATAATATGGCGATGCTTATGTTGGATAGTGGACTTGCTATTGCTACTAGAGATATGTTGGTAAAGCAAGGTATAATTCCAGATAATATTTTGAAGTAATAAAATTATTATATAAAACAAAATGGCGGGAATAGCTATGATGGTTGGTGGCGCATTAGTTAACGCATTGGCGTTTACAGGGAGTAATTTCTTATTCAGTTCATTTGGGAATGGTTCGGCAAATGATGAACGCAAAAGGCATAATAATGCCGTAGAGCAATTGCAAAAGGCACAGTGGGCTGAAAAAAAAACAGAGATATTAGACTGGATTAATAATGAAATCAGAAAACAAAATGACGCTGCTAAGACGTTTGCTGATGTGGACGAAGCTATTAGAGAATATAATGCTGTTACTACTCCGGTGACAGGTGCACAACGATTACAGTCGTTTGAGAGAGAGCCAGTATCGAGTGATTTTCATACACCTTCACAAGTCAAAAAGATAGAGAAATTGTGTTTATAGTGGGCGAAATGACTGCGTTGGGATTTATTGCGTACCAATTGGTGTAAAAAGTGGCCAGCTATACTACTAATATATATTTTGAACGACCCTGGATTTCTATATCGTCTCCGCTGTAAGACGGGCAGATATATGAACAGTAGTTTAAGATGGTTCTGGATGAATTGAATACATATAATGAGTTGAAAGCAGAGAGGAAGAAACTAATAGAACAGGGAAAGGCACAGGCACTTAGTGTCATTCAAAAACAAGAGGGCCATGATGGCCTTAATTCGCTCACATGGCTCCATGAACACCAGAGGAGAATGTGACATTGAGTTCACATGTTTTAAAAAAAATTGTGCTATTTTTAGATGGCGGTCATCTTGAATTAAGCGATGACTCTCATTTTACCAAATCTGAAAATGCTTCACCAAAGGATCTTACTTTACTATGAAGTTTGGCCAGCATCGGACATGTGGTTCCTGAGAAAAAGACGTTCAAAATCTCGAATAAATGGACCTTTTGGAGGCCATCATGGATGACATAATCATCCGATTCCGACAAATATTGCACCAGAGCAATCGTCTCATCGATACCTTCAATTTGATATATGACATGATCATATTCGGTCAAAAATAAAATTGGATCTCAAGGGCCACGCCCATTTTTGACCCTGGGGTCACCATTTTCACACCTTTGAAAGAGTATTCTACGTCGATCATTCCTACCAAGTTTTGTCGAAATCTTGTTGGCGGTTCATGAGAAGAAGATTTTCGAAATCTCTAATAAAATAACGACCTTTTGACCTTTCGGTGGCCATCTTGGATGACATGACCATCCAATTTCGACAAAAAATGTACCAAAGCGATCGTCTCTTTGATACCTTCGATCTGATATATAAAATGACCATATTCGGTCAAAAATAAAATTTGACCCCAATTTGACCCCATGGGCCACGCCCATTTTTGACCCCGGGGTCACCATTTTAACAACTTTGAAAGAGCATTGTACATCGATCATTCCTACCAAGTTTCATTGAAATCCAGCTGGCGGTTCATGAGAAGAAGATTTTTTAAGAATTTGTGCTATTTTTAGACGGCGGCCATCTTGGATTAGCGATGACCTCCATTTTAACAAATCTGAAAAGACTTCACCCAAGGACCATAACTGTGAAATTTGGCCACCATGGGTCAAGCGGTTCGTGTGAAGAAGAATTTTGAAATCTTTAATAAAAGAACGACCTTTTGACCTTTCGGCGGCCATCTTGGATGACATAACCATCCGATTTCGACAGAAAATGCACCAGAGTGATCGCCTCGTTGATACCTTCGATTTGATATATGATACGACCATATTCAGTCAAAAATAAAATTTGACCCCAATTTGACCCCACGGGCCACACCCATTTTTGATCCCGGGGTCACCATTTTAACAACTTTGAAAGAGCATTGTACATCGATCATTCCTACCAAGCTTTGTCGAAATCTGGTTGGCGGTTCTTGAGAAGAAGATTTTTGAAGAATTTGTGCTATTTTTAGACGGCGGCCATCTTGGATTACGTAATGACGTCATTTTAACAATTTTGTAATCCCCCTACCTAAGGACCATGACCATGAAGTTTGGTGACTATAGGCCCAATGGTTACCGAGGAGAAGACGTTTGAAAATGTTCACGGACGACGACAGACGACGACGGACACATTGCGGTAACAATAGCTCACATGAGCTTCGCTCAGGTGAGCTAAAAAGATAAAAGGCAAAACATCTGTTCAGCAAATTTATTTTTGTGAATGACCCACCGCCGATATATCAAGAAGCACAATAATGGCTTACATAACCAGAATATGACATGTGTTATGATGATTGATTGATTGATTGATTAATTGTAAACTCTAAACTTCCAGACAGATAACGGGTGAGTGATTGATTGTTCACACTAGTCTCTCTCACACAACTACAAACATTTTTTTTAAATTATTACCATGGTCTTACTTCGGCACCGCTTACACCGTAAGCGGTGTCGAAACTCAGTAATACTCGGTGATATCATCCTACCATTTAAGATTGGAGGAGAGTATCTGCACTTTGATATCTCGCACAGTCGCGTGTGCCCACTTAAACTATCGTCAATTCTCGCGCTGATATGGGTGTTTGTAAAAACTGTATTCTATCTCGGTGATACAAGCTCTCAAAGATTAAACAGGGTTAATGAAATATTATATGTTTGTGGGTAGGGAGTATACAGTTGTTTTGATACACTTTGACATATATTTATTAGTGAATGACACAGGCTAAGAAATATTGAATATTAGTATGTTTTCGTACAAAACACCTATATAATTGTGTACAACAAGCATTATTTTGGTAAATTCATAGTCCCAAGAGCTGAGAAGTCTAAAACAGTAAAATGGTTTTACATTTTTATACAAAGGTACAAAACTACTATATACCGGTAGTTATGTACAAACGCGTATACTTATATATATACTTCTAACCACAGAGACTGGGAAAGCTAAAACTGTGAATATATTGCAGGAACCCCAGTTTCTATATATCTTACAAATCTCGTTCAAAACTCTGTAACATATCTACTGCTATACACTGTACTGTGTAACCAAAGACATATAGCATGTAACCGATGTAACCAAAGCCATATAGGGGTTACAAATGGACACTCTTGTGCAAAGGTGCGGATTTTGGGCCATATATGCAGGAGAATTGGGGGCTAGACAGGCCCGTACGCAGGGGGGGTGCGACGGTGCTTACGCACACCCCCCCCCCCCCCCTAAATTCGCCGAGATCCACTATTTTTCAAACAGTAATCTGAACAAATCTTGAAATGCATTAATATACAGCTAATTTGCATGAAAATGTCACAATTTACCATAGTTGAAATCCGAATTTAAATGACAGGAGAGTGCATTTCAGGCCATCTAGGTTTAAAAAAAAATTCATGGGGAGCATGCCCCCGGACCCCCCTAGAGTACTCGCTCCACTACGTGGGGCTCGCCCCTGACGCACCCCTCAATAGAAAATCCTGCGTACGGGCCTGATATTCTACACGGGTGTCAGTGGTTCCGTCAACTGGAGTTTTCGTCAACTGAAAGATTTCGTCAACTCGGCGTCCGATTCGTCAATTAGGCAATTAAGAGTAAAACTCGATAATGACCGGCACGTGCCATACAATTGATCAGATAATTGATGGTCATTAAGTGGACATTAATGACAGATATTTCTTGCTATTTTAAAGTAGGTTTAGTTGTATATGAGTAGTATATAGGGAGTCAAAATGATACCACCTACGGTGATATCATTTACAACCCTCTATAATACCCCCACCACCCCCGAAAAATCAAAAATTGGTTAACGAGGAAATTGTCTGCCGACAGCAAATTTATGAATTTTTGAGAAAATAATTTTGAAAAGAGGGAGTCAAAATGATATCGTAGTCCTAATTATATTGGAAATTGAACAGAAAAAACAATACCACTATGATTAGAGAAAATGGAAAATAAAATAAAATGGGAATTGAAAGCTTATAATGCCTGTGTCGAAGAAGTTTATGAAGATTACAGGGGTTATAGTCCTATATATAAATTCTATAAATTGAAAACACTAGTCGATATCGAATACATGAAATATCAGCGTAATTTATTACGCTCCGATAAAAACGTTGCGTTTACAATATTATACCGGCAATTATGCGAACGACACAAGGGGCAAATACAAATATTAAGACGGATAATGCGTATCGGTTATAAAACTAAGGTGTATTATATAAAATTGTTAAAACCCAACGATTCGTTTACGAATATACGTTTCTACGATATTAACTAATTAATTTATGTTGTAATCACAACACCAAGCAGATGGAAATGTTCCAATTACATATGTTATGAACATGCAAATTAGGTGTCCCACCTTACACACATATTAAGTGTCCATTTTAGAGAGATTTAAACGATTACATCTTCCAGGATGGAAACATTAACACACTGTAATATATACTACACACACGGTTATTTATAGCCGAGTATATTTCTCCTTATCGATGGTATGTAAACGGAATATCGAATTACACAGGTGGTGAGTACACAATTTATAAACACTTAGTGGGGTTCACGAATTTCCGGGATGGTTCGTTATTTAATTAATCATTATAATTTAAAGCGGAATACCCACTATTATATAGAAAACATATTAATTAATATAATATAATATTTCCACCAACAAAGTTAGGTTTATATACGAGAAATAAACACAGTTCATTGTCGGGACGCCGGCAATAATATCTCAACAGTGAGATAGGTTTCGCCACATGTACTTCACTCTGGCCGCTCTACACATTATAGCGGATGGAGGTAATGAAGAGGAGGGGTCCGCGGTATCGGTCCAATGATGGGGTGGAGGAGATGTGAGCGTGACACATCCCACTAAGCCTAAAAAAGAGAAGAGAAGAGATTTAAAGCGAAGGCTTAGTGGGATGGGCCCAGAAGGGTTTTGCTGGCGTGGGTTCGAGCCTCGGTGGGACCTAAACAATTTCATTTGTTTCAAATTGTTTATTATTATTAATAAAGTGTTTACTGCACCAATATAATTAATTTTATAATTTTAAGAAAATTTTAAAATTATTTTTTAAAAATTATTTTATAAAATATCAAAATGGTGCTGTAACATTTCCTCCGACTTTATTTCCAAGTTTTACCCTAAATTTATCCCAATCAGTACACTCAATTTTTGGCATGATGGCGCGCGCTTTTATTCTAATATCATTTTTTAATTCTTCATATCTCCCCATTTCTTCCACCACGGATTCAAACTCTAAATTTGATATTTTCTTATCGGCCAACGCTTTGGACACCATAACGTCGATGCTATTTTTCCTAGACCTAGCGAGAACGGATATTCTATCATGTTTTCTACTTTTTTTCTCGAGTTTTCCACCCGCCGCCCTAATTACCAGACACAACAACCCAGAAACGGCCGTCACCGCACTTAAAACCCCCGCTACAGGAATTGTTATAATGGTGGATATAGTTGCAGCTGTCCCCGCCCCACACAACACAGAAACACTCGCCAGAGCCGTACTAGATGCTTCAGCTATGTTCGCCGTGCGCTTATATTTTTTAGCGTGTCTTTTTCTATTTGCACATTCTCTAACTAAAATATCCTGCATAGCGACGATATTATTCAACCTAAAATCCGAACTTCTTTCGTTAATTGGATACAGTGTTGATGGAGTGGTATTGACAATTGGATACGGTGATTCGTTCATGATTTTCAATGTATTAGTATTTTACAAATTAAGTTCAATTAACAATGTAACAATAGTGGAAGAACTCGCGGGGTCGGCGATTTTCGTAACAAAGTTAATAATACTACCTTCGGAAAGTCTAATTGTATCGTCACCGGCGAACAAAACCACCGATGAAATATCTCCAGCGAGTTTAGTGACTCCAACCCCCCGTTCTTCCCCATCCACTACAAGATTTATCACGACCGTGCCCATAGATTTACCATTACCATGGCGTATCCCCCATATTTATTGCTCGCTTTGGCACCGAACGAATATTCATAGAGCCCCGCAGTCAATGGGCCCCGCTTCTCAGCCCAAACTGTGATGACACGTTTTTGCGTTTTCAATGTTTCCACCAATCCGGCAAGCCCCCCGATAGAGGTATGGGCCTCAGCACAAATCTTTTCAGAGGTCTCCTCAAGCGCTTTGGTCGCGGCTCTACGAACACGTTTCAGTTTTTCGGTTATTTTTCCATCTAGTTCAGTAAGTGCTGTTTCTCTGTTGAGAGAGACTTCTGAGCGCAACACCCTATATGCCTCCATAAGGGCCGCCTGGTGGTCTTCTCACGCTTTCTCAACCCCCAACCGGGCCTCTTTCTGAAATTCTGTTATTTTTCCATCTAGTTCAGTAAGTGCTGCTTCTCTGTTGAGAGAGTCTTCTGAGCGAAACACCCTATAAGCCTCCATAAGGGCCGCCTGTTGGTCTTCTTGGAGTCCCTCAACCCCCAACAGGGTCTCTTTTTGAAATTCTGTTATTTTTTCGTCTAGTTTAGTAAGTGCTGCTTCTCTGATGAGAGAGTCCTCTTCGCGCAACACCTTATAAGTCTCGGTAAGGGCCGCCTGGTATTTCTGAACACCCAACCGGGCCTCTTATTGAAATTCTGTTATTTTTTCACCTAGTTCAGTAAGTGATGCTTCTCTGTTGAGAGAGTACTCTGTGCACAACACCCTATAAGCATCCGTAAGGGCCGCCTAGTGGTCTTCTCGGGCTTTCTCAATACCCGTTCTGGCCTCTTTTTGAAATTCGGTTATTTTTCCGTCTAGTTCGGTAAGTGCCGCTTCTCTGATGAGAGAGTCCTTTAAGCGCAACGCATCATAAGCCTCCGTAAGGTCCGCCTGGTGGTCTTCTCGGACTTTATCAATACCCAACCTGGTCTCTTTTCGAAATTTGGATTATTTGTTTTCCTAGTTCGGTAAGTGCCGCTTCTCTGATGAGAGAGTCCTTTAAGCGCAACGCATCATAAGCCTCCGTAAGGTCCGCCTGGTGGTCTTCTCGGACTTTATCAACACCCAACCTGGTCTCTTTTCGAAATTCGGTTATTTTTTCACCTAGTTCGTTTAGTTCCGTATGCGTTTCTTCACGACTTTGTGTATTCACAGCCAGGGCATATTCTCTAAGTTGTGATAGTAGACTCTTGTGAATCTCGTCCGTGGCCACCGATATAGTTCTATTGATCAAGGCCTTTGTTTTTTGGGTAGTTAAAAAGTCACTCTCTATCGGGATGAATCCCCCTTCTGCCGGTTCCAAATTCTTTGAATTTGTCACCCAATCGGAAGAACTACCTGGTCCGTATATACTCATAATAATTTTATTTAAATATTGGGGCACCTATACTCAATTGGAAATTTCGAGAATGACCGAAATCGGGAAATCGTTCTTCAACTTTCTCGCTTGATCATCGAGAATAGAGACCGTAAATTCGTGGATGTGTCCCGTTTCCAAAACTTTCATCTCGGGGTGTGGGAAGTCTAAGGTCACAGTCTCACCATAGAAACAATCGATGGCGGGCACGGTTTTCAGTAATGTGCTGGGGGCCCCATCTAGCATGTGGTGTGATGTGTTCAGCTGATCCAGGTGCACCCTGAGAGTTTTCGTGAAGGCGAAGTTTACTGGGGTCGTGCCGACGTGCTCGACCGGATCAAAATGTCCACTGGGAGAAGGGTGCGTTATGTCAAATCCTAACAATGACATCAACCCCTGTGTCATCCTTAAATGTTTATCAACGATCACTGTCGTGCGCCCTGTGGATTTCGAGATTGTGAGAACGTGTCCATCACCAAGCTTCGACGCGATAAAATCTTGTAACTGTGTGGAACTCCAAAGGCCACGAGGTACGTCGAAATCTACCCATGTGCTCCGGTCTACCGCTTCGTAATCCCTGTAACCGAAATATTCTCTCAGCCGCTCCACATTCTGCCACCCGACCGTGAAGGTGATTGATCTGAGGCCTACCCGGCGTTTTCCGCAGCAGTTGTCGAATGACTTTTGAAGTTCACAACTCTCTTTTTGAACATTAGTGATAGTAGCAAACATAATAATATCTTTCAATGGATACCAAAGCATTTAGCTTCCATTATAATGCAAAGTACGCGGTCGGAGGTAAATACACTCAAAAAGACGTTGTTAACCCCCTTGTACACCCAACTGTAACAGTTAGACAGAAAAGTGGCTTTACCACCAATTTCAAACACGTTTGAGAAATATGTAGTTCCAAAGACTACTAGTCAAGATGTAATACTAAGATGGGATTTTTCCCATATGAACTTCTGGCAGAACCAGCTAAATTTCGCTATATGGTGCGCAACGGCCGGATGCGGAGTTTCGCATCAAGACCATCTGACATCCAAGAATATCATGCTCCGAAGTGTCTACAACTTTCACGTGTATTACACAATTAGGAGGATTCTCAAAGAATTAGGTATTCCACTACCTCAAGACGACGGCTGGGATCCCATTTCCAGCACATACGACCGTAAGGCGTTCGAAAGATTGTGTAACGAATTTGGGGTACCAAAAATATACACCCCAACCAACAGTTTAGGGTTAGTTCACCTTAAAGGCTTAGTTAGTGGTGAGCATCTGGATAAAGTCCCCGCATATTTCTCAGGGTTGTGCAGTGCTCGCGGAGCTACCCCACCACCAGTTAGAAAAATGGCAACATGGACTAAATATAATTATAAGTTGAATAAGATGACGTTCGGTGATAAAGTGCTTGGTGGGCTTGCGCGTAAAGACGGTTATTGTCATTGGCTACCTACTAAAGTAGCCCACGTGGAATACCTAGACCTGGGTGATACTCCACAGATGCGAAATGCGTGTACCACCTTTATGTTAGATGAAAGCACTGAATTTACGCAGGGTGGGGTTATTCACCTCAACGAATCCATTCGCGTATACGTATGGGCAATCCTCGCCTCACAGAAGCAAACGCACAGCGCTATACCGGGCATGGGAACTGCCTTTGACGCACAAAAACAGTTCTTGGCACTTGTCGAGGACGCCATCTCAGCTAAGGTGCACCTCCAGAAGGCGATCCAGAATTATCAAGACGTTTTACAGACTGCCCACACCCCGGTAGACTACGCATTTGGAATAGGTCTTTATATGGCGCCAAGTAATATGATACTACGAGACGACCCGGTTGACGGTTACAATAATCAGATCGTAGTCGCCACCGCCAATCAAAAAATCGGCCGCAACGGGAACGTGAACACGGATATCATCAAGCTCCCACCCAAGATGATCCGGAGCGGAGGTGAAAATTCAAATAAATTTGAAAAACCCCCAATTCACGAATTGGATGCACCAATTCGCAAATTGGATGCACCATCCAATCCAATCATCAACAATGGAACACCAATCGAGATTGGAAGCACAACCCACGAGGAGGAGAAATTAGGGCTCGTCGTCGCCCTCGTGGTGATCGGACTACTCGCGATTTGGTTTTAGGAACTCTCGGGCGGAGAATAGTAGGAGACCGGCGATTGCCACGATTAAAGCCCAAGTATTTTTGGTGAGCCATCCGGCTGTTTTTGCTAATATAGATAGCAAGTAAGAAACGATACTTCCGATCAGTCCAGGTAGTGCGGCAGCCGCCTTTTCGGCTAATTTAGCCAGGAGACTGGCGAGGGCTTTTAGTTGCTTTTTTTACCCACTCCTTGGCTCCACCGGATGCTGGTGCGGGTGGTGGCGCTGGTGGTGGCGCCGCGCCACCAGTGAAAGCTAGAACTATGGTAGATATAGTCATACCGAAAGCTCTGAGGATGCTTACTATTGTGACGCCCTGCTCTCTGAACAGAGTGCGAAGACGCTCACCGAGTGTCGTTTCCTCGTGCAGGACCTTCGAGATTGTTTCGCAGATCCGACTTATTTGTGTGCAGAGAGCCTCACGGTTAGCCGATGCAGCCTCCAAGCGAGCTTCTCTTTCGTCCCGCAAAGACCGCAGTCGTTCGGTGATCCGCTCGGTAGATTCTATATCGCCACCGGCTTCCTTCATGTTTTCTTTCTTCTAGCGCGATATGTTCATCCAGCGACGAGAGTTTGGAGAGGTTAAGGACCAGTTCGCCCCGGACCGTTTGCAGAGCCTTATCGAGTTCACGAAGAGGTAACTGTTACGGTGGGTCATCGTTGAGTATTTCGTTTTCGCTGAACGTGGTCTCCATCGCGTTAATAGCGTCGGTGGCTATTTGAGGGACCTCGCTGAGCTCTACTGTTTCTATCGCGGCGGCCGTCTTTGCCATCGTTTCGTCGGTAGACTGTAGGGCCTCTACAGCGCGGGTTGGCATAATTGTTTTACCACGCTTCCAATCTGGAAATCCGAGTTCGTTCCTTACGATTTAGCCACCGCCGGGGTTTCCGGCAATGGTGCTCAGCGCTAGGGGTTTACCGGTCCTCGTGTTGACTATTGGGAGATTTGATGCTGCTTTTAGTCGCGACCGACAGATGGGACCAGACCTTTTCTGCTAAACTGTTGTAGTAGTCGTTTACAGCTCCCTCGAGTAATTCCCGACTTTGACTAGTGGTAGCGCCACCTATTTCCCCCAATTGCGATTGGATTGGAACTGGAGTCTCTATCATCATAATCATCGTCTCTACCGATTTCATCCATGTCAATATTGTAATCAGCCATCTTTATAATTATGTATTAAAGACAAAACCATACGAGTTTAATAGTTTCACTACTAAATTATGTCTTCGAGTCAATACGGTCGCAAACTCAATCCATACCGCAGACTGTGTGAGCCCCTCGGGGCAAAAGGCGTGAGACAGAGTGTCGTTATTACGAACAACCCATTGACGATCGACCAGAACCAGCAGCTCTTAGTCCGCTTCCCCAACCTAGGAGCTAGCGACATCATTGTGCCGGGGACTGTTCGCCTCGCTTTCACTATTTCGCTAACATCGACGGACGCGGACCGAACCGTCGTTCAGAACCTGGGTCGCGCCATAGTCAAGAAGACCATGATAAAGATTTCTGGTAATGAGGTGATGTCGATCGACGACAGCGACGTCTACCATTGCTATCAGGACCTGTGGAAGACGGCGCAAGAGTGTGAAAATGCGGTCTATCAGGGTATTGACACCAGCAAAAATAAGAACGTAACCAAACTTAGAATCGGGGCTGGTAACAAGGTAGATAACAACGCGAGCGACAACGCGATCGCGGCCGCTTACGGCAACCGCTTCTACATCCCGCTCGACTTTGAGTTGCTGGAGAGTCACATGCCCTACTATCAGAGTGCTTTGGCTGACCGCCTCGAATACGAACTAACGTTCAACGACTACGGCCGAGCTCTCATAGCCACTGACCAGTTATCGACGTATACGATCGACAATGTTTCGCTGGAGTACGACATGGTCACGATGCCCGAACTCGCACGATTGATCAGAACCCAGTACGCTGGGCGCGTTGCCATACTTTACGACCGAGTTCTTCGCCATCGCAAGATGAAGAAAGACAAAAGCGACACATTGTGGAATATTAATGTCAACGTCCCCGCCCGCTCTATGAAAGGTATACTGATGCTGTTCGAGGAGGCTAGGTTCGCGTTCGGTGCTAGAAAAAACGACAAATTCTATAACCCCAAAATCACGAAGGTAGAGGTGACGATCGAGGGAGTCCCCAATCAACTGTACAGCGCAGGCCTTCGCGCGCACCAGCAGTGGGACGAAGTCAGCAAGCAGTTTGCTTCCGGCTCTAAACGCTCCCCGGAGGTTGCCGCGGTTGCCAAAGACCTGCAGCTATCGGCTGTCTCCCTCGCGGAGTTCCTGACTACCAAATACGCGTTATGGTTAGACATGCGAGCCAGCGACGACGACCAAATGCACGGTAGCGGACGTCAAGTTGAGAACGCTAGCGAGGGTGTGACGATCCAGATAACCAAAGAGGCGGATGGAAATGGCGCATTGAACGTGTACTTATATATAACTAGAAAAAGTCGATGGCGCGCCATCGCAATATACCCACTTTCCCCAAATGCTAAGTCCGAAAGGGGGAGGTAATCCATGATGGAGGGTCGGATAAAAAATCCGAATTCACTTTGCGCATCAGCACATCAAAACGAAGCTACGAACCAAATATCAGACGCGTAGGTATTAAGGTGAAAAAGTTTTTCGACCTACGAGGAAAAATAGTGAAATTCTAAGTCCGAAAGGGGGAGATAATCCATGATGGAGGGTCGGATCAAAAATCCGAATTCACTATGCGCATCCGCACATCATAACGAAGCTACATACCAAATATCAGGCGCGTAGGTATGAAGATGAAAAAGTTTTTCGAGTTACAAGGAAAAATAGGGAAATTCTGAGTCCGAAAGAAAGATAATCCATGAGGAGGGGGTCCGGAATCAAAAATCCGAATTAACCTTTGATGGAGGGTCTGGCCACATCAAAAAATAAACCGAAGCTACATACCAAATATTTCAGGCGCAGGTATGAAGGTGAAAAAGTTTTTCGAGGTTACAAGGATGGGAATTGTGAAGTCCGAAAGGGGGAAGATAATTCCAAGATGGAGGGTCGGATCCAAAATCCGATTTCCAAAACTTTGCGCATCGCACATGAATAACGAAAGCGACATACCAAATATCAGGCGCGGTAGGAATGAAGTGAAAAAAGGTTTTTTTCGAGTTACAAGGAAAAAATGGGAAATTGTGAGTCCGAAAGGGGGGGGGAGATAATCCATGATGGAGGGTTCGGATCCAAAAATCCGAATTCACTTTGCGTATCTGCACATGATAACGAAGCACTACATACCAAATAAATAATCGAGCGCGTAAGATGGGAAAGGTGAAAAAGTTTTTTTCGAGTTAACAAGGAAAAAAAAATGGGAGGGGGTTGTGAGATCCAAAGGGGGAGATAATCCATGACGTGAGGTGGAAAAAGTCGGATCAAAAATCCGAATATCCATCTTTGAGGGCGCAAAAATCGATCTGCACATGATAACAAAGAAGCTACATACCAAATATCAGGCGCTAGGTATGGAAGGGGGTTTTTTTTTTGAAAAAGTTTTTCGAGTTTACAAGAAACGTGACGGACATACGGACGTACGGACGTACGGACGTACGGACGGACACCCGTGACGAAAACAATATACCCATTTTTTTTTCCTAAAAAAGTGGGTATAATTACAGACGCACAACTGAACATCGAAGATGGCCGATACGTATCAGTGATCTACTAAAAATCAATACCAATTCACGATTGGAGATGCCCACTCTGCCATAATATGTGGGCAGACAGGATGTGGAAAAACGGTTTTCATCCTCGACTTACTCGAGGGGTCCTACCGCGATGCCTTTCGTCACATTGTGATCCTATGTCCCACTGTGCGGCACAATGATATTTATCAGCGGCGCCCGTGGATATGGACCGACCCTGAGGTATACGTTATTGACCCCGGCGACAGGCTTCACGATTGGCTGCATGATTTATATCAAAGATTCCAGGGCGAGCCCACCCTATACGTGATTGACGACTGCTCGGCCAAGGCGGCGATGACCAAAAAGAAGGACATGCTCTCCGAGCTCGCATTTTCTGGCCGCCATGTGAGGCAAAGCACATGGATCTCCACTCAAAAATACAACGCGGTCCTCAAGGATCTGCTTGAGCAAACGAAATGGGTCGCCCTCTTTCACTGCAAGGACCGAGACTCATTCGATGACTGTCTTCGAGAGAACGACGTTATCCCAACGCGCGAGGAGCGCCTGGAGGTTCGACAGATGCTTTCGGAAACTAAGCACGCCAAGCTTCTGCTAAAGACTGATCAACCAACTGCTTATAAAGTTATCAATTAATTAATGAATTGTCTTAAAATTAATTAGCAATTACTTAACGCTCGTTAGTAACTGCTGAGTAAATGCTTAACAATGCTGAACAATGCTGAACAATTGCTGAACAAATGCTTAACAAATGTTGAACAAATGCTGAACAATGGTTAACAATGTTAACAATTTGGTGCTCCGCTGCGAGTTTTGTTGCGAGCATAACGGTGATCATAAGTATCGGGTGGTGCGCTTGGCAATATGTTAAAGTGATGAGACTTGTTAGAATAGTTAAAAGAATAATGAACTGCGACGAACTTCTCGATCAGCTAATGGAAGAAACACTCGTGCCCAATCGCGAATTGGGAGGAACTGAAACCTCAACCCAATCGGAGTTGGAGCAATCGGTGTTGAGTGCAACTCCAATCGCGATTGGGGCCGATACGAATGAAAATGCGGCGCGACGAGAGCGGCTAGCTGCGCTGGTTGTTGGGGGACAATCGCAGCATTATCTCGGTAGGCATCTCTCAGTTTGTCAGGTGGATAAGATGTCAGATGCGGAAATTGATAAAATGTATGCGCGATACGAATCTAGGTTAGGTGCGGAAATGACAAAAACTCTCGGATCAGCGGCTATTCATTTGTATGCAACCGCCGTTAGTATACTTCTCCCTATACCAAACACCGCGGGATTGATTCGCGATCTAGAGACTGACCCTTTTATAGGACACACTCTTAGAACAGCCTGCTGCTCAATTTATCACAAGTTTGGAATGTACTTAGCTCCGCTGACAACCGCGTTGACCACGGGTAAACACTGTCAATTTGGACATATATGCCCACGAACTATAAGCTCAGATATAAATGATGATGACACAAGACACACCTGCGAGAGTGACGGAACCACAATCTCCAACGGCATTGGGGATTGCTCCAACCCAATCGAACCCGATTGCAGCACTTCCAACTCCAACCCAATCGCGATTGGAGTTGGGGGTTGCACGACATAAAAACCCAAAAAGACAGGCAGCTGGGCGGGCGGCGGCTGCCACCCAAAAAGTTAAACAAAATAAAATACTCGCCGAGCTTCGGGAGGCCAAACAGTCGTTGCAATCGGGGACGGAGACAGCAAAACATCTGAAGACAGAGCAATCGGAAATTGCAACAACACCCCCGATTGAATTGGAAGCGCACTCAACACCGATTGCTCCAACTCCCAATACTGATTGGATCTCGTGGGTTGTTGGTGGTGGTCTGACAGTTGTGGGCACCCTGTGTGTGCTTATTTCAACAACAGAACCCCAACTCCAACGGCGGTTCCTAAAAAAGTTACGAAACACCAATCACGATTGGATGCACCCCATTTAAACATTGATCGCGATCCCTTTTATATGCAATAATTATAACAATGGCTGAAATCACTGGTAAAACGTTTTTGAATGGACTTTATCACGGCGTGGTGATATCAGGCCTCAGTATCGGATCGGCTCGACTATCAAAGATGATCTCAGGAGGGCCCTCTGCCAAATTGGACTTTACCGTGAGAGACGTAGTATTCATGACCTTGGATGTAGCGAGCGCAATATTTGTTCGAGATGCTCTAATTAAAGCTGGAATTCTACCCGCTAATATATGGAAATAATGGCTTCGATCGGAATAATGATAGGTGGTGCGCTTGTAAACGCATTGGCGTTCAGCGGTAGCAACTTTATATTCTCGAAAATGAGAAGCTCGAACGTGGATGAGGAGCGGAAGCATCACGATTTAGCTATAGAACAACTCAATAGCGCAAAGGAAGCATGGTCGAAAAAAACAAACCGCCCATCTAGACTGGGTCAACGAAGAGCTTCGCAGCGAGAATCACGCCGCGCAAACTTTCCAGAACGTTGAAGAAGCCAACCGCGAGTACGCGCTGGCATATCCGCAGAAAATTCTCGATCCAATGGATCCCGAGCCCCAACTTTCAGATTTCTATGTACCGTCAGAGGCCCAAAAAGACCGCGAGATCGCATTCATCGTCGTGGGAATGGGTGTGGTGGGTCTCGTCAGCTACTATATTCAACAAATTAATTAATTATTTTAAAAAAAAAAGGTTTATAAAAATATATATATAGAACGATGTTAGTTGACAAACTTTATTTTGCTATGATCGATGTATGCTACACTGACCTTAAACACCGTATAGCTGGCGCAAAGGGTATGATTTGTCTGGCCCGAGATTCTCTCGAGACGTGGCGCGAGGACGAAGCGGCCACCCTTTTCGCAAAGCGGATGTTAGATTCCCCAATCGATGAATTAGATTCCTCCGAGTTCCTTCAGAACTTAACCTCCAAATGTGATTGTACTTCCAACAAAGGTTTATTATTAATGACGCAGTTACCGGACGAACTGGCGAGGGCATGTTGGAGATTGTCCGATCAATTAGAATACTTCGCATACTATCAACACGCACAAACTTGATACCAAACTAACGCGCAAGCTAGCGAATACATACTATAGCCCACGCGGCTACTGGAAGGGACTCGCGGCCATCAAGAACCTCGCGGCGGCGACCAAGGTTTCAGAAAACGTTGTCAAGGAATGGCTCAAGAAGCAGGCCATCTGGCAGATCTATTTACCCGCGCCTCACAATATTCCGCGCCCGAAATTCGATGTGCCGTGCCGAACCAAGTTCACCAAGCGGATCTCCTGTTTCTCCCTCACGATCGCGTCGGTCGCAAGACGTACAAGTACGCACTGACAATCATTGACGTAGCGAGTCGTTATAAGGGGGCTGAGCCGTTGGCCACTAAAGAGTCTAAGGAGGTGGCCGAGGCTCTTTCCCGAATATATAAGAGGAGTCCTCTCAAATGGCCGAATCTTCTCCAGGTCGATCCCGGTCTCTCATCTATTGTCTAAGCACAAAGTTTCTATCAGACGCGGCCGCGTCAACATCCACCGTGACCAGGGGATCGTGGAGCGGTTCAATAGAACCCTGGCTGAGAGGCTGTTTGGTCATCAATATGCGAAAGAGCTTGTAGACCCTCATACGCGATCGACCGAGTGGGTGGCCAGACTGCCCGCCGTGGTCTCCGCACTGAACGGAGAGGTGACCAGATTGATAGGTAAGAAGCCCGTAGATGCCATCAAGTCTAAAAAGGTGACGAGCAAGCCCTCTGCCGTCTCGCGCGGGCGACCCGTTCGTTTAGAGGAGCAACGACTTCCATCGGATGTTGACGTCCGGTACCTCTATCAACCGGGAGAGCTCGAAGGTGGCAGCCGCCGCGCGACTGATCCCATGTGGTCTCTGAATGTATATCATCTGGATCGCTCTATTACCAAACCCGATGAGCCCGTGCTCTACTATGTGGCTGATCTTGTGGTTTTGTTCGAGAAAAACTTCTTATGGTACCTTCTGGCACCCAGCTACCCCCGGATCTTTAGATTGCTTAAATCAAGAGAGGTTCTGTATGTATTCCGTCTGGTAACACGCTTCTTTTATCGTAGTACGCTGAGAGTCCTAATTTTTGTTGACAGTACATTTTCATAACGCCGTCTTTCATTTTAAATCCTCTATTTTGTGCTACATCTATAATGTGTTTTCCATCTTCTGTAGTTTCACTTAGTACTCGTTTATATCTATCCCAATTTAAATTGTTAGTTCTCTTGGACATTCCTTTCGCAGAGTTTTTATTAATTTTTTCAAAATTAGTTGAATTAAATTTTTCTACGAAATAACACTTACTAGATAACGCTATCGCCCTATCTCCGCTAAATTCCATTTTGAAAAGTCCTGGCTCTCTTTCGCTCCATTTATCCCAAGCCAACCATTTCTTTTTTTCTTTTTCAAACTCGTCTAGTAAGTTGGGTCTAATCAATTCCTCTATCGTTTTTCCACTAACTCCTATATACATACTATCCGTGTCCATCTGTATTAATTCAAAGTCTTCTCTTTTTACGTATTTGTCGAGAAATTCGTAGTAAAATTCCAACATTCTCAATTTAGCTAGTTGATAAACCGCTATTCCACAGTGGAAGGGGCTCTTTACTGCACACCGGGGTTTTCAGGAAGATATTTCGTACGCATCTCCTATCTCTTCCAAATCGTCAAAGAATGCAGATCTTAACGCTTTGTCAACACAGGTTTCGTCTTGCGTATATGTCGTATTTAAATGTCTCTCTTTTGCCTCTATCATTTTTCCACAACACGAATTGCCTAATAATTTCATTATATCCGCTACTGGTTTCTTATTTGGTTCTACATCGCCTGTTCGTCTTGCGGCTGTAACTTCTTTTGCGAACCATTCGAAGGGTTTACCACTAATATAATCTATAATACGATAAACTCCGGTTATTTCTAGGCCGTGTTTTAAATACCATTTCAATAGTGGCGCGTACAGCAGTACTTTGGTGGCCGACAGATCCCACCAATTTTCTTCCATTTCCTCTAGTTCTTCCAGTATCTTCCAAATATTTTATCATGTGTTCTGGAACCTCATCAACATCTACTTCTCTGTTTATAAAAAGTGGAGACATTTCAGAAAACTTATCCACCAAGTTAAAATCAGAGATTTTTGGAACTTCTATATCCACCTCCGCAAACCCAAACCAGTCTCCAGATAAAACTCTTTTACAAAACTTTTTAATAAATTTAGGATTATGTGGGGTATCTATATGGTGTATAGTTTCTCTCCCACACGGCATATCTTTATTTAACGTAGATAAATATAACGCGTTTGCATCATACCCCAAAATAGCCTTGCAAGGTTTGTTAATTCCTGAGCCCCCAATATTTCTTCACCTTTTTCCACTATCGCGCGAACGATAGATTTTTTCTTATTATTTGGTATTGGGTCACCTGTGCGTTTAATTTGGGACAAATTATTGGTGCTTGAAGGTTTTATTACACTAGCCCTTAACCCCGCAATACTTTCTTTTTGGATTCTGTTACCAACTTCTTCCGCTAGTGAGAGGTTTTTAAAGGCTCCTCGTTTGTGGGCGCGGGTAAACCGCTTCATAAACGCCTCATTCTTTGTGGCGTTTATCAGATTTGTCAACCCCCTAACTCTCAACCGTTTACTATAAGTAATCCCTAGAGATTCGGCTTCTCTTCTCAAACTTTCGATTTCTGGTGTTATCATAGTTTCTATTGTTATAACCTATGAAATGTATCTGTTCAATTGGTCGTGAAAACATTATGTTTTTTTTCACGACCAATTGAATATAAACATATACATATACATATATAATGGAGTGTGAGACTTGTTGTAAGACGTTTACGTGTAAAGACTATCTACGAAGGCATCTAGCGAGACGTAGAAAAATTCCTTGTGTCCCCCCGCAATTTCAATGCCCCAGATGCCCTTGTAAATTTGTTAGTGCCCAAACTCTTTGTAGACATAAGCAACTACGCTGTCAGGTGGCTAAAGGTGAACGTGGTAGACTAGAGCTGGTAGAATTAGTTGCTGATCTGCGAAATAAATTAGCTATATTGGAGGAGAAAAATGGGGTGTTGGAATATAAACTATCACTTGTGGGCACATTGAAATTGCATTAATGATTTTCCATTGTCTCTAATAATAGTGGTATTGTTTTTTCTGTTCAATTTCCAATATAATTGGGACTACGATATCATTTTCACTCCCTCTTTTCAAAATTATTTTCTCAAAAATTCATAAATTTGCTGTCGGGAGACAATTTCCTCGTTAACCAATTTTTGATTTTTCGGGGGTGGTGGGGGTATTATAGAGGGTTGTAAATGATATCACCGTAGGTGGTATCATTTTGACTCCCTATATACTACTATATGGGAATTTAATGTCAAATATTTGTTGATATTTCAAAGTACATGTATGTTTAGTTGTATATGGGCATTTAATGGCAGATATTTGTTGTATATGCACATTTAATGGTATATATTTTAATAACATTTTAAAGTATCTTTAGGTGTATACTTTGTGTATTTGTATAATCACCCGCTTCTGCAGCATTTGTCAGATATTACATATTTTACATACATGTTTACCACATAAATATCACATCCACGTCTGAGAAAAGGTATCTTACAACATTTGTAATAATTTAATAATTCCTGATCTGGGGCTACACTGGTCATCTGTCGAAATGTACGTTTTCTCAACCGGGGGACCATAAAAATATTACATATATTACACACATGTATTAAATACCACTATTGGCGAGACACATATGCAGTCATGGATATACAACACGCATAAATACAACAATTACATGTATATACAACAGTAGTACATAGCCGCCCTGGTGAGATTCGTTGGATTCGAGAGACAGTGGTCCGTCGGTAGCACCATGTCTGCGAGCATACGTTCAACTAAATTACTAATTACTAAACGATCAAAGGTCAACTACTTGAAGAAAGTGGGAAAGTCAATTAGCTGAGGTGTGATAAATACCATTCAACTATAATCGCCTAATTGACGAACCGGTAACCAGTTGACGGAACCACTCGACTTTTCACTCTATTTTGCCTAATTGACGAAACCTCCAGTTGACGGAACCTCCTGAATCCACTCTACACTATGACTATTACCGGACAACTTTTACTAATTATTATTGCGCCTATATTAGAAAAATATAATTTGATATAAATAAATTACCAAAATAAAAGTTTGCCTCCTTCAGCCTTCTAGGCTATTTTAAAAATGTTTTTAAAAATGTTAAAAACGCTAAAATTGTTGCTGTTGTTGTTGTGTGTGCTCAGGATCATAGTCACATAAATGCTTTGATATTCAAGCCCGGCTACATGCTCGTACGCCCCAATGACTATTCGACTATTCGGCCAAAGGTACTGAGTCAACTCGGTCCTAGTACAACTGACAGAGAGATAACTCGCCCCGTTTGATAAGTCAACTTGCCCCACCATAAGCCATCTCTCCCCACCAAAGTCAACTCTCCCCGACATATCTGCAATTTCTTTCGCCCTTATTATATACAGTTGTAGCATGTTCATCAGGTGAATATATTTACACATGTGTATAAGTTAACTCGTTCCACCATAAGACAACTCGCCCACCATAAGACAAGTCGCCCTGAAAGAAAACAAGATAAAATGAACTTAGATTGCAGAAACATTAGCCTTCACACGGCTAGCAATTTGTCAGTGCTATAAATACTTTGTTTTACAGCGCACACCCTGACTCATCTGATTGGGTTCAGAAAAAAATGATACAAATATATATACCATTGAATTATTTATATAACATTACTGGAAGAACACACTGGAATACTTTTTTCAAGCGCCACACTGCACTGAAGTCTTCTATAGCCAATCGTACATCGTTGTAAGACAGTGCAATAATCACTCTCCAATTACCGTTACCGTTATGTCTTATTCAGTGGTATTTAATATGGGTGTCCTTATTTTCCAGATGTTTGACTCTAGAGTATTTTCCAGAGGTTTAACTCCAGAAACACCAGCGTTTATTGCTTTCTGTCACCACTGGGTACACTTTTTTCTCACCCTATGGTAGTTGGGGACGTGATTGATTAATACTCCGAGATCGTCACACAGATGATCACTATATCTGTATCTCCCCGATAGTCAAAACCCTGTTGGGGACCTAAACTTTGCGTGTCACCGGCAAGGCAGTTAGTTGAGAAAAATATAGGATCATGTGAGGGAAATACAGAGTGTTAAAAACCGGGCAGACACATTATGGATATACATGTTCAACTTAATTACAGCCAAGCTGAATCGGAGAGTGTAAGGACCACAAAAGAGGGTTGTGAGGACTTCAAATTGATAATAGTTATTGGGTGAAAGGGTACTTATAATAGTCTGAGGATGTTTGAATGATACGGTAGACCTAATGGTATGAGGATCTACTTGGTCTAGGATTTAGGGGTATATATTTTAGGATTGGTATAGCGACAAGTGAATTGATAATTTTGCAGAACGTGATTAATCTATATCTCTGATCAATTGACGGAGTTCAAGGTGCCGCCACTGTAGGATGACATAATTGCAGGTGATACTTGAAGTTCTGGCATAATTGTGTTTTACCCAGCGAGCTGCTCGGTTTATACACTTTCGATCTGGTTGATGGCTGTTTCGGTATGTGGCGACCAGACCGATGAGATGTACTCCAGCTGGGGACGTACGAGGGTCTTGTAAGCAGTAGATTTCAGTGGTTCAGAGTGTACCTTGATGTTTCTCATCAGGAAGCCTAAAGTTGGTTTGGTTTTTTAGTAATGTTATCAATATGATTGTTCCAGGTTAAGTCATTAGAAATGGTAATGCGAGATATTTAGCCGAGGTTACTGATTCCAGTTGGGTATTGTGAAGGGAATAGTTGGAGTCAATGACAGAGCTGCGCTTTCTAATTTGAAAGCATTGGCATTTAAATGGGTTGAAGCTCATGTCCCACTGGGATTCCCATTTTTCAAGTTCGTTGAGATCATTTTGCAAGTGTGTGGAGTGAGAAGCACAAGTAAGAGAGGGCTGTGTCATCAGCAAAGAAACGGACTTTAAATAGTGAATGAGACATATCCAGGAATAACGTTTATGTAGGTGAGAAAGATAAGTGGTCCGAGAACCGAGCCTTGTGGTACACCAGAGGCGACATCAATGCTTTCCGACTGTTCCCCATTTAGCACTACAGTACGGATTGTGAAGTATGGTTATCAAGAAATTATTTGATCCAGAAAAGGGGTTCGTCTCTAATGCCGTAGAAGTGTATTTTATATATAAGTGGATATAATATATGTTTCGTGGTTGACCTTGTCAAAAGCCTTACTGAAATCCAAAGAATAAGGTCAACTTGACTTTTTTTTATTGATAGCTAAGAGGAGATCACCTATTAACATAAGTAGTTGTGTTTGACAAGAATTTTACCCCGGAAACCATGCTGAAGCTCATAGAAGAGATTATATTTTGCAAAGAGGGCAGTGATATTAGAAGATACAATATGTTCTAAGGTATACAGAGGATACATGTTAAGGATGTAGGCCGATAGTTAGGTGCATAGGTTTGTGAACTCTTTTTTTATATGGGCGCTACGTTAGCCATATTCCAAGAGTCTAGTATTTCACCCTCCGGGCGTGATATACTGAATATAATTTGTCAAATTAAAAAGTTCCCTACTTGTTCTTTTCAGTATGTGTGGTCTAAGATTTCGAAGGAATTTTTCAACTATCACTCCCACAACCCTATCCTCTGACACCAAAGAAATTTAGCTTGAAAAATGAAAGCTATATTCTGTCACTTAACATTTTACAGTAACTAGGGGGAACTGTATCAGCCTAGTAGTGTTTTCGATTTGTGATAAAAGCTTGATACTATTTCCAATGAGAACATATAGATAAATACAGCCACATTGGGGTATGATTTTAAGAAAATATAACAATTTAAACTTATCTGAATATGCAATGCTCTACTATACTGGCAGTCGTGAGCGGCGGAAGAAAACTAAGTGGACGTGATCTTTGAAAGATGGTGGTGGTAGTTAAGAATATCAACATCGATCGATCACTTTGTATTTTAGTGAAGAACACCAACTTGGTATTTGGATAAATTATTCCGTCAGGGTTAGGGGTTAGATTAGGGTGAAGATACGCATGAAACTCAAAGCTATGTCCTTTATGCCTCGCCTCTCTGACTTTCTTTCGTTATTTTCCTCGAGGGCTTGTAAAAATCTCGATTGTGTGTCAGTTCATGATCAGTAACCCGACCCGTGTCTCAATTAACACAGTATTTGCACATCGGTGAATACATATATCGTCTTCAAATATTCGCGCACGTCTTAAGATGCATCCGTATCAATCTCAGCAATGTCAGTGATGTGCACATCATTAAATGTAATGGTCAAAATACCCAAAAGTTCACAAGTTCTTCTCTGGGTTGTGATGTTGACATCAATTTCATCTGAGCCTCTGTTAACACCATTTTCATTATTTGCCTGAGTATTGAATTAATATTGTACAGTGAGATCAGAAATGGGGTATTACTTACAACTTGTACTCTAAACCACAGGTTTGTTGTCTTTATGACTGTCATCATGTACGGCAATTTGCATTTTAGTGTCTCTAGCATTGCTAACATTGCGATGGCCAAGTTGATGTATCATTGGCCAGATGATTGGTGGATGATGGGTGTCTGCTAAAATGCGCTGTCCGCTGCGCATTGGACTCTGCACTTGGTAACTGTGAGGTAGGGAGGTATGGTGGGGGAGGAATATGGACTGATGCAGGTGGTGGATGCTGAATTGGAACATGGGGCGCATACTGTTGGCTAGCTACCATATATGGTATACCAGCAATATGGTGCGGCGTGTTCAGGTGATGTACCTATACGTTGGCACATGGTAATGAAACTGGTTATTTTAGATGTGAGTATAGTTCCAAGATGGTGGTATTACACCATAACAGGGCTTATATAAATTCGACCAAGACCATAATTAAAAATACATGACTCTCCACTTAGATGCCAATTAAGTTGCTGCAGGCTGATGAACTACCTCGAGTCCCTGTGAATTTTCAGAACCCTGTTTCAACCGTCTTCGTGATCAGCACTCCATCGCATCTATTCTAATTTAAAAAATCCTCACATAAACATATATATTTAAATATATGGTACTAACTGACCCGGAGCGAAATGACGCAGTGCGACGGGGACATTGGGCGAAACGACACAGCGTGTGAACCGGATTGAAGGCGAAATCGGTTTAACCCACACCTATATAATCAAGTACGACTGTTTGTGAAACTTGATGTGGCTATGTTTGTCATCGTCATATTTATTACATGATGTCATTGTTGCTAAAATAGGTACATCCTGGTGTCATCATACACCCACATACACAATTTACTAGGGGCGCCACATGGTCATTTCATGTTGTGTTACATTTAGCCTACATGTATATCCATATATGGCAAGAAATCATGGCAGATTACCTGGTAGGCGTGTTTGTAGACTAGTCTATCGTACCCTATTGTACCCTATTGTAGATGCTGTAGACTATTTTGTGCCCTCGTACCCCGGTAACTGGAATTACCGGAAACCTCTTATTTACCGAAAACCACCGAAATACCGGAAACCCCGACAGGGGTTGGTAACGTTACGTGCCGAATAGGGGCCCCCAGGTAACGTGCCATATAGGGGCCCTGGGTTGGTAACGTTACGTGCCGAATAGGGGCCCCCAGGTAACGTGCCATATAGGGGCCCTGTCGTGTGCCAAATAGGGGCCCCTGGGTAACGTGCCATATAGGGGCCCTATCATGTGCCAACTAGGGGCCCCTGTATAACGTGCCATATAGGGGCCCCTTGGTAATGTGCCAAATAGGGGCCCCTTGGTAATGTGCCATATAGGGGCACTGTCATGTGCCAAATAGGGGCCCCTGGGTATCGTGCCATATAGGGGCCCTGTTATGTGCCAAATAGGGGCCCCTTGGTAATGTGCCATATAGGGGCCCTGTCATGTGCCAAATAGGGGCCCCTGGGTAACGTGCCATATAGGGGCCCATGATGTGCCAAATAGGATGATCACCGGTATGAATGTGCATATGATGTCTAAGGTTACCACTATGAGTGAAAGTCTTGTCACAAACACTACATGTATGAGGACGATCCCCGGTGTGAATGAGGATGATCACCGGTATGAATGTGCATATGATGTCTAGGGTTACCACTATGGGTGAAAGTCTTGTCACAAACACTACATGTATGAGGACGATCCCGGTGTGAATGGGGATGATCACCGGTATGAATGTGCATATGATGTCTAAGGTTACCACTATGAGTGAAAGTCTTGTCACAAACACTACATGTATGAGGACGATCCCCGGTGTGAATAAGGAAGATCCATGGTATGAATGTGTATATGATGTCTAAGGTTACCACTATGAGTGAAAGTCTTGTCACAAACACTACATGTATGAGGACGATCCCCGGCGTGAATGAGGAAGATCCCTGGTATGAATGTGCATATGATGTCTAAGGTTACCACTATGAGTGAAAGTCTTGTCACAAACACTACATGTATGAGGACGATCCCCGGTGTGAATGAGGAAGATCCATGGTATGATGTGCATATGATGTCTAAGGTTACCACTATGAGTGAAAGTCTTGTCACAAACACTACATGTATGAGGACGATCCCCGTGTGAATGAGGAAGATCCATGGTATGAGTGTGCATATGATGTCTAAGGTTACCACTATGAGTGAAAGTCTTGTCACAAACACTACATGTATGAGGACGATCCCCGGTGTGAATGAGGAAGATCCATGGTATGAGTGTGCATATGATGTCTAAGGTTACCACTATGAGTGAAAGTCTTGTCACAAACACTACATGTATGAGGACGATCCCCGGTGTGAGTGAGGAAGATCACCGGTATGAATGTGCATATGATGTCTATATAGGGGCCCTGTCATGTGCCAAATAGGGGCCCCTGGGTAACGTGCCATATAGGGGCCCTGTCATGTGCCAAATAGGGGCCCTGTATACCGTGCCATATAGGGGCCCTATCATGTGCCAAATAGGGGCCCCTGTATAACGTGTCAATAGGGGCCCTGTCATGTGCCAAATAGGGGCCCTGTATACCGTGCCATATAGGGGCCCTATCATGTGCCAAATAGGGGCCCCTGTATAACGTGCCATATAGGGGCCCTGTCATGTGCCAAATTAGGGTTAGGGTTATAGGGGCCCACGGGTAATGTGCCATATAGGGGCCCATGATGTGCCAAATAGGGGCCCCTGTATAATGTGCCATATAGGGGCCCTATCATGTGCCAAATAGGGGCCCCTGGGTAACGTGCCATATAAGGGCCCTATCATGTGCCAAATAGGGGGTGGATTTACATTGACTGATGCATAACCCTCATTGTACTCTCAAGTATGTGGAGCAACTAGTTGACTCGATCCTCTAAATCGACGTGTGATTCATAACGAGATATATCCCACGTGTCGCACGACTAAATTTTGATTTCGTACCTTCGGGTATCCGTGTCCGTGTTTCCCTGCTATGTTTTCTATAAATAAAGCACATTGTTCGGCGATGCTAATTCTACTAGATGCGGAACATCATTCTGAATTATGTGTCACATTTCAACTTCATTTACGAAAGTGTCCAAATGAACAGAATCACATGGTGTGTCGGATATGGAACTAGTCGACCGGAAAACGGCCCTCACCTTGACCCGTGCGACTAGTGATGCCCCAGTCACATTTGATCCACGGCTATAGGATACGGACGACCCCGAAATCGAGCGAAACGTGCGGGGCGGTAGAAGATTTGCGGTGGCCGTCAACCCTGCGTATCCATATCGCCGTATAATTATATTATGCGTTATAACTTTTGTTCGCAACGTTCGCCGTAGCAATTGGACATGTCGTAGTTGTCACGGTATGTAACTCACAATGGACAGAAAATATGTGACAGTGTCGGCCGTATAGCTCAGTCGGTAGAGCATCGGAACGGTAATCCGAGGGTCCCGGGTTCGAGCCCCGGTACAACTGTACATGTTTCTGGCCATGCCGTATCCATGTCATAGATCGGTTCCACGACGACCATTCGTCGGGCGCAAGGTGGCCTTGTGTTCACCGTCCCGGGTTCGAGCCCCGGTACAGCTGTACATTTTTCTGGCTATGCCGTATCCATGTCATAGATCGGTTCCACGGCGACCATTTGTCGGGCGTAAGGTGGCATTGTGTTCACCGTGCGGCCGCGGTAGGTGCTTAAGAATTTTGCCTCAGTCACATTTGCCATGGCGGTCGTACGGTATACAGCCAATTGCAATTATACGGCCGCCGCAGCATTTCCACGTTCACATAATGTCACAAATGTCACGGTTGTCGCATGGCGTATTTTGATTTTATGGAGACAGACAACTTGCGGCTGCCGTAGGGAGTCCCTGCGGCGGCCATATGTTTTTGACGGTCTGTGCCGTGCGTGGCGCAGGTGTATATACATTTTGTTATGTTTATTATCATTCATATTTGTCATATATACGGCCCCTCTGCGCGGGCCGTGCTGGCGCCTTGCGGCTATACCTTGCGATTGCATTGGTATTTGTAAAACATATATACGGTCGCCGCAGTTATCACTTTAAATATGATAACTTAATGCACCGCAATATAGTGTTGTAAATGTGGTCTGCATATTTACAGCTAACGCAACATAAGTATGCAAAGTCCAAACAATACATCTTGATTCAAAACTGTTATCCACGGTGTCAGTATCAATGGAGAAATTACACCAGCTTTGTACCAAATACTGTAAAGTACTTATTTTATTAACGTTTCATAAATTATATGTTAATGTATTCCTAAGTAAGTGCATAAACTCAGTTGAATTCACCTAACCCTACATGAAAGCGATGAAGCTTTGTATATACATGAATGCAACACTTATGCAACGAGACATCTAAATATTGAATAAGATGACTATTTCATCCCGTGAAACATCCAAAACATGCTAATAAGGTGGCAAACTGTGCAGATCCTGATCAGGTTTCTCCTTCAGGAGCAAGCTGGTCTGTGTCTACAATGTTTGCTCAGACACTGATGTCCGAATATTCAGGGTAATTACTGTTACTAAAATAAATTATTAAGCGATAATTTAATTATATATGTTCTTGTACGTGCACCAACATCTCCATGCTATAATATATTATAATTATACATTATACTGTCATGGCTTGCAGTTTTATATTCAAGAAAGAACTGCATTCTGTTTTCACCTTAACTATGGCACCAGAATAGTTAACAGATACAAACCATGTTTGATAGAGCAACACATGTGCCAATGTTCTTGCGAATTATGTATCACCATGTTTTATGTAAAATGTTGTATTGTATTACATGAACCTGTATACTTGCTAACTTGATCTGTCCTATTGTTGTACTCTTTTCATTAATTTAAAGTAAAAATGCAACATAGTCTGCAGTGCCTTTTTACTATTTGTATCAATAGGCATCAGCCTCAGGATTATATACACATGTACTGAGGAAAAAGAGCAAACCAGTAAAAAAAGTTACAGAGGTTTGATTTGTTTTGCATAAATTATGCAAATGAGAACTAATAAAAATTATTTAATGTTCATTTAAAAATATTAAAAAATGTTCACTATCATTTCTACTATTCTAAACTTGTACTTTTCATTGTAACAAACAATATTAACTGGAATTTATGAATAAAATTTGTAAGATTTAATTGTAATAAATAATAATATGATACAAAATTTCCTTTATGACGTCATTGAGTCCAGGAATATTTCCGAACGTTAGAATTTCAAACCTTTGTAACTTTTTAGCTATTTGATATTTTCACATGCAGTTTTCAACAGTCATGTAATATTTGCGAGTACTTCCATTTTATGCTATCAGCCAAACAATGACCAGAGCCTTTGCATTTCTACTTTATGCAAGCATACTTCTACATACTTGGAACTATAACTACAGATTAACGACGGGGGTGCTTACTTATATGAATCCCAAACTACCTTCTCTGGCTCGCATGTACCGCTTTCTCTTTGGCTCGGCTGTGTACTTGAGAGTTGGAGAAAGTATTTAAAAAGTAGTAAGAGATAAGTACTGATATTCATTAGTGTCACCCAGGTGAGGTGAGATGAATTTACTACTTTTGGGATCTGGCTAAGTGGACTGGCGTGATAGCACCTGGCATCAGATCAGGATTTTTCTGATTTCCGGGCTACATGTATATTTGTTATTGTAAATATGCAGCTCTGATTTTGGGATCTTCCCCTCACAAGTAATTGTGTGTGCAACAGGTAATGTGGGTTTAGTACTGAGCCCATAAACCCGGTCTTAAATGATCTGCCATAAAAACTCAATCAAAAATGGAAATACACGTATTATAAACATTTTATATGTATGTCATATTTAACACACTTCATGCAACACCTGAGTTACCAAATCAGCAATTTGGGTGGGTGGCCGTTGATATTGTGGGCTGCCAACAACGGTATAGTGTGCGGCCAACGTAAATACCATCCGGTCGTCCACAAATACGTTATTATTTTTTGCCTGCTCACATCATCATTTTGCCGGCCATGCCACAATATCAACGGCCACTCACCAGGATCGCTGATTTGTTACGCCGTGACCTCAGATTTATATAATCTACATTTTGTATCCGTGTCATTACAGTTTGAACAGTATTTCTTTGTTTCTTGATGTTTAACTGCCTACAACTCATTTGAGACCACATCCATGGATTCAGTGTATTTATTGCACACATGTATGTTCAAACATTGAACCAGACCAGCGTCGGATATACAAATAAGAATTGAATGGTTATTTTGCAATGTTCGTGAGGTCATGAACACAGTGGGTCGCTAACATTCCATGCAGTGCGAAGAAGCGATTCCAGTATAATTTTAGATACCCAACTGTCTTCATGACCCTGTTTACTTTGAAAAATAACCGTTCAATCCTTATATATGTATGCCCGGACGAAAGTCGGAGGGTACTATGGATTTGATGTTGTCACGCCGCAGCCGCCGCCGCCGTAGACACTTTCGTGTTCGGAGTATAATTTTAATACCGTATGGAATATTTTTTACGAATCTTCACAAATGCATACATATCAATACAAAGTAGTTTAGTTTTGTAAAACTATTCCATACAGTATTCGACTTATACTCCAAACAGGAAAGTGTCGCCGAAAATGGACAAAAGGCAATAGCTAAAAAATGAGAGAGTTGTCATTTTGGCACACCACACACTTTTGTATTGATATGTATACGTGTGTGAAGTTTCGAGTTGTACTCCAAACGTGAAAGTCTCGCCGAAAATGAACAAAGGGCAATAATTAAAAAAATAGCGATGCAAGAGTTGTCGTTCTTGCGTTTGATGCACCGTTTTATTCATATGTATGTATGCGTGATGTAAACATCTGATGGGGAATTTTATTTCATTCCTCCAACTGATTGGTATTGATGAAGGACAATGACAACGCACACGGCCCCCACCGATCGCAATCTCAGTTATTCAACTAACCACTGGGCTAAGTTCGCCTCACTTATTATATTGGGTGAGGGATTGCCCAGCCGGCCATGTCCCTGTAATATATGGCAGCTTAGCACCCTGTCAGTGTAGAGGATGTGAAGGGACCCTATATGGCACGTTACCCAGGGGCCCCTATTTGGCACATGACAGGGCCCCTATATGGCACATTACCAAGGGGGGGGCCCCTATTTGGCACATCATGGGCCCCTATATGGCACATTATCCGTGGGCCCCTATTTGGCACATGACAGGGCCCCTATATGGCACGTTACCCAGGGGCCACTATTTGGTACATGATAGGGCCCCTATATGGCACGTTACCCAGGGGCCCCTATTTGGCACATGACAGGGCCCCTATATGGCACGTTACCCAGGGGCCCCTATTTGGCACATGACAGGGCCCCTATATGGCACGTTACCTGGGGGCCCCTATTCGGCACGTAACGTTACCAACCCAGGGCCCCTATATGGCACGTTACCTGGGGGCCCCTATTCGGCACGTAACGTTACCAACCCTACTGGAAACCCCTGTAATTCACTATATAATAACATAAATAAGTGTTTGTTGTGTGATAAATGGTTTGTTTACTATATTATGAGATATATATGCACTAATTACAAACTATTTGTGTGAAATAAAATGAGCTAGGATCCTCTTGTTTGGTGTTTAATTCCAAATTCAGATCGACTGTGAAATTTACCGGAAAACACTCGCAGTTACGAACGGACAGTACCAATAGTCTGTTCCTCACAAATAATAGATAATAATAGTATCTTAGGCATGGTATAATAATTATTATAATTACTATAATGATTAAATATTGTGTTTCAAATATGATGCTGTCTGATGTAGATAGTGTTATTATTCCAGATTAGCGTGATATATACACCGAAAACACATTCGTTGACTCAATTTACCGGAAAACATCTTCGCTGACTCGATGTCCGTGAGTTACCGGAAAACACATGTGTGTGTACAGTATATTATATAATAGTCTGTTCCTACACAAAAAATATATTACAGATATATATTACCGGTATTAAAACCGGAAAACACATTCGTTGACTCGATTTACCGGAAAACACATTCGCTGACTCGATGTCAGTGATTTACCGGAAAACACATGTGTGTGTACAGTATATTATATAATAGTCTGTTCCTCACAAATAATAGATAATAATAGTATCTTAGGCATGGTATAATAATTATTATAATTATTATAATTACTATAATGATTAAATATTGTGTTTCAAATATGATGCTGTCTGGTGTAGATAGTATTATTATTCCAGATTCCAGATTAGCGTGATATATTACCGGAAAACACATAAACACATTCATTGACTCGATTTACAGTAAAACACATTCGCTGACTCGATGTCCATGATTTACCGGAAAACACGTCAGGGTAATATACCGAAAACCATTTTGTATAAAATTAGGTTTGTACGAGATGTCAGTGATTTATAGGAAAAACACATGTGTGTGTACAGTATATGTATGCAAGGCGTCGTAATCGGCCAGTCGGAAAGAAAGTTGTTAGCAACATACAGTGTATCGCCAAATTATACATCACACGTACATCCCACTTACACAATTGATTTGAAAGCAGATAAATTTTTTAAAGTGTTTCATCCCGCAATGCGACAACAATGCATGCCAGTCACAACAATTGGTGATGGTAATTGCCTATACAGGGCGGTGTCTACAGCAATTAATAACAGGAGACCAAAATAACCACTATCTGTTAAGACTTTTAACATCGTTAGAACTACTTGAAAATGAAAAAAGTTACCAATCAGAATTCTTGAAGGATGTGCGACTGGTGACCAGTGACTACAACAAATTGCTACAATATAGCATAGTTGTCGGCCAATTTAGTGAGATTGGACACGTGTCAGCTTTAAGTGCGGCATTGTCAAAACCAATTAGGTCGTATTACCCGCCACAGTTGGAACCCGAATACACATCGGAGCCGTTCACCCGTAGGATCGTAGGACGTTCTTGATTCCTGGATATTCTATTAAGAAAGTCGACAACAATGTATCAAACGATTTACCCACTATTATTATTGAGCCATGCACTGTAGATGATCAGGTACCTAATGAGTGCGAATTCCGTGGGTCGCTAGATTCGGGGTTTGTAGACACAAACACTGCTGTGAAATTCTTAACAACTAAGAAGTCAGGCCTTGGTAAAATCCCCCAAGGTTTGAAAGAAAACTGTTTTTTTATAATCAATAATGACAAGAACGTAGAAAAACGTTCACACAGTAAGACGAGTTCGTTCTCTGACGACTGTGGGACGTGGGACGCATCGAAAGGTACCTCCCCGAAAACAATTTATCATTTGGACAGCCATGGTGATTTGTCACTAATAATAGGGACTATATTGTAACAAAAAGCATATTCAAGGGAAAACGAATTATGTACCTATGGACATAGTGGAACCTCTACAAACCAGGAGGTCCTCAGGGTGTCCGGTTTGCAGATGTTCCACTTTAAATCTGAGCACCTCATGACACATTACATCTATATTTTACCCAGTGTCAGGCGTAGAGGGGTTCCACTGTACATGTGCTAGCATAACAGCTTAATTGTATGTATGCCATCTATCTATTGTATGTCATTTTAAAATAGCTGCAATTCAAACGCCGCGAATCCATTATCAGGTTGTCCGTTAATTTTCGTTAAATATGCGTTAAAATTTTCAAATACCTAATATCTCTATAACAGTAAGTCAGAAATGATTATTTATCATCATCCATATTCCATATTTTCATTCTATATGCCATCCATGCGGCCCTAATGCCTAAGATCAGTATGTAAATAATTTCTATATTACATGTGCTAGCATAACACTTATAAAAACAATCTTACAACATGTTCATATTGTATAAAAAAAATACAATTTCAATCATATACTTCGTCAGTAGGATACCCAACATTATTATGTCGATATAAATATGGATGACGGCGACAGTGACACTGGAATGGAAGAATTGCTGGGATAAATCATACCTAAATCATACGACGCCTTGCATACATATACTGTACACACACATGTGTTTTCCGGTAAATCACGGACATCGAGTCAGCGAAGGTGTTTTCCGGTAAATCGAGTCCACGAATGTGTTTTCCGGTAATATATATCACGCTAATCTGGAATCTGGAATCATATTTGAAACACAATATTATAGTAATTATAATAATTATAATAATTATTATACCATGCCTAAGATACTATTAGTATCTATTATTTGTGAGGAACAGACTATTAGTACTGTCCATTCTTAACTTCGAGTGTTTTCCGGTAAATTTCACAGTCGATCTGAATTTGGAATTAAACACCAAACAAGAGGATCCTAACTCATTTTATTTCAAACAAATAGTTTGTAATTAGTGCATATATATCTCATAATATAGTAAACAAACCATTTATGACACGACAAACACTTATTTATGACATTATATAGTGATTTACATGGGTTTCCGGTATTTCGGTGGTTTTCGGTAAATAAGAGGTTTCCGGTAATTCCAGTGACCCCTCGTACCCTATGTAACCCATTGTACCCTATTGTACCCTATCGTACCCTAGTGTGGATGCTGTAGACTATTTTGTGCCCTTGTACCCTATGTAACCCATTGTACCCTATTGTAGATGCTGTAGACTATTTTGTGCCCTTGTACCCTATGTAACCCATTGTACCCTATCGTACCCTAGTGTGGATGCTGTAGACTGTTTTGTGCCCTTGTACCCTATGTAACCCATTGTACCCTATCGTACCCTATTGTAGATGCTGTAGGCTATTTTGTGCCCTTGTACCCTATGTAACCCATTGTACCCTAGTGTGGATGCTGTAGACTATTTTGTGCCCTTGTACCCTATGTAACCCATTGTACACCATTGTACCCTATTGTAGATGCTGTAGACTATTTTGTGCCCTTGTACCCTATGTAACCCATTGTACCCTATTGTAGACGCTGTAGACTATTTTGTATGCTTGTACCCCATGTAGACTATTGTGTATGGTTGTACCCTATGTAACCCACTGTTTACAATACCATTTGGTATAAATTGTTCATGTAACCTATTGTAGACTAAACTGAATGGGTGTAGACTAGTCTACAAACACGCCCATCAGGGAATCTGCCATGATTTCTTGACATATCTAGCTACCCCTACTAATGTACACAGGCGATTCTAGCGTGTCTTGGATGGTCAATTATTGTTTGTATATACATAAAGATACCTTTCTAAACAATGTACAAAACAATTCAAAAGTGGCCAGGTGTAAATATAATAGTACTTAGAAAGGTACAAAACTCCCATTCGCCACCATTGTAACGAAAACTCGCACAATGTGGACAATTGGAACTTGTCTATACAACGCATTCAGCGTGTCGTAACTGCTGTTTGGGGTGAATTTTCATACACGTTCACTTCCGCATTCGCAATGACTATTAGCCGCCATCTTTGAAAATATTTCAATCACGTGCACGCAGTGGTTTGGTTGACTGACGTCATTTCCATTAGCCAACCAAATCAGTGCGTGTCACGTGATTCGATAGTTTCAAAGATGGCGGCTAACATTCATTTTTAATCAGGAAGCGAAGGTGTATGATTTTAAAAAGCGGATTTAGGTTGGTGCGATGCGTTTTTAGTACAGTTTACACTCAAAATCTTTGAGGTTTATGTTAATGCATTGGTAACTGTAAACTTTATGTCAAAAATTCACCCCAAACAGCGCAGTTACGACACGCTGAATGCGTTGTATAGGCGAGTTCCAATTGTCTACATTGTGTGAGATTTCGTTACAATGGTAGCGAATGGGAGTTTTGTACCTATTTAAGTACTATTATATTTACACCCAGGCACTTTTGAATTGTTTTGTACATTGTTTAGAAAGGTGTTTTATGTATATACAAACAATAATTGACCATCCAAGACACGCTAGAATCGCCTGTGCTAATGTAGTCACTGTTCTCATGGGAAGCAAGTCAAAACGGCCCTTGGTCAAAACAGCCCCTGGTCAAAACGGCCCGGATTTGGTCAAAACGGCCACCAAGTTTTGGGAATTTTGTCGAAACGGCCCCTAGTACTAAACGGCCCCCTATTATATATTTCTTTTTTTCTACATATATATAAAAATATTCTTAATATTTAATAAAATAACAATAATAAATGACCTTGTATATGTATTAATCTGACTGTGAATGCAAGTGTCCCCTCTAGATCTATAGCCTCAGCAAGTGATTATGTACAAGATGGGAAACAGTGTAGATCCGATCATCAGACTGGGTGTGAAAATCCCCATATATAGCACCAACAAGTGGCTATGTGCAAGATGGGAAACAGTGTAGATCCTGATCAGACTGTGTGGGCATATTCCAATATATCTATAGCATCAACAAGTGGCTATGTACAAGATGGGAAATCATTTTGCTATATAGCATCAAGAAGCGGTTATGTACAAGATGGGAAGCAGTGTAGATCCTGATCAGACTGTGTGTGCAAATTCCTATATATCTATAGCATTATCAAGTGGTTATGTACAAGATGGCTCCACCTGGCTCCAGTGGAATGAACAATCGCGCACGCTGACGTCATCAAACACGTACTGCATTCACTTCCAAAGGGCAACCTCGAAGTCGCAGACGACTTCTGCTACACACTGTTCACCCTCTAGTCCGCGAAGAATGGCCTGAAATTATACGCAAATCGTACGGACGGACGAACGGACGGAATGACGAAAAGTATATACCCCTCGACATACTTCAAATGCCTGGGTCTCAAAGGGTTTACGCATCACCTGCAAGCATGCATTGATATGTAAATGAGTACATTTTTTTTTTTTATTATTATTATTTTAATAGCAATATCGTAGTTTCAAACACTTTAGCCGAAAAACTATCACACCCTTCAATAATTGGAATAATCCTCCTATGCAATCAATAGAAAATAACTGACCATCATGCTAGTGACATCGCGTAACGATTTTCACGAAAAATATGAAAATAGTTTGTAACGAATACGGATGAAATACGGTAATATAACAAAATTTTTGTGTTGTTTATTAAATTATATTAATTATCATTATTATTCATTATACTACATTATACAAGCTATATACTATCTATCAAAAACTCTGAAAAACAAATAAAATAAAATTTATACCTGATTTTTTTTGGGGCCGTTTTGACCAACTTGAAATATGGGCCGTTTTTACCATTTATTTTGGAAAGGGGGCCGTTTTTACCAATTTAGGTGGGCCGTTTTGAACAAATCCGGGCCGTTTTGACCTGGGGCCGTTTTGGCTGTAATCCGTTCTCATGGATCCGTGACCCTAAGCACATAAATTCATATTGGATGTTATACAAATGTATTCTGATTAATTCCTGAAAATATATACATCAACATAAAGTTCAAACACTTGACTATGAGTGCACAGAAGGAATTCGCCAACATTGTTGTTTATGTAAGTCTTAGAGTCCCTAGAAATATCCCACCCAAGTGACCTAATTGATTTTGAAACTTCTCATCATGTTCGTGCCCTACAACTTTTTGCATATTTGAGTGACATTCCTTGATCACTCATACAATAAAGATGTGTTGCTGCCTAGATGAATCAAATTTAAATATGGTGAAGTCCACATTCACCTAGAAATCAACATAATTATATCATATTTTATGCATAATTTGCGAAAAGACCCTCGTCAGATTAAGGAAGTGTGTAGAAAAATCACAAGATAGGTGGTAAATCACAATTGTATGTAACTGTAACTTAGAAAACCATGGGAAACAACTTAAAATACCTTTTTAAAATAATTTTCAATTAACACTATTCTTAGAATATGCTTATTCACTTGTTTTCTAGGGGCATGCGTCAATGAGAAGGCGCGAATCCATGAGAATTGGGGCTACATGTAATGATCACGAATCGACCTACTAACCCAGCTACTCACAGGTCTGAGGTTGAAGTGAAGAATATGACTTGTATGTCTATAAACACATTACATGTACCTAAAAGTATGAGCATTAAAACAAAAGTGACATAGTACCATTTGGGGCAACGATAGACAGCACTATGGCTTTACTACCGTTGCAAAAGTGAATAATAAATGATAAAAGTCAGATAATGTAAAATAGAAGTTAAACATGATATAGAGACATGGCATGTTAGTCTAGGGCAATGACTGCGGACCCTAATCATGATCATCCAGACGTTTGCAAAATGCAACACATTGTTGTTGCATATATTGTCAATTTGGCTAATTCTGCGCTCGGCTAATGCGCAATTCACGTCAAATTTAGCCTTGCGTACGTCGTAATAAAATATGTGGATTTAGGAAAACACAAGCTGATTGATTGCTACACTGTGGCACAATTTTATCACATTCCGATAGTTCGGTAACAAGTTATTCCGACTATAGTAAAATTGTAAATCCTTAGACCTTGCTGATCGAAAAGCTGTCTCATTTACTAAATTAACTGTTCAACTAACGAACTAACCTGTCATGAGATCGCTGGATAGTTCTGCTTCAAGGTTAATATAAATTTTGCTATGCTGATCCAGTAAACTGTTCGCCCTCTTGTTTACACTACCAGATGTGCAGCATTAGCATAAAAAAAATGTGACGTTGCAAACGCGCATGTGATGTCATACAGCACACAATTTACATCACTTAATGACGTCAGAACGTTATGACATTTTACCTGTCACGCACTGATAATGTGTTCTCACGCATTTGACTAAGTACTGTCTGTTCCACGTTTTTCTGCCTACAAACTTTTAGCTATTAAATACATTAAATATTAAAAACTTTTGGAAAACCCGAAACCGAGCTAGATAGCTTGGAAATGATGTAACTAAGAAAACAAACGTTAGATTTTGAAAATCGGTCAACAAATAAAAAATTAGTATAAAAAAATCTGTTTTTAGCCCCCATGTTAAATTCCCATAGGAAAATAGTTTTTTCGCAATAAAATAACAAATTTCAAAGAAAGCCCGTAATATTGAATAAAAAGTGTGCACGTGTAGTACGACATGTGCATGTTCTATATTTGTGAACACTATACTGTTAAAATACTGTTGTTCAAAGATGAAAATATTCTCCCTCACATGTATCAAGCAAAATAAAAATTATTTCTATCAAAGGTAAAAATTCTTACAATTTGGTGCAGAAAAAGTGAAATGTGCTTCTCAGAAAGCTGGAGAATGAATTTCAGAAGTTCTGTTATCAAAATGTTTCCCGGACCCTCCTAGCAAAATCCACCCCTATGGTCCGTCAATTAAATCTCGCATTTCATTTGTCTCAGGTTGACAGCTCTGTCTCTATATCGCTTACACCACGGGCATTCGGCGTGTTTCGGCTTTCATCGGTATAACCATATATATATATATATGATTGAACAAGGCTTCTATCTTTGGTCGGACACTACCTCGTATCATAACACATTCTGCGATTTTATTAATGCTAATGTGAATATCTTGGCGGAAAGTGCACATGTTCATTTCAGAATTATTGTTATCTTGCTAAAATAACATAGTTAGAACATTTTTATGCAAATAATATCAAATTACAGCTGGTTTTCCTAGGTCGGACACAACCTCGTATCATAACAAATGAAACAAGAAATGCATCTGTCGTCTCGAACGCGGATGCCACCTGCAGCATATTTGAGAAACTGTGGCAAAGTGGTTAACCGAAATTTGAGAAACTGTGACAAAGTGGTTAACCGAAAAGTGTGACGGACGGACGGACATTCAAACATTTGGGAGTTATGAGCTTTTTGTTCTTTAAAAGATCAAAGGATTAGCTCCTAAAGATCAATGGAATTAGGAGCTTACCGACTATAACAAAGAAATCCTTTGTTACTAACCCTTACCCTAAGCTCCTAAACCCCCGATGTTGGCCTGGACGGACAGACGACGGACGGACAGACGGACGGTCCAAACACTATATGCCACCCGTTTCTTCGAAACCCGGTGGCATAATAATGTGTTTAAGGCTCTAACGTCAATATTGTAGTGGCAAGTTCATATGATCATTTGAGAATTATCGATATCCTGCAGAAATACATAGAATGCATAGAAAATTACAATTTTAAACATGTTATTTTGTTCTGATACAAGGTTTACTGGGAGGGCCCCGAGATAATGGACTCGTGAAAGTGTCAACTGATTTCTATCGTCCTCGTCTATTGCAGGAGTTCGGCGAATGCTATACCGCTGCAACGATATATTCCCTGACGCACCAAATCAGCGCGAACTATTGATCTTTGATACACCTGTATTAACTTTGAGGAATGAAATAAAGATCACTTGGGATACAACTTCCATATCAGATTTGTATTTTGTATATACATTGTGTACTATCAGAAACTGTGATAAATAGGAGATATAATTTGACTATGCATTTTCGTTTGTGATATTAGAACATTGGATTGGCATTGATGCCTCATACAGCCTCTCGCTAGCGGGCAGTGTGTATTTGGTCAGTGCATAACTGTTTACCTGTAGCCTATTTCACCAACATTGCAAAGTATACTTATCTAGCAAAGTATACATTGAGGGAGAAATTTTCAATTTTGGGATAAATTTATTAATTTTTATTATACTGACTTTATTACATCATCACAGCCATTTTGGCTGTGATAATGTAATAAATTCAGTATAATAATTCTGCATACTTTTAATCATCAAATATATGCAGTTGTTAGTTCTATATATGACATAGTGCATTTTGGGGAAAAATAAATGATTACTCCCTCAAAGTTTACGTGGCTACATAAGTATACTTTGCAATGTTGGTGAAATTGGCTACTGATAAACCCCTGGAAGTAGATAATTTTCCTCGATTTTTTTTTCAAGTTTGGAAAATATTTATTGTCCCCGTAATAGGTTTGTGGTGAGTCGGGGCCATCTCCCACAAACCGTACATAATTATTGCATGTAATAGTCAGGATACAAACTATAAAATTACAGATATACACCCTCTTTTACTCTTGCAGTTCTGGGTAGAAATCATTGTTCTATTATAAGACTGCATGGTTAAGTGGTACAGTAGAATCGTCACTAATGAGAGACATAAAATTGCAATCAAAAACTTGCCTGTGTTATTAAAAAAGACAGTAATACTTATAAAAAACTCGCAGACGACAATGTCACTCTCCAAAGTTACAGGCCCGTAGCCAGGGGGGGTCGGAGCGGTCGTCGACCCCCCCGCCCAGCCTCGAAGTACACTTTTTTAACATCGAGGTCCACTTTTTTAGACCCACCTATATACCTCGGGGCCCATTGAGCCTTCGAAACGACCCCCGCTTCAAACAGGTCTGGCTACGGGCCTGAGTTAGATTAAGTATATGTAATACATATACAGTGCGACCCCGGTAGTACATGCTTCACTATAACACGTGCTCGGTTAGTACACGGTTGTGCCTTGGCTCCCGATTTTTTGGCCTATTTGTATATCAAAATCGTGTTAAATTTGTAACAGACTATTGTCAGAAATCGTGTTATATTTGTGATCATATTGCTGCCGAAAGTGGAATTATATTGTTAATTATTGATTGCAGTATGTATTATCTCTGTGTGTTTGCAGTTAAGAAATAAAGGTAGTACATGTATGTACGTACATTAGTACATTAGTTAAAATCGGCATTTCCTCGACTTCCAACATCATTTACAGAAAATATCACAGTTTCTGTATAAATCTTGCAGTGCTTTGAACTGTAACATCAAACAATACTACAAGGTCCCGATTTTCTTTTGAAGTCTACCAAAAACCAGAGCACACATATCAGGCCCGTAGCCAGACCTGTTTGAAGGGGGGGGTCGTTTCGAAGGCCCAAGGGGCCTGAGGTATCTAGGGGGGGGTCTAAAAAAGTGGACCTCGAGGCTAAAAAAGTGGATCTCGAGGCTGGGCGGGGGGGTCGTCGACCACTCCAACCCCCCCCCCCCCTGGCTACGGGCCTGCATATCATCAGCCGATTACTCGTGTGACCCAACATTCCTTTCATATCTAAAGCCACCGACAATTCCGCATAAACTCGAAATCAATATCAGCGAAATATGGCGACAGATCTGCATATAATCCAGTGTTTCTTTTTCAACCCATTCCTTTCGGAATACCTACACATTTACGGGTATGAAATTTATTCAATATTTTATTTTTATTTTTGTTATTTCTCAATGAAAGTATATTTTGTGACCACTCATTTGAACGGTCTCGACGAGACGGTTTAAATGGTGGTCGCAGCATATACTTCTGAGCGCATAGAAGGAGAATATGGTGGTATCAATTTTTTTTGGCACAAAGCAACACACAAATTTCGTCTGTGTAATATGTGTCTGGTGTAATCTCGTCTCGGATTTGGAATTCATATCTCCTGGCACTATTAAAATACAATCGTCTTCTGTAAATTACGTTGAAAACTGACATAAATTTCGGAGCAGACATTATCGTATTTTGCCGTTCAAAATCGGTCCTATCTTCCGTAAATGGCGTTGAAATTGACATACATTTCAGACTAGTCCATTTATAAAAAAGGAGTGTACAAGTCATAATGGCCAGCGGGGTTTGAGTATACACAGATTGCAATGCACGACCTTAATTGTCACGTGACGTTTTTGCAGTTGATGGAACAGGATATCGGTAATTGGGTCGCGTCATTGAATGATGATGGCTGCATTGCATGGACTTGCGTAGATCTACATTATACATGGATAAATAAAACATGACGGAAACAATTCTTGGATGACTCAATATATTTATTACATGTGCAGATAACAGTGAAAACATTACATATGTAGAATAGATGGAAATTTATGGCATATTATAGTCATTTGCGACGTCGTACATTCACAAAATGTACCATGTGTACAGTACATGTATTTTTTGTTGAAATTATGATGCGTCTTGGGCGAGCACGGATATTGCACGGTTCGGTTAAGCAACATGGAAGGTCGTATGTCGCCGGACTTCCGTGCAATAGGGGGGGTCGCACTGTAATTGATTGTATATATACAAAAATTTATCATATCATATTTTGATTATACCTGTAGATATCACATTTATTTATCGCATCCAATTTCTGGACATTGTTTTCTTTTCGTAACTTTTCTCATTTTGTTCTACTTTTAGAATTGAACAGCTCCGTTTTAAATGAAAACAAAGGCGACCAACATCATCCTTTGGTGGTGAAAATGTGTAGCAAGTAACAATATCCCTTGCTGGTGACAAATAACAATGCTTGACTGAAATATGATCAAAAGCAACTAAGCGATGAGGATTCCGTACTACGGTGAGTGTTGCCGGAGAGCCATCTATCGACTGTTCTGTCAGCGACGATGTACTCTCACGCGTGCACTTGTCATCATTCTGGTGATCAGTTTCACCTCCTTTGCCGCGTTACTCTACCACCAGAATCAGCTGACCGTTGTGGATAAGCGAACAAAGCAGTCGACGCCGCCCACCCCGTCCACCGCGTGTGGCGGCCAGAATGGGCCAGCGGCGTCACTGCTGCGAGGTCCGAACAATCATGATTCAAGTCGGAACCTACACATCGGGCGGCGCGTGCTTGTCATGGTGGAGTCGCCGTACAGTAAACATGCAAAGGGCATTGTGGCAGGGCTGGAGGCGGCCCGATTCCCCAGCAAGGTGGTCACCGACGAGCGCAACCTGCCCACCCTCACCCACGACGACAAGGGACGGTTTGGCGCGATCGTCTTCGAGAAACTTGACATTTACCTCACGCTCGACTACTGGAACCGACAACTGATAGACAAGTACTGCCGCGAATACGGCATCGGAATGGTCATCTTTGTGAATGGCCCCGAGGAGTATGGGAATTACGTCGAGAAGCCCCCTGACTTCCCGCTGACTCTGCAGTATAACGTCGCGCTGCAGGATTATCGGCTTAACGGCACATCGGACGTGTGGCGGGTCCTGCGGCCGGGGGAAACACTCCGGGGGCCGCTGATCATCCACAACTGGACGGTGTTTCACCCGAACCACTCGACATACGAGGCCCTCAGCTTTGCGGAGACGTCCGACTCGTTCTATGAAGACGAGGCCGAGTACGCTGCGCCGGACAACCGCACGGTGATCCCGGCCCTGCTGGACCGCGGCCTCCACGATGGCGTGCGTCGCGTCCTGTTCGGTAACACGTTCCGCTTCTGGCTACACGCGCCCATGCTGCTCGACTGCCTGTCGTACCTGTCCCACGGCAAACTGGCCCTGCCCCTTGACCGCCTCCTGCAGGTGGACATTGATGACATCTTTGTCGGCGCCGTCGGCACGCGCATGAAGGCCCACGATGTTCTGGTCAGTATCACGTGTCATCTCTCACTGCAATTTCACCAGTGTAGCTTCTAATTAGACACAGCCAAGGACACAGTGTCGGAACTTCAGATAGTCTTTCTGTCTAAAGCTTACTATACCCCCTGCTTTCAAAATCATTGCATATTTTACTTTTACAAATAGATTATTGATTTTTTTCATTACTAAATAGGGAACAAAATGATAAAAAAATATAACAAATTTAAACATTCACTTAATTGAGCTGCAAAAAGCAAACAGTGGCTCAACTTTGTGAATTTTCAACTTTATGACAGTATTTTCACTACTCAATTTGAAAATCAATGGGTATTTTCACATTGCTGTGTGTATTTTGTACTCCCACTTTTGATAATCAGTGCGTATTTAGCTAAAATAATTGCATAAAATACGCCAATACGCCAATACGCACCTTATCTGGAGCTTAGTGTGTTCACAAAACCTAACTTTGGGATAAACTTGTTGCTGGAGTCAGATTGTTGGTCCGTCTGCATCTGTCACAAAACTAAACATCGCAAGTTCTTACAGTTTATGTTTTCTGTCACAGAACATGCCTCATATCTGACATATGTACACGCCTCATATCTCACATATGTACCCGCCTCATATCTCACATATGTACCCGCCTCATATCTCACATATGTACCCGCCTCATATCTGACATATGTACCCGCCTCATATCTGACATATGTACCCGCCTCATATCTGACATATGTACCCGCCTCATATCTCACATATGTACCCGCCTCATATCTGACATATGTACCCGCCTCATATCTCACATATGTACCCGCCTCATATCTCACATATGTACACGCCTCATATCTCATATATGTACCCGCCTCATATCTCACATATGTACCCGCCTCATATCTCACATATGTACCCGCCTCATATCTCACATATGTACACGCCTCATATCTCACATATGTACCCGCCACATATGTACCCGGCTCATATCTCCACCTGCCTCATATCTCACATATGTACCCGCCAGTTATACATTTTTGTGGCTGTGGCTGGTGAAATGGGTCTTATTGTGACCTGTGCAGAACATTATAAGTTATTGTGATTCCACACAGGCTATATGGTGTAATATTGCCCGTCTGAATGTATGTTCACCCGAGGCGATTCTACACAGGCTATATGGTGTAATATTGCCCGTCTGGATAGCCTCGGGTGAACATACCTCCAGACGGGCAATATTACACCATATAGCCTGTGTAGAATCACAACAACGTATTTGTCATACCGCAGATCCTGTATTTGGCCGTATAAACATATCTCTTCTTTTGATCTTTGCGTTTTTTCAGGAAGAAAAATAATCCGAGATTCGATTTTCTACCGTCAGTCTTAATATAAAGGCGTAAATGAACATTTTGTTTTTTTATTAAACGAAAACAAACTAAATATGGAGTAAGAAATCCATCGAAAACGACTTTATGACAGTTTTTTTATATTGTGTAATTTAATTTATATTCCACTGCTCTATCGATCTGCTCTCCCTTTTGCTGTCATTGCTACGCCGCGTTTCGTGCATGGAACCCATAGTTTGTGACCTAAATATAGCCGTGTCACGAAGCCAAGTGTGTTGAGATTTGAAAACACTAAACGGGACAGTTTGTGATGAGCGAAGAATATTTATGGAAAAATAAACAATAGAGACTGGTTTTGAGTGTACAATTTGTTACTTTTATTGATCAATTCGGGGTTTTATTGTGTTTAGTGAGGAATACAATTCGCAATCGCTAGACGCTTGCAAAATGTGTCTTCATTGGACGCGAGGCGCCGGAGGGGAATCGCAATTCCTCTATGTCAGACGGCCTTGGCAGGTCATATAATATATATGACCAGGCAAGCTAGCCAATCAAAAGCCGAGAAACTTATCTGCGGTATGACAACATCTGATAGCACACTCACATACCCTGATAACTATCTATATATTGCTTAGTACATGTAGTAGCACGACTTGTGTTTTATTGATAGAATGGCGAACAGTGCAGATCCTGATCAGACTGTCATTTCTGCAGTGACACCCACATATCAATGATAACCCCCCTGTTGTTGTTGTTGTTGCAGGCGCTGGTGGAGGCCCAGGGTCGACTGCGGGGACTGGTACCCGGCTTCCAGTTTGTGCTGGGATTCTCCGGTTCCTACTTCCTCAATGGGGATGAGGAGGAAGACTTGGGAGACAGGAAGCTGCTCGGTATGTCGCCTGTGGCGAGAACTGTAGCCAATTTCACGAAAATTGCCAAGTATACATATCTTGTAAATTATACATTGGAGAAATTTCAATTTATGCGTAACTTCATGAATTTTTTATTTACTGAAAGGGCAAAATGGCTGTGATAATGTAATAAATAAACAAGCCCGTAGCCAGACCTGTTTGAAGTCGTTTCGAAGGCCCAATGGGCCTGAGGTATATAGGGGGGTCTAAAAAAGTGGACCTTGATGCTAAAAAAGTGTACTTCGAGGCTGGGCGGGGGGGTCGACGACCGCTCCGACCCCCCCCTGGCTACGGGCCTGATACAGTATAATAATTCTGCATAATTTAATAATCAAATACCGTATGAACAATCATTAGTTCTATATGAAATTATGCGTTTCAGTAAAAATAAACAATTACTCCCTCCAAGTATACTTAGTTACTGTCTGTTTCACGAAAGCTGCCCAAATTTTTCGATAATTAGCCAGGTTTTTTGAAAAAAAATCCAGGCTATTGGATTGGCGAAAGCCGGGCAGGCGGGCGGGCGGCGTCCACAATCAATGTTAAGTTTTCGTGTTTGAGTCCATTTCTTTGTTACTGTACCACCTAGGACCACGAAACTTTCACAGCTTCATAATCAAGGGGTGCCCACCACATATCACTATCCAACATGTTACTTTTTTTTTAACTTCACCCATTTTTTCCGCGTAATCGACTTAGCCATTTTCAATGTTAAGTTTTCGCGTTTACAATGTTAAGTTTTCGTGTTTAAGTCCATTTCTTTCGTACTGTACCACCTAGGACCACCAAACTTTCACAGCTTCATAATCAAGGGGTACCCACCACATATCACTATCCAACATGTTACTTTTTTAGCCAGGTTTTTTTGAAAAAAAAATCCAGGCTATTGGATTGGCGAAAGCCGGGCGGGCGGGTGGGTCGGCGGGCGGTGTCCACAATCAATGTTAAGTTTTCGTGTTTTGAGTCCATTTCTTTGTTACTGTACCACCTAGGACCACCAAACTTTCACAGCTTCATAATCAATGGGTGCCCACCACATATCACTATCTAACATTTTACTTTTTTTTTTTTTTTTTAACTTGACCCATTTTTTTTTCCGCGCAGTGGACTTAGCCATTTTCAATGTTAAGTTTTCGTGTTTGAGTCCATTTCTTTGTTACTGTACCACCTAGGACCACCAAACTTTCACAGCTTCATAATCAAGGGGTGCCCACCACATATCACTATCCAACATTGTTTCTTTTGTTTTTTTTTAACTTGACCCATTTTTTCCGCTGTCTACTTAGCCATTTTCAATGTTAAGTTTTCGCGTTTACAATGTTAAGTTTTCGTGTTTAAGTCCATTTCTTTGGTACTGTACCACCTAGGACCACCAAACTTTCACAGCTTCATAATCAGGGGGTGCCCATCACATATCACTATCTAACATGTTACTTTTTTTTTAACTTGACCCATTTTTTTTTTTTTTTCCGCGCAGTGGACTTAGCCATTTTCAATGTTAAGTTTGAGTCCATTTCTTTGTTACTGTACCACCTAGGACCACCAAACTTTCACAGCTTCATAATCAAGGGGTGCCCACCACATATCACTATCCAACATGTTACTTTTTTTTTAACTTGACCCATTTTTTCCGCGCTGTCTACTTAGCCATTTTCAATGTTAAGTTTTCGCGTTTACAATGTTAAGTTTTCGTGTTTAAGTCCATTTCTTTGGTACTGTACCACCTAGGACCACCAAACTTTCACAGCTTCATAATCAGGGGTGCCCATCACATATCACTATCCAACATGTTACTTTTTTTTTAACTTGACCCATTTTTTTCCGCGCAGTCGACTTAGCCATTTTCAATGTTAAGTTTTCGCGTTTACAATGTTAAGTTTTCGTGTTTAAGTCCATTTCTTTGGTACTGTAACCACCTAGGACCACCAAACTTTCACAGCTTCATAATCAAGGGTGCCCACCACATATCACTATCCAACATGTTACTTTTTTTTTACTTTTTTTTAACTTCACCCATTTTTTCCTTTTTGCGTAATCGACTTAGCCATTTTCAATGTTAAGTTTTCGCGTTTACAATGTTAAGTTTTCGTGTTTAAGTCCATTTCTTTCGTACTATACCACCTAGGACCACCAAACTTTCACAGCTTCATAATCAAGGGGTACCCACCACATATCACTATCCAACATGTTACTTTTTTAGCCAGGTTTTTTGAAAAAAAATCCAGGCTATTGGATTGGCGAAAGCCGGGCGGGCGGGTGGGCGGCGGGCGGTGTCCACAATCAATGTTAAGTTTTCGTGTTTGAGTCCATTTCTTTGTTACTGTACCACCTAGGACCACCAAACTTTCACAGCTTCATAATCAATGGGTGCCCACCACATATCACTATCTAACATGTTTACTTTTTTTTTAACTTGACCCATTTTTTCCGCGCAGTGGACTTAGCCATTTTCAATGTTAAGTTTTCGTGTTTGAGTCCATTTCTTTGTTACTGTACCACCTAGGACCACCAAACTTTCACAGCTTCATAATCAAGGGGTGCCCACCACATATCACTATCCAACATGTTTCTTTTTTTTTAACTTGACCCATTTTTTCCGCGCTGTCTACTTAGCCATTTTCAATGTTAAGTTTTCGCGTTTACAATGTTAAGTTTTCGTGTTTAAGTCCATTTCTTTGGTACTGTACCACCTAGGACCACCAAACTTTCACAGCTTCATAATCAGGGGGTGCCCATCACATATCACTATCCAACATGTTACTTTTTTTTTAACTTGACCCATTTTTTCCGCGCAGTCGACTTAGCCATTTTCAATGTTAAGTTTTCGCGTTTACAATGTTAAGTTTTCGTGTTTAAGTCCATTTCTTTGGTACTGTACCACCTAGGACCACCAAACTTTCACAGCTTCATAATCAAGGGGTGCCCACCACATATCACTATCCAACATGTTACTTTTTTTTTAACTTGACCCATTTTTTCTGCGCAGTCGACTTAGCCATTTTCAATGTTAAGTTTTCGCGTTTACAATGTTAAGTTTTCGTGTTTAAGTCCATTTCTTTGGTACTGTACCACCTAGGACCACCAAACTTTCACAGCTTCATAACCAAGGGGTGCCTACCACATACAACTATCCAACATGTGACCATTTTTTTACTTTCACCTATTATTTCTACGTAATTGACTTAGCCATTTTCAACGTTAACTTTTTAACGTACGTCTGGTTAAAGTTTTTTGCTTAAAAACTTTTTCCTTATACTATATCTCTGCAACTGCTTCGCCCATACCTTGAAACTTCACATGGGGTGTTTATCATCATCCATATTTTCATTCTACCCCCCAACCGTGCTGCCCCTGTGCCCAATGTCAAGGTCAAATTACTTTGAATTCTTTTGTTAAAGTTTTTTCGTGTACTATATCTCTGCAACTGCTTCACCCAATACCTTGAGACTTCACATGGGTGTTTATCATCATTGTCACACCCGCTTGCGGAAAGCGCGATATCGTCGGCATTTTGGCAAACGTCCGTCCGTACGTCCGTGTGTCCGGTTAAAGTTTTTCCATCTACTATATCTATTTTTTTAGTGTCCATGCCTCGCCCCAAGGCGCGACATGCAGGCCACGGCCATCTAGTCTACAAAAAGTGGGTATAATTATGTTATCCAAGTGTCTATGCTTGGAAAAAACCTGGCCTTCGTGGCTTTGCCTCGTTTCTTGTTTTTTAACTTCACCCATTTTTTCCGCGCAGTCGACTTAGCCATTTTCAATGTTAAGTTTTCGCGTTTAAAATGTTAAGTTTTCGTGTTTAAGTCCATTTCTTTGGTACTGTACCACCTAGGACCACCAAACTTTCACAGCTTCATAACCAAGGGGTGCCTACCACATACAACTATCCAACATGTGACCATTTTTTTACCTTCACCTATTATTTCTACGTAATTGACTTAGCCATTTTCAACGTTAACTTTTTAACGTACGTCTGGTTAAAGTTTTTTGCTTAAAACTTTTTCCTTATACTATATCTCTGCAACTGCTTCGCCCATACCTTGAAACTTCACATGGGTGTTTATCATCATCCATATTTTCATTCTACCCCCCAACCGTGCTGCCTCTGTGCCCAATGTCAAGGTCAAATTACTTTGAATTCTTTTGTTAAAGTTTTTTTGTGTACTATATCTCTGCAACTGCTTCACCCAATACCTTGAGACTTCACATGGGTGTTTATCATCATTGTCACACCCGCTTGCGGAAAGCGCGATATCGTCGGCATTTTGGCAAACGTCCGTCCGTACGTCCGTGTGTCCGGTTAAAGTTTTTCCATCTACTATATCTATTTTTTTTAGTGTCCATGCCTCGCCCCAAGGCGCGACATGCAGGCCACGGCCATCTAGTCTACAAAAAGTGGGTATAATTATGTTATCCAAGTGTCTATGCTTGGAAAAAACCTGGCCTTCGTGGCTTTGCCTCGTTTCTTGTTTTTTAACTTCACCCATTTTTTCCGCGCAGTCGACTTAGCCATTTTCAATGTTAAGTTTTCGCGTTTACAATGTTAAGTTTTCGTGTTTAAGTCCATTTCTTTGGTACTGTACCACCTAGGACCACCAAACTTTCACAGCTTCATAACCAAGGGGTGCCTACCACATACAACTATCCAACATGTGACCATTTTTTTACCTTCACCTATTATTTCTACGTAATTGACTTAGCCATTTTCAACGTTAACTTTTTAACGTACGTCTGGTTAGAGTTTTTTGGTTAAAACAACTTTTTCGTTATACTATATCTCTGCAACTGCTTCGCCATTACCTTGAAACTTCACTGGGTGTTTATCATCATCCATATTTTCATTCTAACCCCCAACCGTGCGGCCCCTGTGCCCAATGTCAAGGTCAAATTACTTTGAATTTTTTTGTTAAAGTTTTTTCGTGTACTATATCTCTGCAACTACTTCACCCAATACCTTGATACTTCACATGGGTGTTTATCATCATTGTCGCACCTGCTTGCGGAAAGCGCGATCCTGTGGCCAATGTCAATGTCAAATTACTTTGAATTTTTTTGTTAAAGTTTGTTTTTTCGTGTACTATATCTCTGCAACTGCTTCACCCAATACCTTGATACTTCACATGGGTGTTTATCATCATTGTCGCACCTGCTTGCGGAAAGCGCGATCCTGTGCCCAATGTCAAGGTCAAATTACTTTGAATTTTTTTTGTTAAAGTTTTTTCGTGTACTATATCTCTGCAACTGCTTCACCCAATACCTTGATACTTCACATGGGTGTTTATCATCATTGTTGCACCTGCTTGCGGAAAGCGCGATCCTGTGCCCAATGTCAAGGTCAAATTACTTTGAATTTTTTTGTTAAAGTTTTTTCGTGTACTATATCTCTGCAACTGCTTCACCCAATACCTTGATACTTCACATGGGTGTTTATCATCATTGTCGCACCTGCTTGCGGAAAGCGCGATCCTGTGCCCTATGTCAAGTTCAAATTACTTTGAATTTTTTTGTTAAAGTTTTTTGTGTACTATATCTCTGCAACTGCTTCACCCAATACCTTGATACTTCACATGGGTGTTTATCATCATTGTCACACCTGCTTGCGGAAAGCGCGATATCGTCAGCATTTTGGCATACGTCCGTCCGTTCGTCCGTGTGTCCGGTTAAAGTTTTTTGGTTAAAGTTTTTCCATCTACTATATCTATTTTTGTAGTGTCCATGCCTCGCCCCAAGGCGCGACATGCAGGCCACGGCCATCTAGTCTACAAAAAGTGGGTATAATTATGTTATCCAAGTGTCTATGCTTGGAAAAAACCTGGCCTTCGTGGCTTTGCCTCGTTTCTTGTTTTAAATTAAAGCCAAATTTAAGAATGAGCCTTTTTTTACTACGTGAAATTTGGTCAAATATTGATTTTATTGCGAATCTGTGAAGATGTCTATGGGGATTTAACATGGGGAAATTTTTCGAATTTCAGAAATACTGGACCGATTTTCCAAATTTAACTTGGTTTCTCCGTTAGATAATTTCCAAACGAACTAGCCAGTTTTCGGGACGTATTATGTATTCATCTTGTACGGGCGGGCGGGCACAGCTTGTCCACGCATAACTAGCCGAAGAAGCCTATTGATTTTCAAAAATTTCCGATGACTCTCCCCTTGGTGGCCATTTTTATTTTTCGCACTCTGTATCCTTGTCCACGCAATAACTCAAGTTCTTCTTCACCGCTCGTAACCAAATTCGGTATACATGTTTATCATGGCAAGACGAAGAAGCCTATTGATTTTGAAACATTTCCGATTACTTATCTCCCCTTGGCGGCCATTTTTAATTTTCACACTCTGTATCCTTGTCCACGCAATAACTCAAGTTCTACTTCACCGCTCGTAACCAAATTCGGTATACATGTTTATCATGGCAAGACAAAGAAGCCTATTGATTTTTAAAAATTTCTGATACTTATCTCCCCTTGGCAGCCATTTTTAATTTTCACACTCTGTATCCTTGTCCACTCATTAACTCAAGTTCTACTTGACTGATCATAACCAAATTCGGTATACATGTTTATCACGGCAAGACAAAGAAGCCTATTGATTTTTAAAAAATTCCCATACTTATCTCCCCTTGGCAGCCACTTTTAATTTTCGCACTCTGTATCCTTGTCCACGCAATAACTCCTGTTCTACTTGACTGATCATAACCAAATTCGGTATACATGTTTATCACGGCAAGACGAAGAAGCCTATTGATTTTGAAAAATTTCCGATGACTTGAGTCTTGGCGGCCATTTTTAATTTTCGGACTCCGTATCCTTGTCCACGCAATAAGTTGAGTTCTACTTGACGGATCGTAACCAAATTTGGTTTACATGTTTATCACGTCAAGATGAGTTATGAGTTGACTGGCCTTGCCTCGACGGGCGTATATTGTGACCTTCGGCACTCTTGTTTTAAATGAAATCAATATTTGACAAAATTTCACGAAATACAAAGAAGGCTCATTCTTAGAATTGGATACAATTTAATATTAGGCCTGCTCAACATCATATTAGAACTTGCTCAACATCAGTAGGTAGGGTAGGTAGGGAATTGTTTTTTTTTTTTTTTTTTTTTTTTTTGTTATAAATAAAGCTGTAAATCGTTAAATACAACATGTACCTTGTTTACTTTATATGCCATTAGTTGTAGTATCAATATTAATTAAGCTCACAATTTATTGTATATTCTGGTGGATATTTTGCATCAAAAGAACACACAGAATGCACATGAAACTGTACATCCTGTATGGAATATAATATATTATGTAAAAAATTATCAATTGTAGTGTTTAATTCAAACCCAAAAGCCATCTGTAAATGCACATGAACTAGTGTTGAGAATAAATAAGACTTCACCCAAAACTTAATCCATGGTTTAATGCCGAAGACACTGATGCACAGGTGTTTGTTTGTTTGTTTGTTGGGGTTTAACGGCCGTTCAACAGCTAAGGTCATTTAAGGCCGGGTCAATGGGTTTAGTACTAAATCACATATATTGCCTGTACAAATGGGGGGAAAATCCCAAAATCAGAACTGAATATTTACAATAAGAAAACTATATATTCAGCCCTGAAATCAGAATAATCCTGATTTCTACACGTGCACTGCTCGCAATACAATGGTATCATGTCCGCAAACACTGATGAACTAGCTATATAGGGAAAATGTCAAATGTTCGTCTTTCTGGAGAATGTTGGCATACATCTATGTTTATATGTAACAAGATGCGAGTCCCACTAGACGAAACCCCAGCCATCGTGCCAATTGGCAATTTCTGTTGTTGTTGTTGATTGTAGGCATATGGTGCTGTCCGGTGATTTCGCGCAGCTAAGGAAACAATAACGTAACCGATCTATAAATATCGCATATTCAGACCTACAACTTTATATGCATAATAACTCGCCGTATTTCTACGAAATATCATGCAATAAAACAAAGTGCATCAATGTAAACGGCCGCCATTTGTGAACTCACATTGGGTATTCCCTGAAAATTTGGATGTCCGGTGTACTTACGCAGTGCGATTTTAGTGACGTCAGTTAATTTTATTTATCTATGGTGGCCAATACACGCCAACATGACTGTCATTTCTACATCCAGGGAAGGGGGTCAATAAGTCAGCATGTGATAAATTACAGTCAGGGAACAAATTAATGACAGTATAACACATCCAGCATAGATTAATACCCAGATTAATGCAAGTACTCAAAATACTACAAAAAAAAAATATACATTGAAAATTTTGTAATAGTTTCCCCAATGACGTCATTTGTATGTTTTAATATACTCGATCCGGGGCCAACTATTTCATTCACAAACCAGAAGTAAACATGGTTTTGACAGACGATGTCTTCTGCAAAATGTGACATATGCATGTATTCGGATATGAAGAGTAAAACTGACACAAAAAACTTGTACTCACAAATATACTTAGACTGGCCAAATATCGTCAGAAGTTGTATAGTTGTTAATATACCGACACCAGGTAGCGAGAGGTTGACAATGCGAATTAAAGAGGTGCGCGAAATCACCGGACGCGCGAAATCACCGGACACAATTGTATATCCGGATAACCTCTGCAGTTACCGCAATGCTTGTCCCGGCGCTTCGTTTTCGCCGCACTTCGAGTCGTAAGACAGTCGCGAGTGTAAAACAAGATGTGTTGTTTAATATATCGGGTATTAAAATGTAATTTACCAACAAAGTTGCATGATATTTTGCGAGAAAAAAGTCACAAGGAGAGGGATAAAAATTAACAAAATTAATTAACAAAATAGACAAAACTTTTTTTCTTCTTCTGAAATGTAGAAAAAAAAATAGGGTCGGCACATTTTGTTAATAAAATAGCAGGTAGGGTCGGGTGCCCCTAAAAAAACTTTTTTTTTTGATAGGCCTTATCAAAAAAAAAATTATTTTTGCATTGTTTATATAGCCGTACAATTTGAGCAGGTTTCGTGAAACAGACAGTAGTTAAGTATGCTTAGTAATTTTTGTGAAATTGGCTACAGATCACCTGGGCTGAATGTGGGCCCACAAATCTTTAGTACAGATCTCTATATCCGCGGTCAGTTACATCATTTGTTTTTAACCCTTACACCGCTGTCTTAATTTTTTGTCATCTGCTGTTTATTTTCCATTTTTAACATCAAAAACATGCTTTGACAGCACTTTAGAATAATTTACAACATGCTTTGACAGCACTTTAGAATAAATTCCATTGGAAATGATTCTAAAGTGCTATCAAACCATGTTTTTATTGAGAAATAACATATTTAAAAAAAAAACATACCCGTGAAGGTGTATTCCGAATGTAATGGGTTAAGTGTGTGTCACAGGCAGACAACTTGAGCTTGTAAGAAATGTCCTTCTCTGTGAGACCCCGCCGTGTTGTTGTTACAGAGATGTGCGACCGTTTCCACTGGTTCCCCCACATGTGGCGCCACGAACAGCCACACAAGTTCGGCAATGAACTTCTCCACAAGAACATGCAGCTGAACCTGCAGTTTGCCAAGGTATGGCACTACGGCACTCCGCAGTCTGGGGAGTGTGCAATCTTGATGGATGGAATATAGCGATAGTCCATGTTTGTACGTATGTATGTACGATGTTAGTAACACCTTATGTTCATTTCTTATTAACTTATGAACCTCTTCATCAATTTTTGTCGCACCTGCTTTAGCAATCGCCTTTTTCTACATTTTTGTATGCAATTCTATATAGGGTACTGAGTTTGTGTACACTACTTCTCTAAAACATTTCAGTCAATTGATCTGAAACTATACACACGTCTTCTACATATATAGAAAATGTGCACCTTTGTGTTTTTATGTGGAGTTATTTTTTTAATAAAAATATAGAGTTTTTAACATTTTTTCTACATTTTTGTATGCAATTCTCTATTATGCTTTGCACATCTCTACCTAAATTAGTGCACAGCTCTACCTAAGTTAGTGCACATCTACCTAAATTAGTGCAAATTAGTGCACATCTCTACCTAAATTAGTGCACATCTCTACCTAAATTAGTGCACATTTCTACCTAAATTAGTATGCCTGTTTATCACAACAAAGGGAAGAAATAATTCTATAGATTTTCAAATTCACATTAACCCTTCCTACGCTGTTGACGGAAATTGCCGTCTGCTCTTTTTCATTTTTGCTTTAATTCTTAACAAAAAAATGGTTTTGACAAAACCAGGTTTTTGTCGAGAAATATTGAAAATAAAACATTTCCAGCAGGCGACAACATTTAATTCAGCGTACACTGCAGCTCCATTATAACGCGATCACGTATAGCGCAATCTCCATTATAACGCGGGTCTCTCGTGGATCCCAAAAAAATAAAATTTATTTAAAAAATAGAGAAAAAAGAAGAAACGCGATGTTTGTGTCATCAAAGTACAACTACCGCGCATGTCATACCGGGTTTAGAAGGTTCTTGAACCAGTTCCCACTTTTAAATATAAGATAACTACCACTTTTTGTCACCAAGTAATGTCAATGTTATGAGACATATATCCGTGTTAACACATAATTGTTGATAATTAATGGTTGTGTGTTCGTCGCCTTTCTCTATTTTACTCGACAGGTGTAATATTTAGCGTTCTATAAATAGACTAGTGTTTGTGTGCAATCTGAAACAATACATTCAACATTATCTGGGTATGGGATCACATGGTCTATTGTTTACACTGTAGCCCACGGCAATCATGATGTCTCGCGTAAATCGTAAATTTCATTCATCAATATGACTGTTGCAGTGTAAACAATAGATCACGTGACCCCACATCCTGAGATTATGCACGTATCAATAGCTAATCGTCCGCATGAATAGGCAGGACACATGACCATTATTTATTATCAATTAATCCTTTTAAGCGCCTGTTGATCGCGAGCAATATACATTGTAATAAGTGTCTGTCTATCGCGAGCACTATACAACGTAATAAACATGATTTTATAAATAACTCATATGTTTAATACATTAATACAAGTTTGTATGTCATAGTCATTATTAATAATTACATTAACTTCTGTTCAAATGATATGATTTTATATGGGTCCGTTGCTAATGGAATTCCCGCAATAGTTGGTAACCGAAATGCGGATGATGCCAGCATCCGTGCATGTCCCGAAATTTTATAACGCGATCGAATTCGATCGCGATTTGAAATCTTGGACCCCGACCATCGCGTTATAATGGAGCTGCAGTGTAGTAAGGGTTAGGATTTCCTACCTTGGTGATAGCTTCATATTTCTGTATCTTTGCTGTCTGACCCATCTTCAACGGGCATATTTTGTGACTTTAGGCACTCTTGTTATCTTATGTGCCACATTATGTCATCTACCATGCATAGCCCTAAGTGATATTCTTCTGTGTCGCTGGGCTGTTAAGCACCATTCATTTAAATTCATCTTGTTTGTTATGCAACTGCGTTTAAAGTGTTTTGTTTTCTCAAGAAAGCTTAACCCCTTCAATAATATTTGGCTACAATGTGTGTCTGCGGATGGCACATACACTCTATGTCTGAACACCCAACGTCAAAGTCGTCTTTGTTCACCTTGTTTGTAAGGCAAATGAATTAAAATTTGTTCTTTTTATGCCCCCGCCACCGTATGGTGAGAGGAGCATATAATAGTGTTACCGGTGTACGTCCCGTCCGTCCGTCACAAAACCTTAGCGCTCAGGTAAATGTCTTATAATAGTCTGTGGGACAAACCCATATTTTTTTGATTCCGTTGCACCCCCCTCTGCCCTTAATTTTTTTCACCAACTTCAAGGAAACTATGTCTACTATCAGAATCTGCCTGTTGCCAGTCACAAAAAGTGTCCCAAAGTGGTGAAATCAAGGGGAGATAACTAGTACACAGTTTTAGTAAAATAATGTGACTGCTGTTACGAATTATGCATACATATATGTAGTGTTTAGTAAAGTTATGTTTGTAATAAGAGTAATGCACATTTTGATGTAAAACATTATTAACAGATGCTGGATCTTGAAAATTGATCACCCAACCCAATTGTGGGAACATTTCCTGCTATTTAGGAATACAAAATGGCCGCCAATCTGGAGATGCAACATCTTATTAACCAAGCCAGTTATTCAAATGATTTTCGCGGATATCACTATCATCATTTCTGACAATCAGATGGCAATGGCAAGAATAATATAACATGGCCCATATATTGCATTTCAATATGGCCGCCACTCATAATACATTTGCCTAGTATTTCTAATAAAACATCAGTCATTTTTAATTTCAAAATTGTGAGTTTCCCACATTGCAATACTGGATAATACTTTGTAAGTATGGAACCAAAGTAGAAACATCAGTATCATTATATGACATGTCACAAGAAAAGTGGGCTTATTGAGACTTTAACCAGTGTACATGTAGTTCCTGCATAGGCAGCAGATTTGTACAGCCATATACAGATTTAATGTGTTTGTTTGATGCATCAACTATGGTTCCGGAATGCAACATTGAATACTGTATGTGCTGACTTGATATCGGGATATATCAATTTCAAACTCAATAAATACACTGTTATCTAAACAGTATACTAATGGATTGTATACCAAACACACATACTGAGAATAATTTACACCAGTTGTGGAAATTGTCACTAGACACGATCAGTACATGTATGTAGCTCAGCAATTAGTTATTTATGCTATAGCTAGATGTCCCAATAGCTGTTAGTTAGTTGCAATACAATTATCATGAATTATTACAACATATTGATACTTCGGTTTTGTTTATTATAATGTCACCACTATTGACAGGGCCAGCCAGTTTTGACATATGATAATGAGACACTGTAATCTCTGAACAGCAGTATTTCCCTATTCATATCCTATATGTCAGGTATCAGGCGGGTAGACTGGAGGCTCACCAACACAGCCATATCGACCACCCAGTTGCCAGGTGGATGCTTTATCTACTAGACCACGCCAACATGTATCATGTCAATATGGCATATTAGCTATATATTGATTGTCATATGGTTTTGCGCTCCCCAAAAAGCTGAAAAAACTCCCCTGATTAAAATAAGTGTTTTCCATATAATACACATGTATTCATGGTTAGTGTTTCAAATGATGTTCATCATGTTTGGTGACTGATGAGTAAATGGTTTGCTGCATTTTGACCTGTATACCGGTATACATTTGCAACTACAAATCATTAACTAGCCAAATGATTATGAGATACATTCACCTAAACCTCAATATGCTCCGTCTATCCATTGAATCGCTAACTATCCAAAATTGCGGAGCACAGTATTTGGCACATGTTGTAATAAGTAAATTATTTGATTACATACACGATTAGTGATAAGTCGAAATCTATTGAATGTTTTCAGCTTCAATTGCGTGAGAGGAGCACGGAACTCAAGTTTTAATTTGAATGCATTCAGCTATAACTGTATTCATTTGATGGTCACCATTTGCACATGCGTCTATGGGATCATCACGCAAGTTTTCAGATGCAATGACACCAAATGCAACAATGTGCAACTCAGTGGATTGTTCACATAAATGTTTTTAATTATTGAAAACTGATAGCACACATTGAACATCTGCTACATATTGATCAATCCTCTGCTGTGATACATGTGTGTGTACTCTTATCTTCATCTTTCAGTTTTACTATGATGCTATATCTGACTAAAAGCTGCTCTTGTATGTGCATCTGTCATGCATCGCTGTACTGTCCACTTTCTTAAACTCAATCTGATTATTCTAGCCTTGGCGTTGGTGTATCTGTTCAATATCCGCTCTATAGTCTAATCGATTGCCACTTGTCCGAAGTCATTTCACATACTGCACTGCACAACATGTTTTGGTGGGCTTCAGTGTGTGCAATAGCATGGCAGGTACATAAGAGTATATCGAACATAGTTAGTTCGATTGTAAGCAAAGAACCAAGTGTGGACAGTTCAATTTCCAATCTCCTTCGCGTGTTGAACGGATGAAACACAAAATCAGCGAGACCATATAAATGTACCGTATGAGTGGCAATTGGGTCGTTCATGTTATCAGTATGTATATACCGTTAGTCAGTATACGAGTCAACCAGTTGGCAATATCGGGTAAGACTCAAACATTTCAGCTGAGCATGCTTCTTTTTGGCAGCACACATGTGCCTCAAACACAATAATGTGCACAAATAATGCCGTGTTATAATATAGGCCATCAAGAACACCAGAAATTGACCCGGTTCCAACACTTGCTGAGTACATATTCTAAGCCAACATCTCCAAATATCTTGCCAATTGCAGACGGCATTGTGAAAAGACGCCGTACGACGATGTCAAATTAAAGACATTCTTATTCTTCCATACAACATCAAGCGCTTTTGCATAGATTGTCTGACAAATACAGTAACGACATCTGTCGGACCTAGTTTAGAACAGTATAAACAGTCGCAAGCTCAGTCGAACTTACAGCAATCACTTGGTAATACCCTACATTGCTCAGGCTTGGAACTTGGAACCATACCCTTTGCATTGAATGGTGTCCACCTAGCAGAGCACTGTACTTCATCATTATTCCATTAAATTAAGCCATACGAAATAATGTAGTGTAAGCCGGATTGAACATAGCTGACCATACCTGATCACTTCTACAAAACATTGTGTAAAATATACAGAATTTATCAGATATCTCATTTTTCTCATGTTCCTTTCAGCTCTGAGAACCGTGTGTTATTTAACTTAACCTTATGTGCTCCTCAGTTGCTATTGCATACCCTATTTATATCAGAACGAACGTTAAATGTATAGTGTAGAAAGTCCCAAGCATGGTCCAGCACATGCACTTTCCAGACATAAACATGACCTTACATGTATGATGTATTGTTTGAATATAACTTGCATATTTATGAAATATGTACGCTAATGTGAATATACATATAAAATCCACTTTATTGGTCTCATTGTATACAAACATACATTCTGACTTGCTGGCTGTGTTATTAAACTGCCTTGTACATGTGCACGATGCAAATAACTAACGTACATTCGGACATTTCATAGCAATATAGCTATTATTGAAGGAAAATGTGATCAGATTTCGGAGCCATTTTGGATATAAAACTACCACTGGGAGCTCAATATAATTATATGCTCAAACCATGCACTGTCATACAATAACATTCAATTACATAAACAAAGACAAGTAAAATTGTGTTTATATTAGAAAGTAGAGATCATAGTTATAAGCAAAACATTGTAGGTTTAGCATAGCTGCCAGGGTAGATATCAGACTTGGTGGCCATATTGGATATGAAATGGCCATGTGTAATATTTAGTATTGTACTATTGTTTATACATATCAAGTAACATAAAATAATGTTAATAGAACTTATGAGAAATCCTTTTAAATTCAAAAGATACACTAATTGTTGACAAATATACAGTTGAATTTAATTAGAAAATGGCGGCCATTTTAATTTAAAAATGGCTGTCACAAATGATACAAATCGAATAAAACTACACATTTTCAAAATGTAGGCATGTACTACTGTGTTTTATTACCAATAAACATGTTGCATCACCATATATATGACTTAGAAACAACAAAATGTATAATATGTTATCTGTGAATGTAAATAAAACAAATTGTTCAAAAATGGGTATGTCTAAAAATGGTCTGAAAAATAGCCTTTGGGACACTTTTTGGCGATGGCAACCAGTGGAATATTGTTCAGGAGACTCTAACCTTTACTTTGGTGCAAAAAAATTAAGGGCAGAGGGGGCCTTTTTAGCTCACCTGAGCGAAGCTCATGTGAGCTATTGTTACCGCAATGTGTCCGTCGTCGTCGTCCGTGAACATTTTAAAACGTCTTCTCCTCGGTAACCATTGGGCCTATGGTCACCAAACTTCATGGTCATGGTCCTTAGGTAGGGGGATTACAAAATTGTTAAAATGACGTTATTACGTAATCCAAGATGGCCGCCGTCTAAAAATAGCACAAATTCTTAAAAAATCTTCTTCTCAAGAACCGCCAACCGGATTTCGACAAAACTTGGTAGGAATGATCGATGTACATTGCTCTTTCAAAGTTGTTAAAATGGTGACCCTGGGGTCAAAAATGGGCGTGGCCCGTGGGATCAAATTGGGGTCAAATTTTATTTTTGACTGAATATGGTCATTTCATATATCAAATTGAAGGTATCAATGAGGTGATCACTCTGGTGCATTTTTTGTCGAAATCGGATTGTTATGTCATCCAAGATGGCCGCCGAAAGGTCAAAAGGTCGTTCTTTTATTAGAGATTTCAAAATTCTTCTTCACATGAACCGCTTGGCCCATGGTAGCCAAACTTAAAAGTTATGGTCCATGGGTGAAGCCTTTTCAGATTTGTTAAAATGGAGGTCATCGCTAATCCAAGATGGCCGCCGTCTACAAATAGCATAAATTCTTAAAAAATCTTCTTCTCATGAACCGCTTGCCGGATTTCGACAAAACTTGGTAGTAATGATCGATGTACATTGCTCTTTCAAAGTTGTTAAAATGGTGACCCCAGGGTCAAAAATGGGCGTAGCCCGTGGGGTCAAATTGGGGTCAAATTTTATTTTTGACCAAATATGGTCATGTCATATATCAAATTGAAGGTATCAATGAGGCGATCACTCTGGTGCATTTTTTGTCGAAATCGGATTGTTATGTCATCCAAGATGGCCGCCGAAATGTCAAAAGGTCGTTCTTTTATTAGAGATTTCAAAATTCTTCTTCACATGAACTGCTTGGCCCATGGTAGCCAAACTTAAAAGTTATGGTCCATGGGTGAAGCCTTTTCAGATTTGTTAAAATGGAGGTCATCGCTAATCCAAGATGGCCGCCGTCTAAAAATAGCATAAATTCTTAAAAAATCTTCTTCTCATGAACCGCTAGCCGGATTTCGACGAAACTTGGTAGGAATGATCGATGTACAATGCTCTTTCAAAGTTGTTAAAATGGTGACCCCGGGGTAAAAAATGGGCATGGCCCGTGGGGTCAAATTTTATTTTTGACCGAATATGGTCATGTCATATATCAAATCGAAGGTATCAATGAGGCGATCACTCTGGTACATTTTCTGTCCAAATCCGATTGTTATGTCATCCAAGATGGCCGCCGAAAGGTCAAAAGGTCGTTCTTTTATTAGAGATTTAAAAATTCTTCTTCACATGAACCGCTTGGCCCATGGTAGCCAAACTTAAAAGTTATGGTCCATGGGTGAAGCCTTTTCAGATTTGTTAAAATGGAGGTCATCGCTAATCCAAGATGGCCGCCATCTAAAAATAGCATAAATTCTTAAAAAATCTTCTTCTCATGAACCGCTAGCCGGATTTCGACGAAACTTGGTAGGAATGATCGATGTACATTGCTCTTTGAAAGTTGTTAAAATGGTGACCCCGGGGTAAAAAATGGGCGTGGCCCGTGGAGTCAAATTGGTGTCAAATTTTATTTTTGACTGAATATGGTCATGTCATATATCAAATTGAAGGTATCAATGAGGCGATCACTCTGGTGCAATATTTGTCGGAATCGGATGATTATGTCATCCATGATGGCCACCAAAAGGTCCATTTATTCAAGATTTTTAACGTCTTTTTCTCAGGAACCACATGGCCGATGCTGGGTGAAGCATTTTCAGATTTTGTAAAATGAGAGTCATCGCTTAATCCAAGATGACCGCCATCTAAAAATAGCACAATTTTTTTAAAACACATGAACTCAATGTCACATTCTCCTCTGGTGTTCATGGAGTCAGGTGAGCGAATTAGGGCCATCATGGCCCTCTTGTTTCATTTTGTCCTTGCTAAGTCCAGGGTCAAGGTCACATACTTGGTGCATTCTAAACCTTAACACTCGGGTAAATGTCTTATAATGTATGTTTCCTTGCACGGATCTACTTGATATTTCACACACGCATTTCTCCAATGGTCCTCTACCACCCTCTGACAAATCCAAAATCATTCTGCCCTTGCTAAGCCCAGGGTCAAGGTCACATACTGGGTGCATTCAAAACCTTAACACTCGGGTAAATGTCTTATAATGTGTTTCCTTGCACGTATCTGCTTGACATTTCACACACGCATTGCTCCAATGGTCCTCTATCGCCCTGTGACAAATCCACGATCGTCCTGCCCCTGTTAAGCCCAGGTTCAAGGTCGCAGACTTGGTGTGGTCTTATAATGTCTGTTTCCTTGCATGGATCTGCTTGATATTTCACACACCCATTGCTCTGATGGTCTGCTGTTATGCTGTGACAAATCCATGCTTCTCTGGCCCTCTGTGTTTTCAAATGTGTTGGCCTTCACTGATTTTACTCGTATTTGATTTTGTACAATGCCCAAGGATAACAAAATGTCTTTATTTCAGCAATATTGGGTTTGTAGATGCAATATTAGTAAAAACCCATTGTCTTTATGCCTAGAACAGGATCAGAATGGCCAAATATTGACGGCACTGCCATAGAGGTGTAGCCTGTGTGTCGAGAGGTGTGTGACTGTGTGCCTGTGACCATTGCAGGAGTCTGGGATCCCGCTGGGCCTGAAGTACTCCGTGTCCCCACACCACTCGGGCGTCTTCCCTGTCCACGAAGCTCTGTACACGGCCTGGCGCGACGTCTGGGACGTGCATGTCACCAGCACTGAGGAGTACCCAAAACTGTACCCCAGCCACGCCCGCCGTGGCTTCATACACCGGAACATCATGGTATGTCCTCATCACCAGTACCGAGGTGTCCCCCAAACTGTACCCCAGGCACACCCACCGTGGCTTCATACACAGGAACACCATGGTATGTCCATGTCGCCAGTACCGAGGTGTCCCCCAAACTGTACCCCAGCCACACCCACCGTGGCTTCATACACAGGAACATCATGGTATGTCCACGTCATCAGTACCGAGGTGTCCCCCAAACTGTACCTCAGCCACACCCACCAGGCTTCATGCACAGGAACACCATGGTATGTCCACGTCACCAGGACCGAGGTGTCCTCCAAACTGTATCCCAGCCACACCCACGGTGGCTTCATACACAGGAAAATCATGGTATGACCACGTCACCAGTACCGAGGTGTCCCCCAAACTCAGTCACATGCACCGTGGCTTCATACACAGGAACATCATGGTATGTCCATGTCACCAGTACCGAGGTGTCCACCAAAATGTACCCCAGCCACACCCGCCGTGGCTTCATTCACAGGAACACCATAGTATGTCCACGTCACCAGTACCGAGGTGTCCCCCAAACTGTACCCCAGCCACACCCAACGTGGCTTCATACACAGGAACATCATGGTATGACTGTCAAGGTCATTACCAAGGTCAGGAATGATCGAGACAAATTGTCTCCCCTATTATCTTATGAACCAAGTATACTTCAATTGTTATGACGTTATGGCCAATATAGCTTGATCTGACGAACGGAAAGTGGTAACAATGCAGTTGAAGTGTTAGATAGGCTAGAGTTGATAAGTACACGTAGTCACTTAATCACTTATAATGTACACTATATTACATGGGGAACACACAGGAATACATGATACATTGATATGCGAACATCACTGTACGGTGCATGATACTATTCAATTACAAGGTTGTAAGCCAATCGACTGTTATACTTTAACGCAACTTAAAAGCTATAGACGAATAAACTCAGTATGTGGTATCTCAATGGTCCCGTAGTGGACAATAGTATGAATGCACAAGTACTTTGATGATCGCTAATCAAAGTGAAATAACATACAAGTACAACATGGCAGAACAAACATTGGAGGACAAATGACAATCATCTGAGCTACCCCAGTGCTGGCGTATCTCAATAGATAGTGGTAACCTCTGAGTATCAAGGTCCCAAGGTCTGCCTCACCCGCAGTATGAGGTCTAGTCAACAATATGGCTATAATCCAACTTCAAGTGGATTAATCAATAGACAATAAATGTAGTCTTACTACAATCCCTTAACCATGATATGCCATGATAGGAGTATTACCATACACTATCAAAGTATACATATGTATTGCCTATGCAATATATTTCCAAAGTCTGAATGTCAAAGTCAAAGCCGGATGTGGTTACATCACATGGTAGTCAATAACGATAATGTTCCCGAAGCTGGTACCGGAAGTAAAGTTCCAAAGGTAGACTGTCTCGAAGTATTATTTCCGGAAGTGGTGGACCAGATGTAAAGTTCCTATGGTATCACTAGACTGTAGCAACCCGGATGTGGTGGACCGGATGTAAAGTATCCATGGTGAATCAATGGGTTGTAATACCGGAAGTGGTAGACCGGATGTAAAGTTCCGATATAATACAAATGGCGATTATCACGTTGGCTAAGACGCCGGGAAAAGTTTCACATTGGTGACATTCAACTCGGTGGTAGTATAATAATATGATATATGTGTATGGTGTTTCATTTCACTAATCTATGGCTGTGACTGTCTGCTGAACGCGATGTAGCAATCACACACTGCTCTATACAGGCCTGTACCCGGAGCTGCTACACACACTGCGCCAGACAGACGTACGGACACTCGGACGACCTGGTACTCTGCACTGACTGGGGTCTGCCCTCAACGAGTGGACCAAAACGTCCAATGTGGCTCGCTGGAGCGATCTCAAGAGGCTACAAAATGAAATGAGCCTCCATTTACTGGATGAATACGCACAGACAGACAGACAGGATGCACAACAGACTAAAACGGGAATCGAACAACGGCAAATCACAGCTGAAATAAAATGTTGTAGGTACATACCAAAATCCTCCGTGTCACTGGTGAATACAGTACTATCCTTCTGCTACCAGAAAATATGTGTCCCAACAACACATTGCGAGACATCGCTTATATACACACCAGCGAAACCACGCACGGAATAATGAATATGCCTACCCCTCGTTCGACATCTCACATAAATATTACAAAACCATGGCTTTTGCCAATATGGGTTATATTTGGCATAAATATATGTTCCCACGCCATAAATTCAACCAAACTAGTGTACAGCCCTCGCGGAATAAATACCATCCAACATGGTATATCCCACACTACCATAAATCTGCACACTATAGACCCAGATCTCATAATGCGAAATGGACTCGACTGGTCTCGACATACGAGTGTCGCTATTTGGCCCCGCCAAACCCGTCCATATCGATACTACGGGCTGTACACTCAGATGAGAGTGTAGCACATACTAAACTCAAATATCGTGGTCATTTACGGAAATATCACGACACGAAGCATCACCAGTATGGGATCTGATATATCCGTGTTGGCCAGTACCAGGCTATGCTGAAACACTAACCCGTAGCATACATAACAGGGCAGACCATGGTATGGTCTGCGCTATATACTGGCTTCACCTACAGAAGGTCTCTTATCTGGTGAACAACTGACACGCGGACAAACTCAGCCGCGCACGGATAGTGGACGTCCGTAATACCAAAAGGGGTCTTTTCACTAGCGAAACCAGCACACGCAGTCAACGAGTTCTCTACCACACACATGCATAGTCTGTGGCAAATATGGCGTGACATCAGTAAAACATTGCTCATAAAATGGACGTGTTTAAATCCGCAAAAAGGACACGCATAAACGTATTTCCACCAATACAACATAAGCCCCGTTATTACACGCACATTGTACATGGCAAATGTACATGCTAAATCACAGGTATGTAAAAATAACAGGTATGTGGAATCACAGGTTTGTGGAATCACAGGTATGTGGAATCACAGGTATGTGAAATCAATAATACGCACAACAATACAACACAGTACCACACATCACAAATATACAATTATGCGGAAATCCGGAATATACAAGAATGCACGTGTCACGCGACAATGACCACGTCACCAGTATCAAGGTGTCCCCCAAACTGTACCCAAGCCACACCCACCGTGGCTTCATACACAGGAACACCGTGGGTGGTGGTCGGGCGAACGAGACGGCGTAAATTGACGGTAGTGGTTCCTCCTTATAGGAATCACGATTTACCTGGTACGTTTTTATCTTTGGCTCTTTTGTTACCTGGGAGTTGAATTGGGTTATTGCCCATGATAAAAGTAGTAAGATTATTACTGTTCCTACTGCTTTTGGGAGGGGCCAAGTGATTCTGGTGTGGCGAGGACCTGGCATCAGATCAGGATTATTCTGATTTCAGGGCTGAATATATAGTTTTGTTATTGTAAATATTAAGTTCTGATTTTGGGATTTTCCCCCCATTTGTACATGTACTTGAAAATGTACATGTACTTGTACAGGTAATATATGGGATTTAGTACTAAACCCATTGACCCGGCCTTAAATGACCTTAGCTGTTGATAGGCCGTTAAATCCCAACAAACAAACAAACAAACAAAACACAGGAACATCATGGTATGTCCATGTCACCAGTACCGAGGTGTCCCCCAAACTGTACCCCAACCACACCCACCGTGGCTTCATAAACAGGAACATCATGGTATGACCACGTCACAAGTACCGAGGTGTCCCCCAAACTCAGCCACACCCACCGGGGATTCATACACAGGAACATCATGGTATGTTCATGTCACCAGTACCGAGGTGTCCCCCAAACTGTACCCCAGCCACACCCACCGTGGCTTCATTCGCAGGAACATCATGGTATGTCCACGTCGCCAGTACCGAGGTGTCCCCCAAACTGTACCCAGCCACACCCACCGTGGCTTCATACACTGGAACATCATGGTATGTCCCCAAACTGTATGCCAGCCACACCCACCGTGGCTTCATACACAGGAACATCATGGTATGTCCACGTCACCAGTACTGAGGTGTCCCCCAAACTGTACCCCAGCTACCTCAACATGACTTCATACACAGGAACATCATGGTATGTCCATGTCACCAGTACCGAGGTGTCCCCCCAAACTGTACGCCAGCCACACCCACCGTGGCTTCATACACGGGAACATTATGGTATGTCCACATCACCAGTACCGAGGTGTCCCCCAAACTGTACCCCAGCCACACCCACCATGGCTTCATTCACAGGAACATCATGGTATGTTCATGTCACCAGTACCGAGGTGTCCACCAAACTGTACCCCAGCCACACACGCCGTGGCTTCATACACAGGAACACCGTGGGTGGTGGTCGGGCGAAAAGACGGCGTAAATTGACGGTAGTGGTTACTCCTTATAGGAATCACGATTTACCTGGTTTGGCCCTCATGTACGTTTTTATCTTTGGGTCTTTTGTTAAATGGGAGTTGAATTGGGTTATTGCCCATTATAAAAGTAGTAAGATTATTAGTTATCCTACTGCTTTTGGGAGGGGCCAAGTGATTCTGGTGTGGCGAGGACCTGGCATCAGATCAGGATTATTCTGATTTCAGGGCTGAATATATAGTTTTGTTATTGTAAATATTCAGTTCTGATTTTGGGATTTTCCCCCCATTTGTACATGTACTTGAAAATGTACATGTACTTGTACAGGTAATATATGGGATTTAGTACTAAACCCATTCACCCGGCCTTCAATGACCTTAGCTGTTGATAGGCCGTTAAATCCCAACAAACAAACAAACAAAACACAGGAACACCATGGTATGTCCACGTCACCAGTACCGAGGTGTCCCCCAAACTGTACCCCAACCACACCCACCGTGGCTTCATACACAGGAACATCATGGTATGACCACGTCACCAGTACCGAGGTGTCCCCCAAACTCAGCCACACCCACTGTGGCTTCATACACAGGAACATCATGGTATGTCCATGTCACCAGTACCGAGGTGTCCCCCAAACTGTACCCCAGCCACACCCACCGTGGCTTCATTCACAGGAACATGGTATGTCCACGTCGCCAGTACCGAGGTGTCCCCCAACCTGTATCCCAGCCACACCCACCGTGGCTTCATACACAGGAACATCATGGTATGTCAATATCACCAGTACCGAGGTGTCCCCCAAACTGTACCCCAGCCACACCCACCGTGGCTTCATACACAGGAACATCATGGTATGTCCATGTCACCAGTACCGAGGTGTCCCCCCGAACTGTACCCCAGCCACACCCACCGTGGCTTCATACACAGAAACATCATGGTATGGCCATGTCACCAGTACCGAGGTGTCCCCCAACCTGTACCCCAGCCACACCCACCGTGGCTTCATACACAGGAACATCATGGTATGTCCATGTCACCAGTACCGAGGTGTCCCCCAAACTGTACCCCAGCAACACCCACCGTGGCTTCATTCACAGGAACATCATGGTATGTCCACATCGCCAGTACCGAGGTGTCCCCCAAACTGTACCACAGCCATACCCAATGTGGCTGCATTCACAGGAACATCATGGTTGGCACTTCTCGGCTTGCTCAATCTCATGATGGTTTATTGTAGGGTTGTTAAACAATGTTTACTTTGTTCATTATACACCCCCAGCAACCTAGAGTTATGGGTGGTGGTATAATGTAGCCAAACAATCTTGATATTTCATACAAAGATGTGCATATCCTTCTAATATATACATTACCTGTCATACAGGTGTTGCCACGGCAGACATGTGGCCTGTTCACCCACACGATATTCCTGGACGAGTACCCAGGGGGCCGTGCCAAGCTTGACTGGAGTATACATGGGGGCGACCTCTTCCGCTCCTTCCTCTACAACTCGGTAAGTCTTCTGCTCATTGCTTTACAACCCAATAAGTGTTATGATCATTATCCCCTGGTAGGTAGGATGGGGCATATTGTTGGTCCATGTACATATAATGCGTACGTCCGTGTGTAACATTTTATTTTGCAAATAACTGTGACCGATTTTGATAACATTTTCCACAATGTATTTCAATGTGCACACCCCATGCCCAAATTTCCAAGTTCAAGGTCACCGAGTTGTATTTTCAGTTTCTGTTTAGCAAATTGAAATGCTTTAAATGTTTTTAATTTTATTTTTATTATTAATATTATTAAGGCTGCCAGATAGGGGATCTATTAGTGATATTAAATGATGATGTTTTAAAAATACCCATTTCTGATTAATGGAGCAGTCCAGAAATTAACAGGAAAATATCAATGCTAGCTATTTAGGGCTGAAATGGTTAATTATACCCCCGGCATACAAAGTATGTCGAGGAGTAAATAGTTTTTCGTAATTCCATCCATCCTTCCATTCGTTTGTCCTTCCGACATTAAAGTTTTTATTTGTCAGTCCAGGCGGCAGCTGGGGGTATCCATGCGCCCCTGCTCACTTTCTCTAGTAAGTAATGGGTACGAATGTAATGGTTTTGGTTCACTGAACTTGTGTAATAACTATCTGAGTAAATCATCACTCCTGTAATGTCCTCTGTTTCCAAAGAAATGTTGCCATATATTTATACCCCCCGCAACGAGGTGTGGGGTGGGGTATACTGGAGTCAGTTTGTCCGTCCGTCCGTCCGTCTGTCCGTCCGGGCACACATTAGGGTACTTATGGGGTAGGGGGCGTGGTCTAAGACAATGGGTTAGGGTTAGAACACAATGGAACTTAATCCGTACCCCGTAAGCCTATTGTGTCTTACGGGGTATTTCCTTTGATCTTTTATATAGCAAGTACCCCCTAAGGTCCGAAATGTAAGTTCGTCCGTCCGTCCGTCCGTCCGTCCGTCCGTCCGTCCGTCCGTCACTAAACTTAACATCAGAGAAATATGTTATAACTTCTATTCCTTTCATCTAAAATGCTTAATATTTCACACAAGCATTCCTGTAAGGCTTTATTACCATGCTGCGCCAAATCCACGACCGTCCAACCCCCGCTGATCCCAAGGTCAAATAGTTGGTCTCTTTACAAAACTTAACATCGGAAAAATAAGTTATAACTTCTATTTCCTTCATGGAAAATTCTTCATATTTCACTTGTGCATTCCTCTAAGGTTGTACTATCATGCTGTGACAAATCCACGACCATCCAACCACCGCTGATCCCAAGATCAAGGTCAACTACTTCGTCTCTTTACAAAACTTAACATCAGAAAAATAAGTTATAACTTCTATTTCCTTGATTGAAAATGCTTAATATTTCACTTGTGCATTCCTCTAAGGTTGTACTATCATGCTGTGACAAATCCATGACTGTCCAGCCCCCACTGATCCCAAGGTCAAGGTCACATACTTAGTCTCTTTACAAAACTTAACATCAGTGAAATATGTTATAACTTCTATTTCTTTCATCGAAAATTCTTAATATTTCATGCTTGCCTTCCTCTAAGGCTTTACTATCATGCTGTGACAAATCCCCGCTGATCTCGAGGTCAAGGTCACATACTTAGTCTCTTTACAAAACTTAACATCAGAGAAATCGGTTATAACTTCTATTTCCTTGCTTGGATCTTCTTCACATTTCACACTCCAATGGACCTCTACCACCCTGTGACAAATTCATGTTCGTTCTGCCCCCGCTAAACCCAGAGTCAAGGTCACAAGCCCACACACTTGGAAAATGTTTACATATTTAGGGGTACCTGGGTCCATGCGGGGGTATTCCGTAAGCCTCGCTTACTGACCAATCTAGTTTGTATTTGAGATGCTTGTCTGGTGTTTGTCAGGTGAACATATTTATGACCCACCTGTCCAACTACGGCAATGACCGGCTGGGGCTGTACGTGTTTGAGAGCGCCGTGCAGTTCATACAGTGCTGGACGAACCTGGAGCTGCGACAGGTGTCGCCGTTGGAGGCCGCCGTCAAGTACTTTGACACGTTCCCCGAGGAGACCACGCCCATCTGGCGGGTACGTAGTCACAGCCCCGTCTAGCTGCAGGTACATAGCCCTAGATATACTCTCGTATCGTCCATAGGAGAGTTGCGTTGCTGTCTGTAGCAATTGCTGTCCTTAGCAGAGTTGCAGTGGCGGACTTGTTTGCCTATGCTTCGGGTATGATATTTGTAGTAGGCCTCTGTATTTCGTACCCAAACTAAAACGTACCCATTTTAAACAGTGGGATCAATGCTACCATCGAATAATAGACGAATATGATTTAATGAAGGAATTAAAAAATTTGTGTGCATTGATGTACGTCTCTAGTTCGTTCAATTTTTTTGGCTGGACAGTTTACATATATTATCAACAATGCAAAGCTCAATACCGCACGGCATTATTATATTCTGATGTAATTTTGACTGGATCCCAATAAAAGAACCAAAATAAATCATAACAAACAAGTTCGGAGTAAAGCTAATTTACATAAGAAGTAGAACGATCTACGATTGGTTGATGGTGCTTCATTCACCAAATAGCAATTTTTGATTGGAAGCTGTCAGAAATATACGCAAACAGAGCATACCGTACGTATTGATCATACAATTATCTTGGAAAAAAAAAAGTGAATTCTCATTGCGCCGATCATGTAATCAGCCAGTGACTCAGCAATTACACACAGTGGATCAAATGTGCTGCTAAGCACGTGCTTTTACTAACATCCACATCGCTAATAAATCTTGTGCCCTGATATGAGCATATTGAAAATGAGTTCAACTGATATGGAATATTCTAAGTCACTTAAAGTTCTTGTTTTGTTGGGCTGGGAGGCAGAATCAGTGGACATTAGAATTTGCCATTTAATGAATCATTATTCATTGATCTGACACCTTGGATAAGATGAATTTAATCGTCACCAATTGAAGAAAAAAACACGAAATGTTCAAACCGGAAGTGCCTGCTGCTGACGTTTTTTGGCTTGTTTTCAGTAATGATATAACTATTAGCTGCATTCCAGACACTTCCATGATTAATTTGTGTAGTCATAAGTTTATTATTACTCTTTCAGAAGTAAACAACTGGTTTCTTGAACGTTGAACCTTCCAATGATGCAACTAGTAAATTACATTGTTGCATAACCAGTAGTCGACATAACCAGCAGTTGAACACACTAATTACATTCAAACACATACCTGTACAGTCAGAATTCGTTACAACGGCACATGTTACAACGGCATATTCGCCTTCCGGCACGATACGCCGCCAAACGAATCGGCACGCTCTTTAATCTGTTCGATATACCGGCAAATTCGGCTTCCGGCACCGGCAGAGAAATCCCGCAAACGAATACAACATTTAAGTCGTATTTAATGTTCGCTATAACGGCGCCGGTAACCTGTGTAGCTGGTATCAGGACTGTGACCCACCTCAGTTATCCGGCATCACCGATGTTCGGGAACCAGTCGCTAAACAATTTCACGGCTGATTAACCCTGACACGATGTCATAAATCGCGTCAATTAACAACGTGTCGGTCTGTATATTGTCACAAATACTCGACCGCGTGCCTTTGTCCACATATAATTAAGGATTATTGCGTTTATTAAACATGTTAAAATGTGCAACATTGTCTCTGGGCCGAGTTCTCGTTGGGGCGAAATGAAATACTGAAAGGGATACAACTCTGTATGTTATTGTTTCGTATTTTCATAAATGTTAGCATGTAAATAAAAATAAAAACAAACTGTTCATTTAAATGTGTTTCTTTTCTTTATGCACTTGTTTGCGAATTTCTAACAATAAAGAAACAACGTTCACATATAATCCGGTAGTCACGTGTCTACGTAATTACCAATTATCACACGAGGTTCGCATGCAACCTTGACCTTGTCAAACATCAGATTATTATTGAATGTTGTTTGTTTCATTGATATAAATTTGTATACATATGCATTGATTTATCAACGAGGTGACAAATAAGTATTTAATTCAGCACATATCGCGCCGATAATGCCGAATTATGCTAGCATAAATTGACAACAAATAACATCGCTACAATGCGTGGTAGCCAATTCCCGACAGATACCAATTCCCGACAGATAACAATTACCGGAATCGGACGGAAAAAATCCCTGATTCGTTATACCGGCATATTCGTTATAACGGCAGATTCATCTCAAACGAACTGTGCCGTTGTAACGAATTCTGACTGTATCATCACGATCACTATGTTAGCCGATTTGAACATGACTTAGTACTGTGTTTCATGAAACTGTGATGGTTAGTTCCATTAATTATATTTTCTCTTGTCATTTACAATGCCCTATACGTTTTTCAAATGTCCCCAACTTTGTGCATGAGGTAGGTCAACTGGCCCCACTTTAAACAATTCCTGCAATGCACACTGAATAGGTTTCAAAACTGTCCGCTTCAATATTTCATAATTGATTATCATTGACATCTGCTTTATATGCATGTAGTACCAAACAATCGGTACAATCGAGTCCTAGTTCCTACAAGTACAATGGAACGTTAGTTGATAATAACTATATATCATTACATGTATAATTTAATAAAAACTTTGATAAATTAATGCAAGTTACGCTTCACTAGGTCAGGACTAGTACAAATTAGGTCAGGGCTAGTAGTTTCTAAAAGTACTAGCCCGACTGGTCTAGTGGAAAAAAAAGTTAACGTTGAGCCCTGTACTTCGTTATCAGCATCCATATTTTCATTCCATACTACACCCATGTGGCCTTCATGTCCAAGGTCAAGGTCCAATTTCCAATTTCTTAGAAATTTGCGTTAAAGTTTTCTGGTACCCATTTTCTCTGCAACGGTAAGTTGAGTTGACTTCAAACTTCATATACTTCCTTATCATCATCCATATCTGTATTCCATACCACACCCATGCGGCATTCATGTCCAAGATCAAGGTCAAATTTGCGTTAAAGTTTTATACCCACTTTTTAGCTCACCTGAGCTCACCTTCACATGAACCGCTTGGCCCATGGTAGCCAAACTTAAAAGTTATGGTCCATGTGTGAAGCCTTTTCAGATTTGTTAAAATGGAGGTCATCGCTTAATCCAAGATGACCGCCATCTAAAAATAGCACAATTTTTTTAAAACATGAACTCAATGTCACATTCTCCTCTGGTGTTCATGGAATCAGGTGAGCGAATTAGGGCCATCATGGCCCTCTTGTTTAAGAAAAATAATGGGTGTATTCTTTTCGTCACGGGTGTTCGTCCGTCTGTCACGTTTCTTGTAAGAAGTAAAACGTTTTAACCGTAATAGGTAGGGACTTGAAACTGGGTGTGTGCCTTTCTTATGGTGTGTAGATGCGTAAAGTGAATTTCGATTTATGATTTGATCCTGGGTCATGGATTATCTTTACCTTATCGACTTAGAATTTTTCAATTTTGGCTTGTAAGAAGTAAAATATTTTAACCGGAATAGGTAGGGACTTGAATACCCCATATACACCTGTATAACCTATTTTGTAGAACCTGTGTGACCATGACCTATATTGTAGAACCTGTGTGGCCATGTGACCATGATACCCCTGTATAACCTATATTGTAGAACCCGTGTGACCATGATACACCTGTATAACCTATATTGTGGAACCTGTGTGACCATGATACGCCTGTATAACCTATATTGTAGAACCCGTGTGACCATGATACGCCTGTATAACCTATATTGTAGAACCCGTGTGACCATGATACACCTGTATAACCTATATTGTAGAACATCGTGACCATGATATGCCTGTATATAACCCATATTGTAGGTACCTGTGTGACCATGATAACCTGTATAACCTATATTGTGGAACCCATGTGACCATGATATGCCTGTATATAACCCATATTGTAGGTACCTGTGTGACCATGATAACCTGTATAACCTATATTGTGGAACCCATGTGACCATGATATGCCTGTATATAACCCATATTGTAGGTACCTGTGTGACCATGATAACCTGTATAACCTATATTGTGGAACCCATGTGACCATGATATGCCTGTATAACCTATATTGTAGAACCTGTGTGACCATGATAACCTGTAGAACCCGTGTGACCATTATACGCCTGCATAACCTATATTGTGGAACCTGTGTGACCATGATATGCCTGTATAACCTATATTGTAGAATCGCGTGACCATGATACACCTGTATAACCTATATTGTAGAACCCGTGTGACCATGATATGCCTGTATAACCTATATTGTAGAACCTGTGTGACCATGATATGCCTGTATAACCTATATTGTAGAATCGCGTGACCATGATACACCTGTATAACCTATATTGTAGAATCTGTGTGACCATGATACGCCTGTATAACCTATTTTTACAGAACCCCCCGTGTGACCATGATAACCTGTAGAACCCGTGTGACCAGTATACGCCTGCATAACCTATATTGTGGAACCTGTGTGACCATGATAACCTGTAGAACCCGTGTGACCCTTATACACCTGTATAACCAATATTGTGGAACCTGTGTGACCATGATACGCCTGTATAACCTATATTGTAGAACCCGTGTGACCATGATACACCTGTATAACCTATATTGTAGAACCCATGTGACCATGATACACCTGTATAACCTATATTGTAGAACATCGTGACCTTGATACGCCTGTATAACCTATATTGTAGAACCTGTGTGACCATATTACGCCTGTATAGGACACAGTCAACTGATGAATAATATAGTTGGTAAACCAGTCCTGGTACAGCTTAGCAACAAGGAGTAAATTCTCAGGACAACGACATTGATTGTTATTATTATGACAGAGAGATAAATAAAATAGATGCTACAGGAAAGGTATGTCTGTGATAAAAAAATTATTATATTTGCATGCTCTTCACATGCAGGTTAAATTTTCTGTGTGCGACTTGATGTGGGGGTAAGATGGAGATTTCAAATGTGAAAGTAGACGGTTCCGTCAAAAAAGGGGAAATAACTCATGAAAATCAACCCGCATGACCCGTGTTTGGCATGGATCTAGAACCGGCTTAGATCACTGACTCCAGTAGCCTATTTCAACAACCTCCGTTAGTCGACTAAACTGTTAGCCGGCTGTTAGCCGACTAAGCGACTAACCATAGTCGGCTAAACTTTTTGACATGTTTTAATTTCACGAACGATTTTGTTAGCCAACTATGGTTAGTCGGCTAACTGTATTCGAAGGTCAAGGTCGGGGAATCCTCGGGGGGAAAACCCTCCTGCTTCCGTTCGAAAATGATGGTCGCACTAAAATGCTACATGTACAATAAACTATAAAAGCGTCAGAAAAAACAATAATTTTTACAAATATTTACTCTGTCCTTAAAATCACAATGAAAACACCCATTCAACCGTGAACGTATTGCTTTTATATCCTAGTACATTACAATACACGACGTTCAATGTCGTTGTCAATAACGTCACGCTATTGACTGGCAAAATCGCTGTTTTATGAATTGCGACAAAATGGCGTAAAACAATAAAGTCCCTCCCTGTCACACTGTCCCGACTTGCGCTACGACATGCGGCGAGTTAAAAAGTCGCCACATGTCGAGGGTAGTTGGAAAAGATGTCGCCATATGTCGTCTGAAGTCAAACACATGTAGTCATATCTCGCATAATGTCTGAAAGTGCCTACGAGAATTTTCTTGTCGTCCAAGTTCTTCTCGCACCAATCTCGCAACTCATCCGTACAATGTCGTACAAACTGCCGTACACAGTGTCGTTTATTGTCGCATGTCCTCGGCTGTTCTCTCTGTCCCAAAACAACTGCCGAGTCATGGCGATACACAAATCGCCGGCTACATATATCGCAGTGTCACGCCAGTGTAATGCAGATGGGCATCTTTTTCTTCGAGTGTGCACGTGTATTTATGATTCCCAGCACGTCGGATAACGGTATGTGCATGACTTCAGGTACCATACCGGTACGTGAAGAAATTATTATTTTAATTATATGGCCCCTACCTCTCCGAGTACATTGCTATATTTAGCGGATAATTATAGCGAAACATTTTTTCTCGATATTGTCGATATGTAGCAATAGCAGCGAAATACGGCGATGTGATAAATATAATAACTCACAAATGTTGAGATATACCTGCTATTATTTTTGTCGAGTCGCAAAACTGAAAACATGCCTGCGTGTTCATATGCCAGTCCGTCAATCAGTGTTTGTTTTGTTTACTGCCTTGGCGGGCTAATTTTAATAAACACGCGGATGTGTTTACCTGCAAGGATTGTCAGATAATAACAAATTTGTTTTAGGAGTACATCAACGATTGCCACTGGGAGGGTGATGGAAATTACCGGTTTTCATTAATCTTGAGTATATGTGTGTCAATAATGCTAAAATGTGCATTTATTGTATCCCCCGGACTCCGTCGGGGGATACTATGGATTTGACAGCGGGCCGCGTCCGCCCGCGTCCGCCGCAAACACTTCTAGTCCGGAGCATAACTCAAACACCCTTTGGAATATTTTCATGAAACTTCACACATGCATAGACCACGACCCGAAGGTGTGTCGCGCACAAGAATGACAACTCTTGCATAGCTAATTTTTTAGTTATCTCCCTTTTTTGTTTTGCGCACTGATTTCGTGTCCGGAGCATAACTCGACCACCCTTTGGAATATTTTCATGAAACTTCACACATGCATAGACCACGACCCGAAACGTGTGTCGCACAGAATGATAACTCTTGCTTAGCTAATTTTTTAGTTATCTCCTTTTTTGTTTCGCGCACTGATTGACCATAACTCGACCACCCTTTGGAATATTTTCATGAAACTTCACACATGCATAGACCACGACCCGAACGTGTGTCGCGCACAAGAATGACACACTCTTGCATAGCTAATTTTTTAGTTATCTCCTTTTTTTTTCCTTTTTTGTTTTCGCGCACTGATTTCCTGTCCGGAGCATAACTCGACCACCCTTTGGAATATTTTCATGAAACTTCACACATGCATAGACCACGACCCGGAGGTGTGTCGCGCACAAGAATGACAACTCTTGCATAGCTAATTTTTTAGTTATCTCCCTTTTTTTGTTTTGCGCACTCTACAAACTGGACAATAATGCATGAAGACCCGTTTTCCTCGTTTTTGATTGTGCTCTGTACACCTTACCTTAGAGAGAACAATTGCCTTCTCGGTTGAACAATAGAGACTGGGAGAACCATTCACCTGTGCATGTGCTAGCATGTGCAAATGTCCAGTCTTGACCACTCTGACCACAGGTAATTTATACAGGTAAATGACTACATTGTATATTACATTTCCGTAAACTGTGTTGAAATTATTGTGGCATTATGTGGACCTGTGCAGATATATGTAGATAAATATAGGACTATTAAAAAAAAAATCTGGGCTCCAGTAGCAAGCATTATTGTATCCCCCGGACTCTGTCGGGGGATACTATGGATTTGACAGCGCGCCGCGTCCGCGTCCTTGTCTGCGTCCGCGTCCGCCGCAGACACTTCTTGTCCGGAGCATAACTCGAACACCCTTTGGAATATTTTCATGAAACTTCACACATGCATAGACCACGACCCGAAGGTGTGTCGCGCACAAGAATGACAACTCTTGCATAGCTAATTTTTTAGTTATCTCCCTTTTTTGTTTCTCGCACTGATTTCGTGGTCCGAGCATAACTCCACCACCCTTTGGAATATTTTCATGAAACTTCACACATGCATAGACCACGACCGAAAGTGTGTCGCGCACAAGAATGACAACTCTTGCATAGCTAATTTTTTAGTTATCTCCCTTTTTTGGTTTCGCGCACTGATTGACCATAACTCGACCACCCTTTGGAATATATGAAACTAACACATTGAATTAGACCACGAACCGAAGGTGTGTCGTGCACAAGAATGACAACTCTTGCATAGCTAATTTTTGAGTTATCTCCCTTTTTTGTTTTCGCTCACCGATTTCCTGTCCGGAGCATAACTCGACCACCCTTTGGAATATTTTCATGAAACTTCACACATGCATAGACCACGACCCGAAGGTGTGTCGCGCACAAGAATGACAACTCTTGCATAGCTAATTTTTTAGTTATCTCCCTTTTTTGTTTCGCGCACTGATTTCGTGTCCGGAGCATAACTCGACCACCCTTTGGAATATTTTCATGAAACTTCACACATGCATAGACCACGACCCGAACGTGTGTCGCGCACAAGAATGATAACTCTTGCTTAGCTAATTTTTTAGTTATCTCCCTTTTTTGTTTCGCGCACTGATTGACCATAACTCGACCACCCTTTGGAATATTTTCATGAAACTTCACACATGCATAGACCACGACCCGAACGTGTGTCGCGCACAAGAATGACACACTCTTGCATAGCTAATTTTTTAGTTATCTCCTTTTTTTGTTTTCGCGCACTGATTTCCTGTCCGGAGCATAACTCGACCACCCTTTGGAATATTTTCATGAAACTTCACACATGCATAGACCACGACCCGGAGGTGTGTCGCGCACAAGAATGACAACTCTTGCATAGCTAATTTTTTAGTTATCTCCCTTTTTTGTTTTGCGCACTCTACAAACTGGACAATAATGCATGAAGACCCGTTTTCTCGTGTGCTCTGTACACCTTACCTTAGAGAGAACAATAGCCTTCTCCGGTTGAACAATAGAGACTGGGAGAACCATTCACCTGTGCATGTGCTAGCATGTGCAAATGTCCAGTCTTGACCACTCTGACCACAGGTAATTTATACAGGTAAATGACTACATTGTATATTACATTTCCGTAAACTGTGTTGAAATTATTGTGGCATTATGTGGACCTGTGCAGATATATGTAGATAAATATAGGACTATTAAAAAAAAAATCTGGGCTCCAGTAGCAAGCATTATTGTATCCCCCGGACTCTGTCGGGGGATACTATGGATTTGACAGCGCGCCGCGTCCGCGTCCTTGTCTGCGTCCGCGTCCGCCGCAGACACTTCTTGTCCGGAGCATAACTCGAACACCCTTTGGAATATTTTCATGAAACTTCACACATGCATAGACCACGACCCGAAGGTGTGTCGCGCACAAGAATGACAACTCTTGCATAGCTAATTTTTTAGTTATCTCCATTTTTTGTTTCTCGCACTGATTTCGTGTACGGAGCATAACTCCACCACCCTTTGGAATATTTTCATGAAACTTCACACATGCATAGACCACGACCCGAAAGTGTGTCGCGCACAAGAATGACAACTCTTGCATAGCTAATTTTTTTAGTTATCTCCCTTTTTTGTTTTCGCGCACTGATTGACCATAACTCGACCACCCTTTGGAATATTTTTATGAAAAACTAACACATTGAATTAGACCACGAAACCGAAGGTGTGTCGTGCACAAGAATGACAACTCTTGCATAGCTAATTTTTTGAGTTATCTCCCTTTTTTGTTTTCGCTCACTGATTTCCTGTCCGGAGCATAACTCGACCACCCTTTGGAATATTTTCATGAAACTTCACACATGCATAGACCACGACCCGGAGGTGTGTCGCGCACAAGAATGACAACTCTTGCGTAGCTAATTTTTCAGTTATCTCCCTTTTTTGTTTTGCGCACTCTACAAACTGGACAATAATGCATGAAGACCTGTTTTCTCGTCTGCTCTGTACACCTTTTCTCATGTGCTCTGTACACCTTACTGTAGAGAGAACAATAGAAACTGGAGAGAACCATGTGCAGCATGGGCTAGCATGTGCTTTTTTTTTTTTTTTTTTTTTTTTTTTTTTAAATTATTTTTTCAATTTTTGTCTAGTAGCATAAGGTCGTAAGTGCTATATCCAGACTATTCACATGTGCATGTGCTAGCATGTGCAACTGACCACTGACCACTTACAGGTAATTTATACAGGTAAATGATTATATTACATTTCCGTAAACTGTGTTGAAAATATTGTGGCATTATGTGGACCTGTGCAGATATATGTAGATAAATATAGGACTATAAAAAAAATTCTGGGCTCCTGTAGCAAGCATTATTATTTTTAATTTTTAAACTTTTTTTCCATTTTTTTTTTTCATTTTTTTTTTCAAATTCTTTTCAATTTTTGTCTAGTAGCATAAGGTCGTAAGTGCTATATACAGACTATTATCATATATACAACAATTATTGACTAGTGAGCCATAGAATATAATCTGATATTCTATGGTTCACTAGTCAATAATTGTATAATATGTTCGGGCCAGTGAAAATTGCTTTCGGGCCCAGGCTCGAGGTCAAGGCGGGACAAGGCAAGGCATCTGATTCCGCGGAATTCTTGTTTACTTATCTCCCTTTGTTGTTTCATGCTCTGATTTTGTATACAGAGCATAACTCGAACTCCCTTTTTTTTTTATGCCCCACCACGATAGTGGAGGGGGCATTTAGTGTTACCCTTGTCCGTCCGTCCGTCCGTCCGTCCGTCCGTCCGCACACACGAATGGGTACTTGTTGTAAGCGTACGGGGATCTTATTGGGTAGGGTTAGGATAGTGTTGGGTACTCTTGTTGGGTATTTTTATACAGTAAAAACCCAACAAGTATTCAATCGTAGGAACGTGCGTCCCGTCCGTCCGTCCGTCCGTCCGTCCGTCCGTCACAAAACTTTAACACTCGGGTAAATGTCTCATAATTTCTTCATCCTTCGACCGATCTGCTTCATATTTCATATACGCATTGCTCTAATGGTCCTCTACCGCCCTGTGCCAAATCCACGTTCGTTCTGCCCCCGTCAAGTCCAGGGTCAAGGTCACATACTTAGTGCTTCAAAAACATTAACGCTTGGGTAAATATCTTATACTTTCTGTTTTCTTTCATGGATCATCTTCATATTTCATATACGCATTGCTCTAATGGTCCTCTACCGCCCTGTGCCAAATCCACGTTCGTCCTGCCCCACCAATCCCAGGGTCAAGGTCACATACTTGGTGCTTCAAAAACTTTAACGCTCAGGTAAATATCTTATAATTTTTATTTCCATTCACGGATCAACTTCATATTTCATATTTCATATACGTTGCTCTAATGGTCGTCTACCGCCCTGTGCCAAATCCACGTTCGTCCTGCCCCCGCCAAGCCCAGGGTCAAGGTCCACATACTTAGTGCTTCAAAACTTTAATTTAACGCATTCGGGTAAATATTTAATTTAATTTCTGTTTTCTTTATGGATCATCTCCATATTTCATATACGCATTGCTCTTAATGAGGTCTCTACCGCCCTGTGCCAAATCCACGTTCGTCCCGCCCCGCCAGCCAAGCCAGGGTTAACATCATATACTTAGTGCTTCAAAAACTTTAACTCTCAGGTAAATATCTTATAATTTCTGTTTTCTTTCACCGATCAGCTTCATATTTCATATATGCATTGCTCTAATGGTCCTCTACCGCCCTGTGCCAAATCCACGTTTGTCCTGCCCCCGCCAAGCCCAGGGTCAAGGTCACATACTTGGTGCTTTTCTTCAAAAACTTTAACGCTCAGGGAAAAAAAAATTTTGACTTGCAATTTGGCCTCATTTCTTTATTATCAAAACGATATGTGGGACATCGTGTCCTATGAACACATTTTCTAGTTTATTAAACTTCACACATGCATAGAAGACGACAAAGGTGTGTCGCACGTAAGAATGACAACTCTTGCGTCGTTAATTTCTTAGTTATCTCCCTTTGTTGTTCGTGCACTGATTTCGTGTCTGGAGCATAACTCGAACACCCTTTGGAATATTTTCATGAAACTTCACACATGCATAGACCACGACCCTAAAGGTGTGTCCCGCAAGAATGACAACTCTTGCATCACTAATTCTTTAGTTATCTCCCTTTGTTTTTCCGTCACTGATTTTGTCTCCGGAGCATAACTCGAACACCCTTTTTTCAAACTACTTGTGTATCTGGGGAGGGGGATACACATGCGCTTGTCGACAAGTGTCCATTTCTAGTTATTTCTAATTTTTAAAAAAAAAATTCCATTTTTTTTTCTTCATTTTTTTTCTTCAAATTCTTTTTAAATTTTTGTCTATTAGCATAAGGTCGTAAGTGCTATATACAGACTATTATCATATAATAAAACAATTAGTGACTAGTGAGCCATAGAATATAATCTGATATTCCATGGCTCACTAGTCAATAATTGTATAATATGTTCGGGCCATTGAAAATTGCTTTCGGGCCCAGGCTCGAGGTCAAAGCGGGACAAGGCGAGGTATTTGATTCCGCGGAATTCTTGTTTACTTATCTCCCTTTGTTGTTTCATGCTCTGATTTCGTATCCAGAGCATAACTCGAACACCCTTTGGAATATTGTTATGCCCCACCACGATAGTGGAGGGGGCATTTAGTGTTACCCTTGTCCGTCCGTCCGTCCGTCCGTCCGTCCGTCCGTCCGTCCGCACACACGAATGGGTACTTGTTGTAAGCGTACGGGGATCTTATTGGGTAGGGTTAGGATAGTGTTGGGTACTCTTGTTGGGTATTTTTATACAGTAAAAACCCAACAAGTATTCATTCGTAGGAACGTGCGTCGCGTCCTCCCGTCCGTCAGTCCGTCCGTCCGTCACAAAACTTTAACACTCGGGTAAATGTTTCATAATTTCTTCATCCTTCGACCGATCTGCTTCATATTTCATATACACATTGCTCTGATGGTTCACTACCGCCCTGTGCCAAATCCAGGGTCAAGGTTACATACTTGGTGCTTCAAAAACTTTAACGCTTAGGTAAATATCTTATAATTTCTGTTTTCTTTCACGGATCAGCTTCATATTTCATATACATTGCTAATAAATGGTCCTCTACCGCCTGTGCCAAATCCACATTCGTCCTGACCCCCGCCAAGCCCAGGGTCCAAGTTTTTTTTTTTTACATACTTGGTGCTTCAAAAACTTTAACGCTTAGGTAAACATCTTATAATTTCTGTTTTTTTTCTTTCTGATCATCTTATATTTACTTTTATACGCATTGCTCTAATGGTCCTCATACTGCCCTTTGCCAAATCCACAATTCGTCCTGGCCCTCGCAAGCCCAGTCTAAGGTCACTATATTGGTGCTTCAAAAACTTTAACGCTCATGTAAATCTTACTAATATTTCTCCCATTCACGGATCAACTTCATATTTCATATACGCGTTGCTCTAATGGTCCTCTACCGCCTGTGCCAAATCCACGTTCGTCCTGCCCCGCCAAGCCCAGGGTTAAGAGCACATACTTAGTGCTTCAAAAACTTTAATGCTCAGGTAAATATCTTATAATTTCTGTTTTCTTTCACTTTGGATCAGCTTCATATTTCATATGCATTGCTCTAATGGTCCTCTACCGCCCTGTGCCAAATTCACGTTCGTCCTGCCCCCGCCCAAGCCCGGTCAAGGTCATACTTGGTGCTTCAAAAACTTTAACGCTCAGTAAAAGAAAATTTTGACTTGGAATTTGGCCTCATTTATTATCAAAGCGATATGTGGGACATCCGTGTTCTATGAACACATTTTCTAATTTATTAAACTTCACACATGCATAGAAGACGACCCAAAGGTGTGTCGCACGTAAGAATGACAACTCTTGCGTCGTTAATTTCTTAGTTATCTCCCTTTGTTGTTTCGTGCACGGATTTTGTGTCCGGAGCATAACTCGAACACCCTTTGGAATATTTTCATGAAACTTCACACATGCATAGACCACGACCCTAAAGGTGTGTCATGCAAGAATGACAACTCTTGCATCACTAATTTTTTAGTTATCTCCCTTTGTTTTTCCGTCACTGATTTTGTCTCCGGAGCATAACTTGAACACCATTTTTTCAAACTACTTGTGTATCTGGGGAGGGGGATACACATGCGCTTGTCGACAATCGTCCATTTCTAGTTTGTATAACAAATACAACTTTCATAGTCAAACTTTATCAGGCATGCTCGGCAAGAAAATCATTTGTCTTTTCGGAACATAATTTCATAAAAAGACACCCAATTTCATTGATACAGGGTTCGTACAGATTTGAAAAGTACTTGAATTCTCGAGTGATAAATGAAAAGTACTTATTTTCTAAAAATCTGCTTGAAAAGTGCTTGAATTGAATTTTAGTACTTGAAAAGTGCTTAAAAAAATGCCTTTGTGCTTAAAAAGTACTTGAATTTTAATAGAAACAATAAAAAAGTTAATCGCTAAAATTCGATGTTCGATGGGTCGAGTGTAAATTGTGGAGTGCTGATCGGTATTGGAAACTGCATGTTAAACTATGCGTGGTATCGGCAAACCCGCTGCGTATCGGCAAAACCGTGCGCGGTTCTGGTTTTAAACTGGTCCAATATGAGCCTCGTTCTGAATGGTTAATGGCGACGTGCGTGAACGCTACACTGCGTTTTCACAATGGGGAAAAATGTATTCAACCGTATCTGGATAAGCCGCTTTAAGTGGGTTAACTCATTCAGGCCTAATCCCGACTGCAGTCGTGGTATATTTGCACCGCAGAACGTCGAAACACGCCTACAGTCGTGAAAATGAAACATGTTTGTTTGTCGATAGCCAACTTCAGTCGGGCCGAATAGCGTACGTAAAACGATCACCGATTGGTTGCGAGTAGCTGAAAACCAGATTTCTAAATATAAGAACCAATGAAATGAAGAATTTTTCTACACATTTTTGTGTACAGTCGGCCATAAATAGATATAAAACCACGCATTATTGGTCAATATTTTCGTGTCAATATTTAACCTCGCGGCAATTCTAAACAATGGCGTCAATCAGTGAAAATGAAAGTGATTTTGATGGGTTTTCCGATCACGACGTGTTAGAAAGTGAGCATCGGTTGATGGGATTAGAAATAATGAAGGCTCAGATATTTCTGTATCGGAAGAAGATTATTCAGAATACGATTCCGATGATGAAATCCCGCTGTCAATGTTACGAAATGGCATGGATTCGAGCGACAGCGATAATGAAGTGGTGGGGAAGCGATTTGGAGCACCGATTTCAGCCCGTAATTACGCGAGATTTCACGGGAAATCCTGGTCCAGTACATATAATGTCAGAGGAAAAGAGTGAATTGGACTTTCTGACACTAATATTCAGTGATGAAATGTTCCAAAACATTGCTGAGGAGACAAACCGTTATGCATCTGTGTGTATCCAGAAAAAGCTGATGAAAAATGGCGTCCTGTAACCAAAGAAGAAATCAGGGCCTACATTGGCTTTCAAATTGTCATGGGCATTGTTCAGGCACCGACACTGGATATGTATTGGTCTACGGATGCAATGTTTCGACCATGCGGAATCAGCGACAAGATAACCAGGGATCGGTTTGATAAAATTAGCCAGTACTTTCATGTCGCTGACAACTCCGCAAATCCAGAGAGAGGGCAGCCCGGCCATAACAAGCTTGCCCATGTTAGACCGGTGATTGAAGCTGTGCGCCGGTCCCTGATGTCAAATTACAGGCCACACAGAGAGTCGACAGTGGATGAGGCCATGATCGGTTATACCGGCAGACTTGGCTTCAAGCAATATATCCCAATGAAGCCCACAAAGCGCGGGATCAAAGTCTGGGTTCGCGCCGACCCACACAATGGATACATCAATGACTTCCAAGTTTATTGTGGCAAAGAAACGATGAACAGGCACTTGGTGATAGGGTGGTAATGGACTTGTGCCACCCAATCTACAACAACAACCACCACATCTATATGGACAATTATTTTACATCCGTAACGCTACTGGACACCCTGCTACGAAATGGAACGTATGGATGTGGCACCTTCAGAGTAAATCGCCGGGGTATACCTGCTGCTGTCAAAAATAAAAAAATGAAACTCCAAGGTGACTCCATAATGAGGCAGAAGGGGAACATAGTAGCAACGGCTTGGCGTGACAAGAAAAATGTTTACCTGCTGTCAACCAACTTTGATCCAGCTAATGCCACAGAGGTTGCACGGAAACAAAAAGATGGGACAGTAAAAAATGTACAGTGTCCGCAGGTTGTGAGAATGTACACACAGCACATGAATGGTGTGGACAGGGCTGACCAGCTTCGTGCCATGTATGCCATCGGGAGGAAAGCAGCTAAATGGTGGAAATACCTGTTTTGGTTTCTTGTGGATATTTCCATTGTCGCCGCCTTCGTGTTGAAGAGAGAATCCCCCAATCACCAACAGAAATCCCGCCGAGGAAAGGATAAACCTCTCACACAGCTCGCTTTTCGCCAGAAATTAGCGAAGCAGATGATAGGCGATTACCAACAAAAAAGAAAAAAAAAACGACAGGCACTGAAGAAAAGCAGGCTGATGGATCCGATTGTTGGATTACGGACCTTGGCAAGAAACGTACTTGCAAGGAATGTTCAAAAGTCGGTCGGCGGAGGGAACCAAGGTACGGGTGCATGGCGTGCAACGTGAATCTCTGCCGGGATTGTTTCAAGCCATACCATTTGGCCAGATTCCCGGAAAGATATACAACATAAAAAAATAAAACAACACACTGTAAATAACTGTATATATATATATGAAGATGTACATTTTATTTCTAGAATAGTTCACAACATTGGAAAATAATACAATTGTTTTGTGTTTAATTTACTATTATGGATACAATACATAGTGCCAATTATAAAAAAAATACACAGAATTGTGGGAATATATATTGTGGATTATTTCAAAAAAATTGGTGAGTTTATCTCTATTATTTCCCTAGTTATAGCATGTTTTATCCCAGCATGTAACACTGTACACACATACAATGTTCAGGCAGCTGCAGCCAGTGCAGGCGTCTTAGACTCCAGGCATAGCAGCAGTGTTAGGCCTTATCTACAGCACTGCTGCTAGGCCTGAAAGAGTTAAAGAAGCACCCGATAGGCACAAAGCCTATTGTACTGTATGTCGGAAAGAAATTGATAGTGTGCTTGAAAAAATAATAATTGTACTTGAAAAGTGCTTGAAAAGTGCTTGAATTTGATCATGTCATGTCTGTACGAACCCTGTGATAATAATGTTTATGCTCGCTATGCAAATGATGTTAATTGTTTTCCCCTATATAACCGATTATTTAACGTTGTCTTCTATTTCGCTTAGTCGGCTAATCAAAAGTTTAGCCGACTAACGAGGAGGCTAAGCAAATGCGACTTTGCTTAGTCGGCTAACGCGTTCGTGAAACACGTTTTTTCCCATTAGTTGACTAACGTCCTGCAGTTTAGCCGACTAACTGAGTTTAGCTGACTAACTGAGTTCAGCCGACTAACGGACGTTCGTGAAATAGGCTACAGGAATGGAAGTAACAAAATTGATTTTGTCGCAGGTAGTTTGCGATTGTCATGTTTGTGTGAATGTGGGTCTATGGGAAATCAATTGGTTGCCCGTTTCCTATATGACCCTGTTTCTACAGGCTGTCTGCAATGGTACGAGTTGTATCTTTTGTATTGCCTGATCGCGTCTTCCGGCATTCGACATCATTTCACGACAATATTCGACGCAAAAAAAAGTCAAAATGAGAAAAATAAATCCTTCTAATAATGGAAAAGGGGGAGATAATTTGGTTTCCCATAAGCATAATATGGCAAATTTCTCAAAGAAATACCACTTTTCAGCTATGGGACATTGCTAGAATGTTAGCTGAAGTGATGGTATCAAGTAAAATGTCTGCTTCAGGAAATTTGGCAAATTCTGTCAAAGAAACCGTAATTACCGTATTTACCATAGTCATTTTTTACTTATCGGAAACTTGATTTTTTGGCAAAAGTCTTCCAATTTTTGCTTATCCAGCACAACTTTTGGGTAATTTATTTGCTACATTTGTATAGATAGCCTGTGTATAATGTTTCCTGGACCCATTGAATCAATTTGTAATACTGAAATGACTGGTGCCTGTGTGTGAAACCAAATTTTACTCAATAACCTTGAATTTTGTGGGTTAATTGTTAATTTTGCCCATTATTGCATAACATTTGTTACAGGAAATAGCAAAACCAATTAGTTGTGTGGAACAATGTTCGACTCAATGAGTAAGTGTCATTGCGTAAAGCATTTATGCAGTTATTCGTATAACAGGGCATCATTAGTGGACCAACGGAAATCATGAAATCGTTAAATCTTCTATACTGGTTTGAGGGTTGTCGCGAAATACTAAATATGTCACGACTCGCACTGTACTGACCCAATCAATGCGAAAACATATTTTGATGAAAGTTAATGAATACTTGGTTATAATTAATACAAAATCAGAAAATTATCTCCTATATGACACAGTCAACTTATGAATAATATAGATGGTAAACCAGTGCTGGTACAGCTTAGCAACAAGGAGTAAATTCTCAGGACAACGGCATTGATTGTTATTATTATGACAGAGAGATAAATAAAATAGATGCTACAGGAAAGGTATGTCTGTGCCAAATATTTTATTATATTATTTGCATGCACATGCAGGTTAAATTTTCTGTGTGCGACTTGATGTGCGGGTGAGATGGAGATTTCTAAAGTGAAAGTAGATGGTTCCGTCCAAAAAGGGGAAATAACTCATGAAAATCAACCCACATGACCCCGTGTTTGGCATGGATCTAGAACCGGCTTAGATCACTGACTCCAGGAATGGAAGTAACCAAGTTGATTTTGTCGCAGGTAGTTTGCGATTGTCATGTTTGTGTGAATGTCGGTCTATGGGAAATTAATTGGCTGCCCGTTTCCTATAACCTACATTGTAGAACGCGTTTGACCATGATACACCAGTATAACCTATATTGTAGAACCTGTGTGACCATGATATGCCTGTATAACCTATATTGTAGAACCTAGGTTCTACAATAAATATAGGTTATACAGGCGTATCATGGTCACACAGGTTCTACAATATAGGTTATACAGGCGTATCATGGTCACACAGGTTCTACAATATAGGTTATACAGGCGTATCATGGTCACACAGATCCACAATATAGGTCATACAGGCGTATCATGGTCACACAGGTTCTACACTATAGGTTATAGGTTCCACAATATATACAGGCATATCATGGTCACACAGGTTCTACAATATAGGTTATACAGGCATATCATGGTCACACAGGTTCTACAAATAGGTTATACAGGCGTATCATGGTCACACAGGTTCTACAATATAGGTTATACAGGCGTATCATGGTCACAGTATCATGGTCACACAGGTTCTACACTATAGGTTATAGGTTCCACAATATAGGTTATACAGGCATCATGGTCACACAGGTTCTACAATATAGGTTATACAGGCATATCATGGTCACACAGGTTCTACAATATAGGTTATACAGGCGTATCATGGTCACACAGGTTCTACATAGGTTATACAGGCGTATCATGGTCAAGCTGTGACCATGATACGCCTGTATAACCTATATTGTAGAACCTAGGTTCTACAATATAGGTTATACAGGCGTATCATGGTCACACATGTTCTACAATATAGGTTATACAGGCGTATCATGGTCACACAGGTTCTACAATATAGGTTATACAGGCGTATCATGGTCACACAGATCCACAATATAGGTCATACAGGCGTATCATGGTCACACAGGTTCTACACTATAGGTTATAGGTTCCACAATATAGGTTATACAGGCATATCATGGTCACACAGGTTCTACAATATAGGTTATACAGGCATATCATGGTCACACAGGTTCTACAATATAGGTTATACAGGCGTATCATGGTCACACAGGTTCTACAATATAGGTTATACAGGCGTATCATGGTCACAGTATCATGGTCACACAGGTTCTACACTATAGGTTATAGGTTCCACAATATAGGTTATACAGGCATATCATGGTCACACAGGTTCTACAATATAGGTTATACAGGCATATCATGGTCACACAGGTTCTACAATATAGGTTATACAGGCGTATCATGGTCACACAGGTTCTACAATATAGGTTATACAGGCGTATCATGGTCACAGCTTGACCATGATACGCCTGTATAACCTATATTGTAGAACCTGTGTGACCATGATACGCCTGTAACCTATATTGTAGAACCTGTGTGACCATGATATGCCTGTATAACCTATATTGTAGAACCTGTGTGACCATGATATGCCTGTATAACCTATATTGTGGAACCTATAACCTATAGTGTAGAACCTGTGTGACCATGATACGCCTGTATGACCTATATTGTAGAACCTGTGTGACCATGATATGCCTGTATAACCTATATTTTAGAACCTGTGTGACCATGATACACCTGTATAACCTATATTGTGGAACCCGTGTGACCATGATACACCTGTATAACCTATATTGTAGAACCTGTGTGACCATGATATGCCTGTATGACCTATATTGTAGAACCTGTGTGACCATGATACACCTGTATAACCTATATTGTAGAACCTGTGTGACCATGATACGCCTGTATAACCTATATTGTAGAACCTGTGTGACCATGATGCGCCTGTATAACCTATATTGTGGAACCCGTGTGACCATGATATGCCTGTATAACCTATATTGTAGAATCCGTGTGACCATGATACGCCTGTATAACCTATATTGTAGAATCCGTGTGACCATGATACACCTGTATGACCTATATTGTGGAACCCGTCTGACCATGATACACCTGTATAACCTATATTGTAGAACCTGTGTGACCATGATACACCTGTATAACCTATATTGTAGAACCTGTGTGACCATGATACGCCTGTATAACCTATATTGTAGAACCTTTGTGACCATGATGCGCCTGTATAACCTATATTGTGGAACCCGTGTGACCATGATATGCCTGTATAACCTATATTGTAGAATCCGTGTGACCATGATACGCCTGTATAACCTATATTTTTGAATCCGTGTGACCATGATACACCTGTATGACCTATATTGTGGAACCCGTGTGACCATGATACACCTGTATAACCTATATTGTTGAACCTGTGTGACCATGATACGCCTGTATAACCTATATTGTAGAACCTGTGTGACCATGATACGCCTGTATAACCTATATTGTAGAATCCGTGTGACCATGATACGCCTGTATAACCTATATTGTGGAACCCGTGTGACCATGATACGCCTGTATAACCTATATTGTAGAACCTGTGTGACCATGATATGCCTGTATAACTTATATTGTAGAACTTGTGTGACCATGACCTATATTGTAGAACCTGTGTGACCATGACCTATATTGTAGAACTCGTGTGACCATGATAGCCTGTATAACCTATGTTGTGGAACCCGTGTGACCATGATATGCCTGTATGACCTATATTGTAGAACCTGTGTGACCATGATACACCTGTATAGGCTATATATAGAACCTGTGTGACCATATTACACCTGTATAACCTTATTGTCACTGTAACCTATATGTAGAACCCATGTGACCATGATCGCCACCTGGAGATTTGGTCGACCAACAAGACCTGCACACAACTGCCAAAATTCCTGGTGATCGGGCCGCAGAAAACCGGTATGTAATTTCTCTCCTTGTGCGGCATTGCGGCTGACTGGCTGTGAATATCATCTTCATTTGTGGCTGCGACTGGAGAAATCTGGCTGATGACTTTTGCTACCAGTGTATATCCAGATCAGCATGTTCACCATTTCATCAATGAAACACTCGTCATGCTTCCAATGAGCAATATAGATCGTTATCAGGCTATAGGAGTGTATTATTTGATTGGGAGCTACATCTGTCACAAATCCCACAAGTCCCATTTCTCCAATCATTGCCACATATTTTCCCTGGCCTGTGCACATTCCTCTGTGTTGTTTGAGTGCACTGGTGATGGTCATTCTTCCTTCTGCCGGGCCCAAGTGACATTATACTCCGTTTACTTCAGGCTACGTTCAATATAAATAGACGGAACATATGTACAATGCCAAGAGTTTCTTACCAGAAAATGGAGGCAATGTATAATTAGATAGTAACGATCTGTATATCGTTCGTATATTGACACTGTATGCCCAATGTTCACCAGAATTCACTTGACATTCCCACTGCATGCTTTTGTTTACGGACAGTGTCACAGCTATAGATTGTCATAATGATATTGACTGACTGTCTGCGGGTATGATTGTGAATTGTATGTGTCTGTTGTCCAGTTACAGCACTGTGTATGTTGGTATACCCTACTGTACCATTTAGCTTTCTATATTGGAGATGGTTGAAGCTGGGAAATGACTGGTGGCAAACTTTGTTCCTTTCATGCCGCCACAAATTAATATTTTTCCATTTCATTGGCAGATTTTAACCAAATTTGGTTTACATTGTTATCATGACAAGAGGATAATCGCTATGGATTTTTTATTTTCGCATTCTTTATCTTTATTCATGCAATTACTCAAGTTGTATTTGAGAGATCTTAATCAAAGTCGCTCTGCATGTTTATCACGCCAATAGGAAGAACCTATTGATTTCCCCTCCTTGTGTCTACTGTCCATGCCACAATGGGCGTCTATTGTGACCTTGGCTTACCCCGTGTTGTGTTGTCTGTGTGGCAGGCACGACCGCCTTGTACACATTCCTGGCGCTGCACCCGGCCGTGCGCAGTAACCACAACAGCCGCGAGTCCTTCGAGGAGGTCCAGTTCTTCTCCGGCCCCAACTACCTGCACGGCCTCGACTGGTACGTATCCCACCGCCGATGGAACTCGCCCCAGCGCAGCCGCCATTAGACGGGTCTGCCTCAGCCTACTATAGAACATGTATTATAATTCTCATCGTGTATAGTCGGTCCAGATGGGTCCGTCTAATGGCAGAACGGGGAGAAGTCCAAGTATTATAATGTTCTGACATCAATAAATGACGTAAATTGTGTGATGTATGACATCGTAACATTCTGCCGTCAATAAATGACATAAATTGTCTTACGTATGACATCATAATGTTCTGCTGTCAATAAGTGACATAAATTGTGTTATGTATGACATTATAATGTTCATCGGTCAATAAGTGACGTAAATTGTGTTATGTATGACATCATAATGTTCTGCCGTCAATAAGTGATGTAAATTGTGTGATGTAGGAGGTAAGTGACGTAAATTGTGTGATTTATGACATCATAATGTTCTGCCATCAATAAAGGACGTAAATTGTGTGATGTATGACATTATAATGTTCATCCGTCAATAAGTGACGTAAATTGTGTTACGTATGACATCATAATGTTCTGCTGTCAATACGTGATGTAAATTGTATGATGTAGGAGGTAAGTGACGTAAATTGTGTGATTTATGACATCATAATGTTCTGCCGTCAATAAAGGACGTAAATTGTGTGATGTATGACATTATAATGTTCATCCGTCAATAAGTGAAGTAAATTGTGTTATCTATGACATCATAATGTTCTGCCGTCAATAAATGACGTAAATTGTGTGATGTAGAACATCATAATGTTCTGATGTCAATAAAGGACGATAATTGTGTGATGTATGACATTATAATGTTCATCCATCAAAAAGTGAAGTAAATTGTGTTATGTATGACATCATAATGTTCTGCCGTCAATAAATGACGTAAATTGTGTTATGTAGAACATCATAATGTTCTGATGTCAATAAAGGACGATAATTGTGTGATGTATGACATTATAATGTTCATCCGTCAATAAGTGAAGTAAATTGTGTTATGTATGACATCATAATGTTCTGCCGTCAATAAATGACGTAAATTGTGTTATGTAGAACATCATAATGTTCTGATGTCAATAAAGGACGATAATTGTGTGATGTATGACATTATAATGTTCATCCGTCAATAAGTGAAGTAAATTGTGTTATGTATGACATCATAATGTTCTGCCGTCAATAAATGACGTAAATTGTGTTCTGTAGAACATCATAATGTTCTGATGTCAATAAATGATGTAAATTGTGTTATGTCTGACATCATAATGTTCTGCCGTCAATAAGTGATGTAAATTGTGTGAGGTAGGAGGTAAGTGACGTAAATTGTGTGATTTATGACATCATAATGTTCTGCCGTCAATACGTGACGTAAATTATGTTATGTAGGACATCATAATGTTCTGCCGTCAATAAATGATGTAAATTGTGTTATGTCTGACATGATAATGTTCTGCCGTCAATAAGTGACGTAAATTGTGTGATGTATGACATCATAATGTTCTGCCGTCAATAAATGACGTAAATTGTGTGATGTAGGACATCATAATGTTCTGATGTCAATAAATGACGTAAATTGTGAGATGTATGACATCATAATGTTCTGCCGTCAATAAGTGATGTAAATTGTGTTATGTATAATATCATAATGTTCTGCCGTCAATAAGTGACGTAAATTGTGGTATGTATGACATCATAATGTTCTTCCATCAATAAGTGACGTAAATTGTGTGATGTAGGACATCATATTGTTCTGATGTCAATTAATGACGTAAATTGTGAGATGTATGACATCATAATGTTCTGCTGTCATAAGTGACGTAAATTGTGTTATGTATGACATCATAATGTTCCGCCGTCAATAAGTGACATAAATTGTGTGATGTAGGACATCACCTGCGTGTTTGCAATGTCTGATAATGCTGCGCATCATCTACTGTAAACAAACCTGGCGAACAGAGTAGCAAAATAGGTATTAACTTGAAGCAGAACTATCCAGTGACATCATGACAGGTTGGTTTCTTAGTTCAACTGTTAATTGAGTAAATAAGACAACTGCTTCATCAGCAAGGCCTAGGGATTTGACAATTTGATACATTTTGACTATATTCAGAATAACTTTTATCAAACTATTAGAATGTGACAAGATTGTTCCATAGTGTAGCAATTAATCAGCTTGTTATGGCCCCTATGCGATAGCAAGGATGGCAATATTGTATTGCTCTTGAGGTTCCATACGTCCGTCCGTCCGTGTACATTTACGTCAAAATGTTTGCAAGAATTTCTCTAGTTAGAGTCCAGTATGCCACGGAGGCATATCCATGTCTTACAAACATAATGTCTAATTTATTTCAAAATCAACATATTTTATTTTGATGTACTCATTGCTAAATTTGATTCATTTGTGCATTAGCCAATGCACAGAATTAGTCGAAATAACAGTAAATGTTGTTGGACGGGTTTGTGCGAAGAATAATTATCCTCATGAATCACATGTTAGCATGTAATATAGAAGTCTATTTACCATCTCAAGCCTGTGTTCAGCCATAATGTATGAAGCCGTGCCTGTTATATAGGTTGTCTGTTTAGCGCAATCGGTAACAAGCGCTCTTCTCAATAATACGACCCCGGGTTCGATCCTCTGCAGAGGCAGTATGTGAGATGGTATGATGGTCGCCAGTTGGTTTCCTCCAGGTACTCGGTTTCCTCCCACATTAGTGACCGCCCTTACGCCTTCATATTTGCCAATGAAAGCATTTGTATAAGTGTTCTCACTCTTGTTTGTAAATATATAAATTTTGAAATTTTATAGGTACATGGATTTCTTCCCGAGGCCAGTGAACACGTCCACCGAGTACCTGTTTGAAAAGAGCGCCACATACTTCGACAATACTGACGTGCCACTGCGGGCCCACACCCTGCTGCCTGACATCAAGGTCGTCTGTATCCTCGTGAACCCGGCCGCCCGCGCCTACTCCTGGTACCAGGTACGTTGCCCAACAGTAGTGGGAAACACTTGGTTGACAAGGGGGATCCCTTCTCGTCGATGAATGTGATCATTTCCTGGATTTGGTTCTCCTTTCTATTTGTCATGGCTTTTGACTACGACTCATGGTGGTTCACACACGATTCATGTGTGTTCTCCATAACACCAGTGTATTCAAGATGACGATTCTTCCCTGCCATCATCTTGTGGTAGATCAAGTCAACTGAGCCACATACTGCTTCTGCTTGGCCTGATAACTACCATTACTACACTTGGAGGAGAGGTTGATGCTCTGTTCTAATTTCTGGTCACCACCGACAGCTGTGAAGTGGCAAGGCTTGTCCTTGATAGAAAAGTTCCCATTTGAGAATTTGACATAGACTGATGATGAAGTTTCAGGCAGTTTCAATATGTCTTTCATGTAGAGAGCGCACCCTTTCAGGTAATTGGTGGAATCAAATGCAACGAACATATAATTACAGAGCACGTTGGATGGCATCAAGATGAAGCTCATTTATCCCTCGCGATCAGCTCTCAACAGATCGTACCACATCCATCATACGAAGAAATTGCAGAATTGGAAGTTCTCATTTACTTTTTTCGAAGAAGCTGTCCAGATCTCTCACCAACTGGTGCATATGGCTTTTATGTCGTTCTCTCGCGACTGTAATGGCCTCCACAAAAGAAATGGTATTCCATTTGACAGTTGCAGAGTTATGTAAATGGGTGTCTAAAGTTTGGATTTGGCTGTGTACATTCCTCGTTCATGGCATTGTACCTTCAATGTCTTTTTCTGTATGCCAAATGGTAACGTGTTTGCTATTTTTTGCATCATTTTGACAGCCATCTTGATACAGTCGAGCACCAGTATCTCGAAGTCGAAGGGAGATCGTATTTTAGTCGAGATAGGACTAGGTTCGAGATACCGAGGAAGTGACATGGTCAAATATTTTCGCAAAATAATATCAAATCATGTTGCCCATCACATCACGAGTAAACACAGGAATAATGAAACAAAACATGTGTTGCTTTTATTATAAATCACCATCAGATTGAATAATTAATACACGCTGAATTTAATTCAAGAAAAAATTTATTAATTAATTTACTGACAAATTTTAATGACCAAAGGTAGTACACTACCCAACATTACAGGTGGCGTCACAACTCTCAGTGAATTGCTTAAATGACCAGCGTGATATGCTTAATGAATCGTGTCAAACACTCAAACAAATCGAGGTGGACCAATTAAGCAAACAACCCGTGGCAGGTGTTAAATTGATCTTGGCAGCCAGGCGCTTAGGTGATTTACCCAAGCGTTTATGTGGTCGAGATAGCGAAGTGATATTTAACATATTTAACATATTTTTATACGAAGGGGACAGAATGAAGTCGAGATAGAGAACATGTTCGAGATAGGGCATGTTCGAGATAGCTGAGGAAATTTACATTAAACAAATAAGGATATAATTCGGGACTTTAGCGAATCATCGAGATAGGGGATACCATCGAGATACTGACGTTCGAGGTACTTATGCTCGACTGTATGTCAATTAGGTCAATTTCAAAAGAATATTGTTGTTACTCATATTCTTGTCTATACAACCATACAGCAGGAGAAAATGAATGGCTATTTGTTTATCATTCAGTTTACGCGATATCGTAATTTCTCAGAAATATGTTAAAAATCAATTATTTAGAGGTGTGTGAACTTTGGCCACTGTGTGCATCATACATCATTGTGGGTATCAATTCCTATAAACAGATAATGAGAAAATTTGTTGCTACTTTTAGAAACTTTATATAAGATTCTTTTAGCGTGATATATTTAAGCTTGAGCCAACTATTTGGCGATTTTGTGGCTGAATTGGAGCTAATATGGTCACTGCGTTCTGACAATCAATTGTTTTGGTAACATTTTGTGCCAAAACACTGTTAGCAACACTCGGACAATTGAAACAACTCAAAATTATTTCATTTTGAACACATAGTAATGAAATATTCTATGAAACACCAATATAGTAAATTTAGTAATTTCAGCGCTTGGCTGCCGGACTAAATGGACTATACAGAGAAAACGTACCTGAGTTGGGCTTGTCACCCAAACTTTTTTTTTTAATGTCTTGTCTTGTAGAATAAGATAAAATAAGGTTTTGGTCAAAAAGAAAAATGAAAAATGTACACGAAATCACCCCCAGCCCCTACACTATACATATTCTACTGTTGTGTGATCATCGAACATGGGACCAAGTATAAAACCATACCATTGTTGGTCCACGCCGACCAGTACATAGAGAACACCACTGTAGTGTCTTGATATCAAGCTCATCAGGCGAGGCTAGGAAACGTGTAGGAATTCCGAGGCTTGCATGATAAACTTTGTATCAATAGACGCTCCTCTGGTATTCTGTTTGTGCTAGCCGATGTTCAAATATAAAATAGTTTTTGTTGAAAGGAACGCATACTTGTTTTCATTACATCATTACACTGACGTCATTCGTTAACATCATATGACATCGTTCGACCAATGAAATGTCAGTTTTCAATTTGTTGCGACCCGGATAGTGTAATCAATGAGAAGCTATTGATTGCAGCATATGGTGGCGCACGGTGACGATGTGGCGACCAACATGACATTCTATGATGTGATCACGGCGTCTGACACGGTGCCCAGTCGAGTCCGTTCCCTCCGTAACCGCTGCCTCAACCCGGGCATGTACGCCCACCACCTACTACACTGGCTCGACTACTACAGCAGTCGACAGGTACGTAGGCCGCGCGTCTGGTGTACCAAAGTTATCAGGTGAGTGCAGAAAACGTGGAGAGAACTTCCACCCGTCTCAGAAGCCTGATAGCAAATGATATTGTCTACCTATATATATTATTGTATCCCCCGGACTCCGTCGGGGGATACTATGGATTTGACAGCGCGCCGCGTCCGCCGCAGACACTTCTTGTCCGGAGCATAACTCGAACACCCTTTGGAATATTTTCATGAAACTTCACACATGCATAGACCACGACCCGAAGGTGTGTCGCGCACAAGAATGACAACTCTTGCATAGCTAATTTTTTAGTTATCTCCCTTTTTTGTTTTCGCGCACTGATTTCCTGTCCGGAGCATAACTCGACCACCCTTTGGAATATTTTCATGAAACTTCACACATGCATAGATCACGACCCAGAGGTGTGTCGCGCACAAGAATGACAACTCTTGCGTAGCTAATTTTTCAGTTATCTCCCTTTTTTGTTTTGCGCATTCTACAAACTGGACAATAATGCATGAAGACCCGTTTTCTCGTCTGCTCTGTACACCTTTTCTCGTGTGCTCTGTACACCTTACCTGTAGAGAGAACAATAGAGACTGGGAGAACCATGTGCTAGCATGGGCTTGCATGTGCAAATGTCCAGTGCTTGACCACTGCTGACCACAGGTAATTTATACAGGTAAATTACTACATTGGGTACTGTGTTGAAAATATTGTGGCATTATGCAGAGCTGCCAACTGTTACGATTTTTCCGTATTTGTTCCGGAAAATACGTTAGAAATACGGAAGTACGGATAACAATTAAAAAGTACGATTTTTTAAAATATCAGCGCGGGAATATCTGGAAATAATAATTTCGTTTTACAATTCTGCCAATAAATCTTATTTTTTTATTTACCTGTAATCATACTCGCCGAGGCGCTTACCATTTCGATTCTTGTTGTGTAGTAATAGTAGTTTCAAGCGCTCAGCGATATTGATTTATTCATCACGTAAATTCATAAAATGTCTGCTCCAAAGCGTGCAGCCAACGAATTTGGGTATTTTTTATCGAAAGAAGTTAGGAGAACACATCTGTTCATCAATGATTACAGCGAGACATGGCCCAATTTGGTCCTGTCAAAGCGCGGTGATGAATTTGCGTCTTGCAAGCAGTGTAATTGTGATTTTTCGGTTGGTCATGGTGGCCGAAACGAGGGCCAAGGCTCTAAAAAAGTTAATTTATGCATATAAGTGAGTACTGATTTGTGTTCCGGAAAACATATGTGGTGTTCCGGAAAATAGCCCCCTTTTCTCTCCATGTTCCTCATGTGACCGACATGGGGTTGGCAGCTCTGATTATGTGGACCTGTGCAGATATATGTAGATAAATATAGGACTATTAAAAAAAAATCTGGGCTCCAGTAGCAAGCATTATTATTTTTTTTTTCCATTTTTTTTTTTCATTTTTTTTTGTCATTTTTTTTTTTCTTATTTTCTTTTTTTTTCATTTTTTTTTCATTTTTTTCATTTTTTTTCATATTTTTTTTTCAAATTATTTTTCAATTTTTGTCTAGTAGCATAAGGTCGTAAGTGCTATATACTGACTATTCACCTGTGCATGTGCTAGCATGTGCAACTGACCACTGACCACTTACAGGTAATTTATACAGGTAAATGATTATATTACAGTTCCGTAAACTGTGTTGAAAATATTGTGGCAATATGTGGACCTGTATGTATATGATATGTAGATAAATGTAGGACTATTAAAAAACATTCTGTGCTCCAGTAGGGAGCATTATTCTTTTATTTTTTTTAAATTTAATTTTTTTTTTCCATTTTTTTTTTACATTCTTTTTCAATTTTTTAACTGACCACTAACTTATTACAGGTAATTTATACAGGTACATTATTACATTTCCGTAACTATTAAAAAAAATTCTGGGCTCCAGTAGCGAGCATTATTATTATTATTTTTTTGTATATTACATTTCCGTAAACTGTGTTGAAAATATTGTGGCATTATGTGGACCTGTGCAGATATATGTAGATAAATATAGGACTATTAAAAAAAAAATCTGGGCTCCAGTAGCAAGCATTATTATTTTTAATTTTTAAAAAAAAAATCTTTTTTTTTTTTTCAAATTCTTTTTCAATTTTTGTCTAGTAGCATAAGGTCGTAAGTGCTATATACAGACTATTATCATATAATAAAACAATTATTGACTAGTGAGCCATAGAATATAATCTGATATTCTATGGCTCACTAGTCAATAATTGTATAATATATTCGGGCCAGTGAAAATTGCTTTCGGGCCCAGGCTCGAGGTCAAGGCGTATAATATATTCGGGCCAGTGAAAATTGCTTTCGGGCCCAGGCTCGAGGTCAAGGCGGGACAAGGCGAGGCATCTGATTCCGCGGAATTCTTGTTTACTTATCTCCCTTTGTTGTTTCGTGCTCTGATTTTGTATCCAGAGCATAACTCGAACACCCTTCGGAATATTTTTATCCCCCACCACGATAGTGGAGGGGGCATTTAGTGTTACCCTCGTCCGTCCGTCCGTCCGTCCGTCCGCCGGGCCAACATCGGGGGTTTAGGAGCTTAGGGTAAGGGTTAGTAACAAAGGATTCCTTTGTTATAGTCGGTTAGCTCATAATTCCATTGATCTTTAGGAGCTAATCCTTTGATCTTTTAAAGAACAAATAGCTCATAACTCCCAAATGTTTGATCGTCCGTCCGTCCGTCCGTCCGTCCGCACACACGAATGGGTACTTGTTGTAAGCGTACAGGGATCTTATTGGGTAGGGTTAGGATAGTGTTGGGTACTCTTGTTGGGTATTTTTATACAGTAAAAACCCAACAAGTATTCATTCGTAGGAACATGCGTCCCGTCCTCCCGTCCGTCCGTCCGTCCGTCACAAAACTTTAACACTCGGGTAAATGTCTCATAATTTCTTCATCCTTCGACCGATCTGCTTCATATTTCATATACACATTGCTCTGATGGTTCACTACCCCCGCCCCTGTGCCAAATCCACGTTCGTCCTGCCCCCGGCAAGCCCTGGGTCAAGGTCACATACTTGGTGCTTCAAAAACTTTAACGCTCGGGTTAATATCTTATAATTTCTGTTTTCTTTCACGGATCAGCTTCATATTTCATATACGCATTGCTCTAATGGTCCTCTACCGCCCTGTGCCAAATCCACGTTCGTCCTGCCCCGCCAATCCCAGGGTCAAGGTCACATACTTGGTGCTTCAAAAACTTTAGCGCTCAGGTAAATATCTTTCCATTCACGGATCAACTTCATATTTCATATATGCGTTGCTCTAATGGTCCTCTACCGCCCTGTGCCAAATCCACGTTCGTCCTGCCCCCGCCAAGCCCAGGGTTAACAACACATACTTAGTGCTTCAAAAACTTTAACGCTCAGGTAAATATCTTATAATTTCTGTTTTCTTTCACGGATCAGCTTCATATTTCATATATGCATTGCTCTAATGGTCCTCTACCGTCCAAATCCACGTTTGTCCTGCCCCCGCCAAGCCCAGGGTCAAGGTCACATACTTGGTGCTTCAAAAACTTTAACTCTCAAGTAAAAGAAAATTTTGACTTGGAATTTGGCCTCATTTATTATCAAAGCGATATGTGGGACATCCGTGTTCTATGAACACATTTTCTAATTTATTAAACTTCACACATGCATAGAAGACGACCCAAAGGTGTGTCGCACGTAAGAATGACAACTCTTGCGTCGTTAATTTCTTAGTTATCTCCCTTTGTTGTTTCGTGCACTGATTTCGTGTCTGGAGCATAACTCGAACACCCTTTGGAATATTTTCATGAAACTTCACACATGCATAGACCACAACCCTAAAGGTGTGTCACGCAAGAATGACAGCTCTTGCATCTCTAATTTTTTAGTTATCTCCCTTTGTTTTTTCCGTCACTGATTTTGTCTCCGGAGCATAACTCGAACACCCTTTTTTCAAACTACTTGTGTAACTGGGGAGGGGGATACACATGCGCTTGTCGACAAGCGTCCATTTCTAGTTCTGTTTATGTCCCCTGGACAACAGTTAGTGCTTTATAATTTACGTCTGTCCGTTCATCCGTCTGTCCGTCACACATTGCTTGTCCGATAAACTACTTGTACAGTTTTCAATTAATCTTCATCATACGTGGTATACATAGCAAACATCAAGTACTGGAGTGCGTAACGTAAACTTTTTTGCTCTGCTGCCGATCACATTTCTAGCTTGTCAGGCGAACTACTTCTATAGTTTTCAGCCCATGCTAATCAAGCTGTGTATACATCACAGCCATCAAGTGCTGGAGTGTGTAGCTTAAAATTATCCATTATGAAGTGCAATCCTTCCGCAGTTAAGCCCTTTGTTCCGTAGTTATGCCCGTGTCCGTTCAACTACTTCTCCAGTTTTCAATCAATGCTGTTCATACTCAGTATCATCACAACCATCAAGTGCAGGCGTGTGAGTAACATAGAAATGTCCTCTCTGCTGCTGATCCATCGGGAGTTATGCCCCTTGTCAGACTTTGACAATCGCATTGTTTACTTGTCCATCAAACTGTCCAGTTTTCAGCTGATCCTCTTCACACTCTATACACTTGACAAGCGTAAAATGTGCGTGAGTGCGTATTGTCAAATGTTTACAGACAATCACATCTGAAACTACCCTGCCCCAACTCCGGCGTTATGTGTTGGCTGTCAGTCTGTGGATGTGTGACTACCCGTTGTGTATTGTCCGTTACAGATGTACATTATAGACGGGGACAAGTTGAGAACGAACCCCGTCCAGGTGCTCGCCGACCTCCAGGCCTTCCTGCACATTGAGCCTTCACTCGACTACAGCACGAAGCTCCGGTGAGTGTCGGACCACCCGCCCACCCCCAACCGCCCTCCACCCACACTATCACCCTCTCCCCACTACCTTCACTCGACTACAGCACAAAGCTCCGTTGAGTCCTCCCCACCCGCCCACCGCCAACAGCCCTCCACCCACACTATCACCCTCACCCACTACCTTCCCTCGATTATAGCAAAAAGCTCCGATGAGGCCTCCCCGCCCGCCGCCCGCCCAACCAAATAAGTCTGCCCGCCCCCAACCAGACTCCACCAATGAGGGCCTCATGTAAGATTAGTTTCAAACTAAATGTGTAATCCTCTTAAAATAAAGTATATTATTATTATCTCCCTCTCCCCAGTACCTTCCCTCGTCCATAGCACAAAGCTCCAGTGATTCTGCCCGCCCTCCCTCCAGCCACACTATCTCCCTCGCCCCACTACCTTCCCTCGGCCATAGCACAAAGCTCTGATGAGTCCTCCCCACCCGTCCGCCCCCAACCACCCTCCACCCAGACTATCTCCCCACTACCTTCCCTCAACTACAGCACAAAGCTCCGGTGAGTCCACCCGGCCTGCCCGCCCCAACAGCCATCCACCCACACTATCTCCCTGTCCCCACTACCTTCCCTCGACTACAGAACATGCACCGGTCTGCCCGCCCGCCCCCAACCGTCCTCCACCCACACTATCACACTCCCCATTACCTTCCCTCGACTTCAGCACAAAGCTCCGGTGAGTCCACCCGGCCCGTCCACCCCAACAGCCCTCCACCCACACTATCTCCCTCTCCCCACTACCTTCCCTCGACTACAGCACAAAGCTCCGGTGAGACCACCCCACCCGCCCCCAAACGCCCTGTACCCACACTATCTCCCTCACCCCACTATCTTCCCTTGACTACAGCACGAGCTCCGGTGAGTCCACAACGCCCGCCCACCCCCACCGCCCTCCACCCACACTATCTCCCTCTAGCCACTATCTTCCCTTGACTACAGCACGAAGCTCCGGTGAGTCCTCAACGCCCGCCCCCAACCGGCCTCTACCCACACTATCTCCCTCTCCACACTACCTTCCCTCGACTACAGCACGAAGCTCCAGTGAGTCCCCGCCCACCCCCAACCACCCTCCACCCACACTATCTTCCTCTCCCCACTACCATCACTAGACTACAGCACAAAGCTTCGGTGAGTCCACAGCGCCGGCCACCAACCGCCCACTACCCACACTATCTCCCTGTCCCCACTACCTTCCCTCGACTACAGCACAAAGTTCCAGTGAGACCCCCCGCGCCCGCCCCCAACCACCCTCCACCCACACTATCTTCCCCTCCCCACTACCTTCCCTTGACTACAGCACAAGCTCCGGTGAGTCCACCCGCCCGCTACCAACCGATCTCCACGCACACTATCTCCCTCTCCCCACTATCTTCCTTTGACTACAACACAAGCTCCGGTGAGTCCACCACGCCCGCCACCAACCGCCCTCCACCCACACTATCTCCCTCTCCCCACTATCTTCCCTTGCAGGGTTCGCACAGGCCTTGAAAACTCCTTGAATTTTGCATGACCTCCTTGAATAGTCCTTGAAAAGTGAAATTCTGACTTTTGTCCTTGAAAAGTCCTTAAAAATTGCCCAAAACTCCTTGAAAATGCATAGAAACTCCTTGAAAAAATAATATTTCCAAGAAAAGATAAAAAACAGACAGCAAAATTAATATCGGGATAACTTATGCGCATTTTCCCCCACGACGTGAAAATCAGGGCGAAACGTCCCGGGACCGCATCGATTTCAACGTCGCAACAACGGGTGCAGCGAAAAAGTCAGCGCCTGGAATCTCAACAACAACAACAACAACAAAAATAGAATGGCGTGTTTGCTGTCGGTTCAGTGACTTTGAAAGGGTTTTTTCAGGCGTAAACATTAAGCTATTGCGATTGCTACGGTGTAATGAGCACTATCAAGGGGAAGTGTGTTTACAATCAGGACTGGCCCCGTAATCCAGCGTATTCGGGCTGTCTACAGCCATGTCGAGATGGTGACAAACGCAAAGCATTTTGCAAACCGTGTGATCGGGTTATTGACATATCAACAATGGGAGAATCAGCACTCAAGTGTCACGCAAAGGGTGATAAACGTATGCGTAATGTAAAGTCCTATAGAGATGTTTCCATAAAATCATTCTTTAGTGTGGCATCTTCCACTTCCTCATCGACTGAAATAGAAATTGAGCCTGCTCCATTAAACCAACCAACATTAATCCACCCATCACCACAACGCCCAATGACTACATTTATTGGACACAATGATGTTTTGAAAGCTGAAATTTTATGGACGCTCCACACAGTTACCTGCCATATGTCGTACAAGTCAAACGAGACAATAAACAAACTTTTCAACATGATGTTTCCAGACAGCCAAGTGGCAACAAAGTTTTCGTGCGGAGAAAGAAAAACTGCATATCTGTGTGTTTTTGGCATCGCAAACTACTTGAGAGAACTGATTATTTCTGAAGTGAAGGGGCACATGTACACAATTCTATTTGATGAAAGCTTGAACAATAAACTGCAATCAAAACAAATGGATATACTTGTCCGATACTGGAATGAAAATAATCAAGTCATCACTCATTATAGGGGATCACAGTTTCTTGGTCATGGCACTGCAGACTACATGATGAAACACTTCCAAAAAGGTGTAATGGAATGTGGCCTAGATATCAGTAATATGCTTCAAGTCAGTATGGATGGTCCAAATGTTAATTGGAAATTCTTTGACTTATTGAAGATGAAACTATATGAGGAATTTGATACCAAACTCATCAACATTGGATCATGTGGTCTACATATCCTGCATAACAGCTTTAAGGCAGGTGTAGTTGCAGCCAAATGGGATGTATCAAGTGTTCGGTCAAGTCTGTATTATATATTTAAGGACTCTCCGGCAAGGCGTGAGGACTACCAGAAAGTGACTGGCACTAACTTGATGCCGCTGAAATTTGTGAGTCACAGGTGGTTAGAGAATGTCCCTGTATGTGACAGGGCTCTCAGTGTATGGGAGAATGTGGAACTCTATGTCAAAGCTGCACAGGAGAAGAAGGTTACACGACCAGAGAACAAATCGTTCGCTATTCTCCAGGAGGCTGTAAAGGATCCACTTATCAAAGCAAAGCTGAGTTATTTCAAGTGTATAGCTAGCCATTTGCAACCGTTCTTGATAAACTATCTGAGAGACCAACCAATGGTATGCTTCCTAAGCACAGATCTTAGTGAAATCATCAGAGCATTGATGAGGAGGATCATCAAGGAAAGTGAACTGACAGCTGCTACCAATACTGAAAAACTTGTAAAAATTGATGTCACTGACAAAAGCAACCATGTTTCGTACAAAGATGTAGACATAGGATTTAGTACAGATAAAGCTGTTAAAGTGGCGGTGAAGCAGTCTGAGAAAGGCAGCAACAATGTCAGTGAGAGAGCAGTGATGCAATTCAGACAGGAATGCAAAGCATTTGTCGTTGCAGTTCTTAAGAAAATGTTGGAGAAATGCCCAATAACATACGCTCTTGTTAGGAATGTCTTCTTTGAATCCAAAGGACATGCAAGCAAATCCAACTAGATGTAGGAAACTAGTCAGCACGACGGTGTTAGTTGCTTCAAAACGGGTGAAAGAAGGTGATTGTGATGAAATTCTGCAGCAGTACTCAACTTTTCTGGACAGTATTCCAGTGTTAGGATCAGTCTCATTTTCCACTTTCAACTCCAACAGCGACCGCATTAATGAGTTCTTCTGCAAGTACATGGCAGCTGATAAGTATGGGAAGTTGTATGGTGTCATTAAGTTACTTCTGATACTCTCCCACGGACAGGCAGCAGTAGAGAGAGGCTTCTCCATTAATAAAGAGGTAGAGGTAGAGAACCTGAAGGAGCAGTCTCTGGTTGCACAGAGAGTGATATGTGACTATGTGAAGACAGTAGGTGGTGTGTTGAATGTGGACATCAATGAGAAGCTTCTACTGTCTGCATCTATGGCTAGAAAAAAGTATGAAATGTATCTCACTGATGAAAGAACAAGGAAAAAATCTGATGACCAATTGAAGAAAAGAAAGAGATGCTTAGAGGAACTTGAAGAACTGAAACAGAGAAAGAAACAAATCAGAATAGATATTGACACACTTGTTGAATCAGCAGATAAACTGAGTGAGCAAGCAGAGACAACTGGAAAACTAACATTTGTCACAAAGTCAAATTCATACCGACGCACAGCAAAGGAGAAAAGAGAACAGCTGAAGAAGCTGAAGATAACATCGCAGCTAAGCATGCTGCTATGAAACAGTAATCCTCAAGAAACTGTACATGTAAGTCAACTGTGGCTATCTGGATCTATGTACAATATTGTTCAAATTACAGGTTGTAAAAATCCACTCTAGTCCAGAGGCAGGACGACTAAAATCTATTGAACCTTGCAATGTCTGGCAACAATCATTTTTTTCTATTTTATTATAGGACTTGGTGCCTAGATAAAATTTTGGCTGGGTGGGAACTTCCCACCCGCTTGGCTTTTTCAGAATCCAAGATGGCCGCCGCAAAATAGCAAAATCTAGCAAAATAGCAAAATTGTGTTTTAAATTGGTACAGAAGTTGAATGTGTCATATTGAGTATAAATCTTTGACCTGGAACACAAAATGGCCGCCATTGTTTTCAAAATGGCCGCCATTTTTTTCAAAATGGCCGCCGTGTAATATCAATTTTGCTAGAAATGACATATAATCTGAAGAAAATTTTTTAGGGGTGTGATATTAGTGTGTACATATGGATTTTCTGGGTCAGGAATTAGGTTTCTCATATGAATTGTATGTTTCGAGTTAGTAATGTGTACAAAATCCAAGATGGCGGCCAATATAGTCACAAAAATTCTGTAAAATGATACAAATTCTGACCAAATTGACGTATGAAGGTGATCTTGGCGCGCCCACATAGGTTTTCTGGGGAGAAGAATATGTTTCTGGTGTGAACATAATATTTTGTTGCATAGAAATCCTGGACCCGTTCTGCAGAGGAGAACAATCGCTCCATCACATGGCTGGTCTTGAAAATGGACAGTGGAGTGACATGTTCATCGAAACAAACTGGATGAGGAAAGGACACGGACCCGGTGGCATCATTGGAACCACAGAGAAACCCCAAACGATGGCTACATGGATGTACAGTATGGATGCCACCATGACCTTAACCGGTGATCTGAAGAAGCTGTCTGGTGATGACGTGAAAGAGAAGACGATCCACAAGGAAGAGTCGGAAGGTCGAATTGTTCAAGATGCACGTGATCGCCAATCACTTTGAACAGCTCTGGAGTCACGCATTGACCCAATGGACCCAGAAACCCATGTAGCAGGAGGACTAATCCACATCTGGAGTGGTCTGCTCGCTCAGCCAAATGTCAACGTAGACAGATCCATGGAAATTGGGACCGAACAGTTGAAACAGTTCGAGGCATCATGGCCAGGCGGCTTTTACAGCTCACTCACAAAACAAGTAGTCACTTTCGCTGAAAAGAAGAAACGTCTCACATTGAGAATCCCGTCATCGACCAGGAGGCAATTTATGCTCGTGTTATCGGCCTTCTAGTTAGTCAGCGTGACCTCGATCTGCAAGAAGTCCTTGCCACAGAGCTAACCGCTTACCCTCCGTCGATGTTTCATGCTGATGGCCTCATGCGGGTCGCTACAGGAAAGTCGGCGCTAAAGAAGAACATGCAGGTCGAGGTTTCACAGCGATTGAATAACAACCCAACATCTATCATAATGGATGTGTCGGCTGTACTGTGAACAGTTGACTGGCCATCACATGGAATAGTGGAGACATTCATTTCAGGTTTCAAAGTGTGGCTCTCAAGTCGTTTGGCTGTGGCTGAGGTATTCCTGTGCTTTGACAGATATCGCGACTACTCAATCAAGAGCAGCACCAGATTCGCACGAGCTGCCGCTACACGTGTCCACCAGCTGAATCTGAATACATCCCTGCCTGCACGCGATGCGGTTCTCAAGAACTCCACCAACAAGACGCAGCTCAACAAACTCATATGTGAGCAGATCCTTCACGATGAGAAGTACCTGAAGAATGTGACACAAAACCACAAGTTGGTGGTTACAGGTGATGATGCAGTACCCATTCAGATATTTAAGGGCCGCAAAATGCCGCGTTTGGATCTTGCATCCACACACGAAGAGGCGGACATGATCATCACACAGCAAGCTATCAGCATTGCAAAGGAAGATCCTGGTTCAAGAGTCAGTGTGGTATGTGACGACACTGACGTGTTTGCCCTGCTTCTCCACTTCTATTCCCTTGAGAAGCTTGAATCGTCCCTGACGATGCAGTCACCTGTCCATGGTCGTTCTTGCATTGACATGAAGGAAACAGCTGACACTAATTCAGATATAATTCCTCAAATATTGGCACTACATGCTCTTACTGGTTGTGATTCGGTGACGTTTGGAATTGGAAACACAACAGCAATCGCCGTAGCAAAAAAAGGCTACGATCTGGATCAGCTCGGTCAACCAACGGCAGTCATCGCAAACGTCATGAAGCAGGCGACAACTTTCATGGCAGCATGCTATGGCTTGAAGACACCGTGCTCTTCGATGACAGAGTGTCGCAAACACCAGTGGGCCCAGAAGGCTGGGAAGTCAACAATGGCACCGAAGCTACAAAGCTTGCCCCCAACGACAGAAGCTTTTGAACAGAATGTACGTAGAGCTCATTACCAAACTGCTCAATGGTACAATGCCATGAGTGGGGATCCACCGGCAGCTCTTGATGCAGTAGACTATGGATGGGAAGTTGACGAGACAAACAAATGTCTAAACCCACGGAATATGGCAGATGGGATACCCTACGCTCCGGAACACATTCTCAAGTTGGTCAGGTGTGGTTGCGTGTCAGAATGAGCTTGCAGAGGTGGGAACTGTGGCTGCATGGGGCGCCAGCTTGTTTGTACGATGTTCTGTGCTTGTGGTAGTGGCCGGGCCTGCTCTAATCCCTTCAACACAAAGGAAGCAGAAACAGATGATGACCATGCTTTGGATGATGCAGCCTACCAAGATATATACACTGATACTGATGAGAATGGTTCAATAGAGGACTAATGTATAGTTACTTCATCCATCATGTCCATAACATGGGGTATTCAAAATCATTGGAGGCCTCCTTGCTACGACACCTTCAATATGCTGTGAATGTATTGTCATCAGATATCAACCGGTGTCGACTTGAATTTCTATACCACTTGATCGGTTTTCGCAAACCCACAGACAGAATTCACAAACGATTTTGACTGTTACATGTGTTTGTTTGGTGATGTGGCTATCTTGATTTTAAATCATTAAACTAACTACAAATGTTCCAGTAACATTATGTCCTCATTCTTTCACCTCACATGCATACTTATAGGTGCTGATAGTATGCTTTTAGCGTACTTACAACTTTTGAGATATATTTTAATATAGATTTCTGCGTTTTTTGTGTGAAATTCGGCGGCCATCTTGGATTTACATCATCAAGATGGTTTCAAATTCATAAAACTACTTCAGAATTGTATTCCTCAATGTTGAAAGCATATAGAGAGACACAAAGATCATTATTATACAGTACTTAGAACAGATGGTATGATGATAACTAGATTTATGTATTTTATGGTGGCCATTGGATTTTAAAAAAGCCAAGCGACCAACAAGCTCCCACCCAGGCAAAATTTTATTGAAACAATGGGAACTATCGAAAAATGCAAAGAAATGCTTGTTGCCAGACATTGCAAGGTTACCGGCCCGTGCCACCAGACTACTCCTTGAAAATGAAAAAATACTCCTTGAAAAGTCCTTGAATTTTATATTGACATTTCTGTATGAACCCTACCTTAACTACAGCACGAAGCTCCGGTGAGTCCATCCAGCCTGCCACCAACCGTCCTCCACCCACACTATCTCCCTCTCCACACTACCTTCCCTCGACTACAGCACGAAGCTCCAGTGAGTCCCCGCCCACCCCCAACCACCCTCCACCCACACTATCTTCCTCTCCCCACTACCATCACTAGACTACAGCACAAAGCTTCGGTGAGTCCACCGCGCCGGCCACCAACCGCCTTCTACCCACACTATCTCCCTGTCCCCACTACGTTCCCTCAACTACAGCACAAAAACTCCAGTGAGACCCCCGCCCACCCCCCAACCACCCTCCACCCACACTATCTTCCTCTCCCCACTACCTTCCCTTGACTACAGCACAAGCTCCGGTGAGTCCACCCCGCCCGCCACCAACCGCTGTCCATGCACACTATCTCTCCCCACTATCTTCCCTTGACTACAGCACGAAGCTCCGATGAGTCCTCCCCACCTACCGACAAAATGCCCGCGCCGCCCGCCCGCACCGCGCCGCCCGCCCACCCAACCAACCGCCTCCACCAATTGGGGCCTCATGAAGATTAGTTTCAAACTAAATGTGTAACCCTCTTAAATTAAAGTCTTTTATAAATGCCCACCCGCCTGCCCGCCCTCAACCAGCCTCCACCAATGAGGGCCTCATGGAAGATTAGTTTGAAACTAAATGTGTAACCCTCTTAAAATAAAGTCTATTATTATTATCTCCCTCTCCCCAGTACCTTCCCTCGTCCATAGCACAAAGCTCCAGTGAGTCCGCCGTCCTCCCTCCAGCCACACTATCTCCCTCGCCCCACTACCTTCACCCCGCCCGCCACCAACCGCCCTCCACCAATGAGGGCCTCATGGAAGATTAGTTTGAAACTAAATGTGTAACCCTCTTAAAATAAAGTCTATTATTATTATCTCCCTCTCCCCAGTACCTTCCCTCGTCCATAGCACAAAGCTCCAGTGAGTCCGCCGTCCTCCCTCTAGCCACACTATCTCCCTCGCCCCACTACCTTCACCCCGCTCGCCACCAACCGCCCTCCACCAATGAGGGCCTCATGGAAGATTAGTTTGAAACTAAATGTGTAACCCTCTTAAAATAAAGTCTATTATTATTATCTCCCTCTCCCCAGTACCTTCCCTCATCCATAGCACAAAGCTCCAGTGAGTCCGCCATCCTCCCTCCACCCACACTATCTCCCTCTCCCCACTACCTTCACCCCGCCCACCACCAACTGCCCTCCACCCACACTATCTTCCTCTCCTCACTACCTTCCCTTGACTACAGCACAAAGCTCAGGTGAGTCTACCCCCGCCACCACCAACCACCCTCTACCCACACTATCTCCCTCTCCTCACTATCTTGCCTTGACTACAGCATGAAGCTCCGATGAGTCCACCCCGCCAGCTACCAACCTCCCTCCACCCGCACTATGTCCCTCTCCCCACTACCTTCCCTTGACTACAGCACAAAGCTCAGGTGAGTCCACCTAGCGCGCCACCAACCGCCCTCCACCCGCAGTATCTCCCTCTCCTCACTATCTTCCCTCGACTACAGCACGAAGCTCCGATGAATCCTCCCCGCCCGCCCGACAAAATACCTGCCTGCCCGCCCGCCCACCCAACCAGCCTCCACCAATGGGGGCCTCATGGAAGATTAGTTTCAAACTAAATGTGTAACCCTCTTAAATTAAAGTCTATTATAAATGCCCACCCGCCTGCCCGCCCTCAACCAGCCTCCACCAATGAGGGCCTCATGGAAGATTAGTTTGAAACTAAATGTGTAACCCTCTTAAAATAAAGTCTATTATTATTATCTCCCTCTCCCCAGTACCTTCCCTCGTCCATAGCACAAAGCTCCAGTGAGTCCGCTGTCCTCCCTCCAGCCACACTATCTCCCTCTACCCCTACTACCACCACCCGCCCACCCACCACCAACCGCCCTCCACCCACACTATCTCCCTCTCCTCACTACCTTCCCTTGACTACAGCACAAAGCTCAGGTGAGTCCACCCCCGCCACCACCAACCACCCTCTACCCACACTATCTCCCTCTCCTCACTATCTTCCCTTGACTACAGCACGAAGCTCCGATGAGTCCACCCCGCCAGCTACCAACCGCCCTCCACCCGCACTATGTCCCTCTCCCCACTACCTTCCCTTGACTATAGCACAAAGCTCAGGTGAGTCCACCTGGTGCGCCACCAGCCGCCCTCCACCCGCACTATCTCCCTCTCCTCACTATCTTCCCTTGACTACAGCACGAAGCTCCGATGAGTCCTCCCCGCCCGCCCGACAAAATTCCTGCCTGCCCGCCCGCCCACCCAACCAGCCTCCACCAATGGGGGCCTCATGGAAGATTAGTTTCAAACTAAATGTGTAACCCTCTTAAAATAAAGTCTATTATTATTATCTCCCTCTCCCCAGTACCTTCCCTTGTCCATAGCACAAAGCTCCAGTGAGTCCGCCGCCCTCCCTCCAGCCACACTATCTCCTTTTTCCCACTACCTTCCCTCGGCCATAGCACAAATCTCTGATGACTCTTAAATTAAAGTCTATTATAAATGCCCACCCGCCTGCACACCCTCAACCATCCTCCACCAATGAGGGCCTCATAGAAGATTAGTTTGAAACTAAATGTGTAACCCTCTTAAAATAAAGTCTATTATTATTGTCTCCCTCTCCCCAGTACCTTCCCTCGTCCATAGCACAAAGCTCCAGTGAGTCCGCCGCCCTATCTCCGCCCCCCACACTATCTCCCTTTTCCCACTACCTTCCCTCGGCCATAGCACAAATCTCTGATGAGTCCTCTTCGCCCGCCTGCCCGCCCGCCCGCCACCCGCCGCCCACCGCCCCCACACCGCCCTCCCTACCCTGCCCGCCCGCACCCGCCCTCCCCCAACCGCCCTCCACCCAGACTATCTCTCTCCCCACTACCTCCCTCGACTACAGCACAAAGCTCTGTTGAGTCTACCTGGCCCGCCCGCCCCAACAACCCTCCACCCACACTATCTCCCTGTCCCCACTACCTTCCCTCGACTACAGAACATGCACCGGTCTGCCCACCCGACCACAACTGTCCTCCACCCAAACTATCACACTCCCCACTACCTTCCCTCGACTACAGCACAAAGCTCCGGTGAGTCCACCCGGCCCGTCCACCCGAACAGCCCTCCACCCACACTATCTCCCTCTCCCCACTACCTTCCCTCGACTACAGCACAAAGCTCCGGTGAGTCCACCCCAGCCGCCTCCAAATGCCCTCTACCCACACTATCTCCCTCTCCCCACTATCTTCTCTTGACTACAGCACAAGCTCCGGTGAGTCCACAACGGCCGCCCACCCCAACCGCCCTCCAGCCACACTATCTCCCTCTACCCACTATCTTCCCTTGACTACAGCACGAAGCTCCGGTGAGTCCTCAACGCCCGCCCCCAACCGGCATCTTCCCACACTGTCTCCCTCTCCACACTACCTTCCCTCGACTACAGCACGAAGCTCCAGTGAATCCCCCCGCCCACCCCCAACCCAAACCACCCTCCAACCACACTATCTTCCTCTCCTCACTACCATCACTAGACTACAGCACAAAGCTTCGGTGAGTCCACCGCGCCCACCCCAACCCCCAACCACCCTCCACCCACACTATCTCCCTCTCCCCACTATCATCCCTTGACGACAGCACAAGCTCCGGTGAGTCCACCCCTCTCACTACCAACCGCTCTCCACCCACACTATCTCCCTCTCCCCACTATCTTCCCTTGACTACAGCACAAAGCTCAGGTGAGTCCACCTGGCCCGCCACCAACCCTCTACCCACACTATCTCCCTCTCCTCACTATCTTCCCTTGACTACAGTATGAAGCTCCGGTTAGTCCACCAAGCCCGCCACCAACCACCCTCTACCCACACTATCTCCCTCTCCTCACTATCTTCCCTTGACTACAGCACGAAGCTCCGGTGAGTCCACCCCGTCCGCCACCAACCGCGTTCCACCCACACTATCTCCCTTTCCCCGCTACCTTCCCTTGACTACAGCACGATGCTCCGGTGAGTGCACCCTGCCCACCACCAACCGCTCTCTAACGACACTATCTCCCTCTCCTCACTATCTTCCCTTAACTACAGCACGAAGCTCCGGTGAGTGCACCCCGCCAGCCACCAACCGCCCTCCACCCGCACTATCTCCCTCTCCCCACTACCTTCCCTTGGCTACAGCACAAAGCTCCGGTGAGTCCACCCCGCCCACTACCAACCGCCCTCCACCCGCACTATCTCCAGAGCTGCCAACTGTTACGATTTTTCCGTATTTGTTCCGGAAAATACGTTAGAAATACGGAAGTACGGACAACAATTAAAAAGTACGATTTTAAAAAAAAACAGCATTGGAATATCTGGAAATAATAATTTTGTTTCACAATTCTGCCAATAAATCATATTTTTTTATTTACCCGTAATCATACTCGCCTAGGCGCTTACCATTTCAATTCTTGTTGTGTAATAATAGTAGTTTCAAGCGCTCAGCGATATTTATTTCATCACGTAAATTCATAAAATGTCTGCTCCAAAACGTGCAGCCAACGAATTTGGGTATTTTTTATCGAAAGAAGTTAGGAGAACACATATGTTCATCACTGATTACAGCGAGACATGGCCCCATTTGGTCCTGTCAAAGCGCGGTGATGAATTTGCGTCTTGCAAGCAGTGTAATTGTGATTTTTCGGTTGGTCATGGTGGCCGAGACGAGGGCCAAGGCTCTAAAAAAATTACTTTATGCATATATAAGTGAGTACTGATTTGTGTTGCGGAAAACATATATGGCGTTCCTGAAAATAGCCCCTTTTTCTCTCCTCATGTGACCGACATGAGGTTGGCAGCTCTGTATCTCCCTCTCCCCACTACCTTCCCTTGACTACAGCACAAAGCTCCAGTGAGTCCACCCCGCCCACTACCAACTGCCCTCCACCCGCACTATCTCCCTCTCCCCACTACCTTCCCTTGACTACAGCACAATGCTCCATTGAGTCCACCCCGCCCACCACCAACCGCCCTCTACCCACACTATCTCCCTGTCCCCACTATCTTCCCTTGACTACAGCACGAAGCTCCGGTGAGTCCACCCCGCCCACCACCAACCACCCTCTACTCACACTATCTCCCTCTCCCCACTACCTTCGCTTGACTACAGCACAAGCTCCGGTGAGTCCACCCTGCCGCCACCAACCGCCCTCCACCCACACTATCTCCCTCTTCTCACTATCTTCCTTTGACTACAGCACGAAGCTCCGGTGAGTCCACCCCGCCCGCCACCAACCGCCCTCCACCCACACTATCTCCCTCTCCCCACTATCTTCCCTTGATTACAGCACGAAGCTCCGGTGATTCCACCCCGCCCACCACCAACCGCCCTCCCCCACACTATCTCCCTCTCCCTACTATCTACCCTTGACTACAGCACGAAGCTCCGGGGAGTCCACCCCGCCCACCACCAACCGCCCTCTACCCACACTATCTCCCTCTCCTCACTTTCTTCCCTTGACTACAGCACGAAGCTCCGGTGAGTCCACCCCGCCCGCCACCAACCGCCCTCCACCCACACTATCTCCCTCTCCTCACTACCTTCCCTTGACTATAGCACAAAACTCCGGTGAGTCCACCCAGGCCACCACCAACCATCCTCTACCCACACTAACTTCCTCTACTCACTTCCTTCCCTTGACTACAGCACGAAGCTTCGGTGAGTCCACCCCGCCCGCCACCTATCGCCCTCCACACACAGTATCTCCCTCTCCCCACTATGTTCCCTTGACTACAGCACGAAGCTCCGGTGAGTACACAACACCCGCCCGCCCCAACCGCCCTCCACCCACACTCTCCACTACCTTCCCTCGACACAAGCATGAAGCTCCAGTGAGGCCGCCCGCCCGCCCCCAACTGCCCTCCACCCATAATATCTGCCTCTACCCACTACCTTCCCTCAACTACAGCACGAAGCTCCAGTGAGTCCCCCGCCCACCCCCAACCGCCCTCCACCCACACTATCTTCCTCTCCCCACTACCTTCACTCGACTACAGCACAAAGCTCCGGTGAGTCAACTGTGCCTGCCCGCCTCAACCGCCCTCCACCCACACTCCACCCACACTATCTCCCTAACTCCACTCTCCAACAATTACCCACCACATTCCACCAACAGACTGACTGCACATGTTGCGGACTCTCTGTCCACATATATCAGACTGTACAGATGTGCTTGCCGATATGTGTTTGTATAACTTTGAGCCGACATTGCAGGTTTGACGAGAAGAAGGGGTTCTACTGCCCGGTGCAGGAGGACGGGCGTACCCAGTGCCTGGGTGGAGGGAAGGGGCGGCGGTACCCGGCAATGAATGCCCGCTCCACCCACTACCTCCACAAGTTCTACAGCAAACACAACGTCGCCCTGTCACGGGTCCTGGACAAACTGAGCTTGCGCCGGCCGGGATGGCTCGATGACGAGCTGAAGACGTGACAGCAGCCGTGTGGAGATATACTTCACCTTGTCATGGCCACTGTGAGATCGAAGGTTCGAGCCTCATATTGGGCTGATATAGCGAGTTGGTGAGCCACCAGCTAGTTGTACCAATGGTGCTAATTGTCTACCAGCCTGATGCTTGGCGTAAAGGATAGGACTTAGGAAGATGAGATTGTCTCACGAGTCTACACTGACTGGCATTCACAATTGGGGTGACACTATAATACACAAACTCTGTATGGTTACATGTATTTACCCCACTCTGGGCGGGTTTCTTGCTCCCCAGCCATGTGAACTCTAGTTGTGACAGCGGGAGGCTGATGGAACAGCCAGTACTGCGGCTGGCTCGACAGGACGGCTAAAGGAACATCAAGGTGATAGAACCGACACTCCGTGTAACAGACAGGGCTGTGTTGTTACAGACATCAGTTGCTCGTCACACCAGACAGACGTGCCACCGTGATATTGTTACGTAGATAATTAGGAAATCCAGACTGAGATTACATGTGTCCAGTACAAACCAGGGTGATGGCTATAAATGAGACTTGTCACCAGATTGGTGAGCCTACTATGTGCCAGATGCTATCCTGCAGCCAGTGAACAATGGCGTGTGGCAGTAGCCAGGTCGGGCTGGCCATATCCTGATACAGCTTCCGCACTGCCATATGTATGGTGCGACCTTCACCGTGAACACAGCCACAGTGGAATGTGTTTGTGTCTCCATACAGCGGAGATTGTTATCCTGGCTACCCTCGGTGCTTCCATACACGACATTTAGTTCAACTTGCAAGTGGGTTGCCGGCTGACAAAACTGACCTTAACCCTTAGACCGCTACTCACAACAATTGTCGTCTGCTGTTGCTTTTATATCTTGCCTTATTTCTCAATAAAAACATGTTTTGACAGTACTTCAGAATCATTTCCAAAATAATTGATTCTGAAGTGCTGTCAAAGGATGTTGTAAATTATTCTAAAGTGCTGTTAAAGCATGTTTTTGATGATAAAAATGGAAAATAGAAAATAAACAGCAGACAACAAAAAAAATAATATAGCGGTCTAAGGGTTAACAATGTCTGCTCACAATCAGCCTGTTGCGATTGAAGGGGCCTGTGGAAGAAGGGGGCTAAGTCCCGGGGCACTGTAGATCCTGCCTAGACCTAATGAACATCGTGCAATCGAAGGTGCCAGTTGAAGAAGGGACTTAGCCCCCTTCTTCCACTGGCCCCTTTGATTGTGTGATATGGATCAGGACTGGGCAGGATCTACAGTCCCGTTCACATCCGGTGGCCCATATACCACATCTCTCAGTACTATAGATATGATATATACTGGGGCGTGAATCTCTACTCTCGGAATCTCGTCCGCTACCTACTTGTGTCAATCCTGGCCACAGTAGAGCCTGATCATCCGGCGCAGTAGTGGAGACTGGCAGTGAGGCACAGTAGTGGAGACTGGCAGTGAGGCACAGTAGTGGAGACTGGCAGTGGGGCACATGGGCATATTGGCTAGTTTTTGTCGCGCCTGCTTTAGCAGAATGCGCGACTATAGTCGCCGCTTTTACCGTCGTCATCTGCATCAACAGTGTCAAAAAGTTTGTACAAGTTTCTTCATCATGATATAACTTTAATATTTCTTTACAGATTGCTTCAATATATGGACACTTGATACATGTGAGCATATGGAACACACTCATATCACCATTAACATGACCTTGACCTTTGTTACCTTCACATTTTTGCGGAAACATATCCAGTTTTTGGTGTCAAAAAGTTTTTACAAGTTTCGTCATCATCATATAACTTTAATATTATTGATGGATTGCTTCAATATTTGGACCCCTTGATAAATGTAAGCATTTGGAACACATGCCGACTCAGTAGGCACAACATGTTCTTTATAGGAATTGAGTAAGTGTATAATTGTGTCACTATTCCACCAGTTCCACCAGTCATATTTAATTTACTGATAGTGACTCACGGTGGTATCAGGCTATTTTCATATACAAATGAGGCATGATATTTTTAAATTATTTGTACTAATTAAATACGTCACCTGAAAAAAATAATATTTTTGACAGATTATAAAGTATGATCATTGAACATCAGAAAATAAATACAGAGAATAAATAGTAATGTCTGTTAACATATTAAGGAAACATGGTTATCACACCGTGTGCTATAAAATGTATAATAATGCCAATCAATACGTGGGGTAATGGTGAATGAACGTTTATTTTGCCAGAAAATGTCTCTGACAGATGATGTCTCTGATATAAAGAACATTTTGTGCCTACTGAGTGGACATGTACCTTTAACATGACTTTGACCTTTTTGACCTTCACATTGTTTCCGAGACACTTTTGCCATTTTTACGTCAAAAAGCTTGTACCAGTTTTATCATCATATAATTGTACCTTTAATATTACTTGATACATGTGAGCATTTGGAACACACTTGTGCCCCCATTAACATGACCTTGACCATAACATGGTTGTGGAAACACTTTTTTTATGTCAAAAGTTTTTTATGTTTCATCATATAACTTTAATATTACTTGATTCATTGCTTCAATATTTGGACACTTGATACATGTGAGCATTTGGAACACTCTCATGCTGTCATTAACATGACCTTGACCTTTTTCGTGCCCATGATCATGTTACAGTCAAATGCCTCAGCAGGCGCGACACCACTTCCATGGCATAATTATTGTGCTTACTGACTGGCGAACAGGGCAGGCCTTGATCGGGCTGGTCTTGGTCTTCACTGGTCCCTACACAGACTTCTAATGTCACTGGCTGATCAGGAGCTACACTGGCCTACATGTCGGCTGACAAGTCACCTGGTATATATGTAACTATGGCTCATCGAGGCGTGATACATCTAGAACCAAGTTAGACAGGGAGCTGACAACTGGGATTGCTGCAATTCTAACTTGTGTACAAACTGATCAGCCTGTGTAACAGTGCAGCCTGGTCTACTTTGTTTACCACCGATCATTTGCAATTACCAGTGCAGTCGTTGGTGAGCTTATGTAGAAAGATAATCGGTAAGTTTTTGTGGGACTATTGCCGATTTTTCTTCATTTATCGGGTAACAAGGGTTGTATTGGGCATATATGTACCAACTCACATAATATTACATCGAATTGAAAACCTGTTTCATTGGTCAAACGGCATCACATGATGTTACCGTATGATGTCTGTGTAATGACGCACGATAAACAAGTCTGCGTTATTTTCAATGAAAACCACGTTATTTTGCCCATCGTCGACCACAACACGTCGCTTGATAAATACACTACCAGGCTAGTGTCTTTTGATACCAAGTTTATCAGACTCTGCTCGGAAACGGTAGGAATTCCTCGGCAAGCCTCGGAATTCCTACACATTTCCTAGCCTTGCTTGATAAACTTGATATCAAACAACAGTAGCCTGGTACTCTCTATGTAGCCAACAGTAACAATCTCTGATATTGGTTGGTAGAACATGAACACAAATTAGATACTTTTTACATTTGTTGCATTGGTTTTTTCTGACAAAAACATTTGTTATTCTCTGTAGTTGTGTGTACGCTGTTGTCACATCAGTATGTTCACATTGGTATTGTCACATTGGTACTGGTACCGGAATTCCGGCTGGAGACCTGGTTTGGTCTTCACATATGTCTTTGACATTTTGTATGTGACAGTTGAATCTGGTTATACCCCTATTATGAGTATTACACTTATTTATAATTCTATTTTAGGGGAAGGGGCCAAGTGACTTTGGTGTGGTATGGACCTGGCACAGGTCGGGTTATTCTAATTTCAGGGCTGAATATATTTTTTCTCAATGTAAATATTCCGTTCTTATGCAGCAGGTTAAAACTGGATCGAACACATTTGCCCTGCCTTACATGACCTTAGCTGTTGATAGGCCGTTAAACACCAATAAACAAACAAACAAACCAACAAACTCTTTCTGTGCGCTAATTTTAATAACCTTCGGCCGATTTCCACTGTACTTCAGTCGTATTGATATCAATCAGAAAATATGGTTAGTTGCAACAAGTTCAAGGTCACCTGCGCTGAAAATAATTGTTCTATCACTGCTCATTTCTGCTCGATAACTCGACTACAGTAAGTCTGAGCTCGACGATACTTCACGTATGCATTGATATATACTGTAGGAAGACAATTATTGAAAATGCATTGTGTCGGCCCAAGTTCAAGGTCAACGGGGCAAAAATATATATAACAGGCTCCAGTTTTGTTTGAGGAAATCCAGTTGCTCAAAATAGCGACCCCATATGCATAAGGAGGGTTATGAAAAATTCAGACTGCACTTGACTATGAAAATTATCATAATATTTCACCACATTCTAGGAACAGACATTAGGAACAGACATTCAGTATACGATATAGCATACTATCTCTGCGATCTCCTTTGCCTTCAAGCGTTGTGAAATTGTTCATAAGAATTTCTCAGCAATCACCAGTGCAACCACCGCTGTGACTCACCTATTGAAATTACTATGAAAATTTCATAACATTCCGTTCTGAGACGAACAATTTTTCATAAAATGTACTATCGCTCTCACTATGAAAATTTTCATAAACCGGACTATGAAAATTTTCATAAAAAGTAATATACCTCTCCTTATGCAAATTTTCATAAATCTTAATATCACTCTCACTATTAAAATTTTTATAGAATGTAATATACCTCTCGCTATGAAAATTTTCATAAGCATACTATCACTCTCACTATTAAATTTTTCATAAAATGTAATATACCTCTCGCTATGAAAATTTTCATAAAGCGTAATATCACTCTCACTATGAAAAATTTAATAAAATGTAATATACCTCTCACTATGAAAATTTTCATAAACCGTTCTATCACTCTCACATATTGAAGTCGCTATGAAAATTACTGCTTTCAGACAAATTTTAGTCGCTATGAAAATTTTCATAAAACGTACCATCGCTCCCGCATATTGTAGCCGCTATGACAATTTTCCTAACATTCCCGTTCTCGGACAAACATTAGTCGCTATGAAAATTTGCATAAGATTTCCGTTCTCTGACAATCATTAGTAGCTATGAAAATGTAATGAGGTCAATATGAAAAGGTTAATAATATTATCGTTCTGAAACAAGCATTTGTCACTGTGAACTTGGTCATAAAATGCAGTTAGGTTTACTAATTGTTCCTATTGACGGTTAATTGTCACAATGTTAATGTTCCAAAACTATGTCAAGTTAACGAACTCTCTGAATTATACCATAACTGAACAGCTATTGTAAGCAGAAATAGGAACATAAATGTGACTGTGACAGGCAACATTGGGTTTATGCGATTTATGTGTACATGTAGTTCCTGATCAAATATGACACCTATTTTAGCTAATAACGATATACAATGTATGTTGCTTTAGAAACATGACGGGCGTTTCATTCATGGAATAGCGAACGGTGTAGACCATGATCAGACTACACGGATGTGCATACTACGCTGGTGGCATACCCCATAAGCCCCGTTTTTCCAGTCTCATCCGCAAATACAGTGGCTATACGCAAACAATGAATAAGCACTAAACCTTGTATTTTCATGTGTGGCATGCACAATAAAGCAGACTGTCTAGACATACATGCAAAACAATTCAGTGAAATCGACCTTAAACAGTCGGACATGGTGTTCTAATTCACATGTATGCACACGTGTCGTTACCAACTATCATTTGTCTTCCTTACGCATCAGGAATCATAAAAAACGTTCGTTCCATCAAATAAATTAACGTATTCCTGTAGTGTCATATCCTCTGAAAATATAAACAAACGAGTTAAAAGGTGACCATACTATATACATGTATAACAAACATTACGTCACAAGTCATGATCGGAAACAGTGAAACCTAGAAACGAAGTCCCAAATAACAAAGGAATTTCCCCTTAAATATAGAACCCATATGAAATTCATCACTCGCAAGTGACGTCCACCTTACAGTATGTATACATGTAGGTACGATTATCATAATACTTGTATGTAGGGTTGGCCCTAAACAAAATTAAATAACGTATACATGCCTGAGTAAAATCCAGTGTTCCGCAGTCAAAACGGAAAGCGAGATATACCGCCGAAATTATAGTGCCAGTCAGGGTCGGTTATCTAATTAATGGGTTCATACGTTCCGTCAGCCAATCAGATGTTCCATAATGTTCGCGGTAAAAACGATGGGGGCGGGATTAAATGCTGCGCGGTTAATCATGTCTGGATGCATGACTAACCCTTACAATGCTGAATTCCTCTTTGTCGTCTGCCTTTTAATTTTAGTTTTACACCGGTCTCGATAGAGCCGGTGGCATATCGTGTTTGGACTGTGTATCATTGTGTCCGTTCTTCTCAAGTTTGCTTTTGTTTCGAAAATATATCTGCCACCCTGTGGAATTCGTGTGCCGACAGGCCACATGTTCTTGTACGTAATGAAAACATGGTTTGTAAGCACCTGATAATTGTCTCCAGTGTAGACAATTATCATGTGCTGTCCAACATGTGCATTGTTAAAACATATCTGAAAAATTACGAAGCAAACGATACTCTCCGGTTTTGGCCTTTTAAGAGTTAATTATAAGTTTAGTTTTTTTTCACTATAAGACACGTGTATGTAGACACATGTAATGGGGTAACACGCATACAATATTAGATCTGAGTACATAACTCTAATTATACCCCCCGCAACGAGTTGTGGGGGCGTATACTGGAGTCAGGTTGTCCGTCCGTCCGTCCGTCAGTCCGGGCCAACATCGGGGGTTTAGGAGCTTAGGGTAAGGGTTAGTAACAAAGGATTCCTTTGTTATAGTCGGTTAGCTCATAATTCCATTGATCTTTAGGAGCTAATCCTTTGATCTTTTAAAGAACAAATAGCTCATAACTCCCAAATGTTTGAACGTCCGTCCGTGCGTCCGTCCGTGCATCCGTAAACTTAACATCAGAGAAATATTTTTATAACTTCTATTTCCTTCATCTAAAATGCTTGATATTTCACACATGCATTCCTGTAAGGCTCTACTACCATGCTGTGCCAAATCCACGACCGTCCAACCCCCGCAGATCCCAAGGTCAAGGTCAAATACTTAGTCCGTAAACTTAACATCAGAGAAATATTGTTATAACTTCTATTTCTTTCATCTAAAATTCTTAATATTTCACACATGCATTCCTGTAAGGCTCTAATACCATGCTGTGCCAAATCCATGACCGTCCAACCCCCGCTGATCCAAATGTCAAGGTCAAATACTTAGTCTCTTTACAAAACTTAACATCAGAGAAATATTGTTCTAACTTCTATTTCCTTCATCTAAAATTCTTAATATTTCACACATGCATTCCTGTTAGGCTCTAATACCATGCTGTGCCAAATCCATGACCGTCCAACCCCGCTGATCCCAATGTCAAGGTCAAATACTTAGTCTCTTTACAAAACTTAACATCAGAGAAATAAGTTTTAACTTCTATTTCCTTCATTGAAAATTCTTATTATTTCACTTGTGCATTCCTCTAGGGTTGTACTATCATGCTGTGACAAATCTACGACTGTCCAACCCCCGCTGATCCCAAGGTCAAGGTCACATACTTAGTCTCTTTACAAAACTTAACATCAGAGAAATATGTTATAACTTCTTTCTCTTTTATTGAAAATTCTTAATATTTCATATGCTGTGACAAATCCCCGCTGATCTCGAGGTCAACGTCACATACATACCGTATAAGCTCGAATTAACGCCCCCTCCTAATAAACGCCCCCCCACCCCCCCCCCCCCCCCCCCCCCCCCCCCCCCCCCCACCCCCCCCCCCAAATAAAAAAAAAAAAAAAAAAATTACCAATGACCGCCAATTTCAAACACATGTAATCCTTAAATCCTTATTTGTGTTTGAAATTGGCGGTCCTTGGTAATTTTTTTTTTTTTTTTTTTTTTTTTTTTTTCACTGGCTAATAAACGTCAAATACTTAGTCTCTTTACAAAACTTAACATCAGAGAAATAAGTTATAACTTCTATTTCCTTCCTTGAAAATTCTTATTATTTCACTTGTGCATTCCTCTAAGGTTGTACTATCATGCTGTGACAAATCTACGACTGTCCAACCCCCGCTGATCCCAAGGTCAAGGTCACATACTTAGTCTCTTTACAAAACTTAACATCAGAGAAATATGTTATAACTTCTATTTCTTTCATTGAAAATTCTTAATATTTCATGTGCTGTGACAAATCCCCGCTGATCTCGAGGTCAACGTTAACGCCCCCCGTCCTAATAAAGCCCCCCCACCCCCCCCCCCCCACCCCCCCCCCCAAATAATTTTTTTTTTTTTTTTTTTTTACCAATGACCGCCAATTTCAAACACAAATAATCCTTAAATCCTTATTTGTGTTTGAAATTGGCGGTCCTTGGTAATTTTTTTTTCTTTTTTTTTTTTTTACTGGCTAATAAACGCCCCCCCCCCCCCCCCCTTTTGTAAAATGTAACGCCTCCGGGGCGTTAATTCGAGGTTATACGGTAGTCTCTTTACAAAACTTAACATCAGAGAAATCGGTTATAACTTCTATTTCCTTGCTCGGATCTGCTTCACATTTCACACACTCATTGCTCCAATGGACCTCTACCACCCTGTGACAAATTCACCTTTATGCCGCTCGCGCTAATCCCAGAGTCAAGGTCACAAGCCCACACACTTGGAAATTTTTACATATTTTAGGGGTACCTGGGCCCACGCGGGGGGTATTCCGTAAGCCTCGCTTACTGACCAATCTAGTTGAATTTAATTACACTGCCTTACATAAGCGTTATGACGGAGTAGTCCTTCCAAATTTGCGTTTGTTTCATTTCTTTCATTTCTACTTCGTGGAAAGTGACATAACAATCTTGCTAATACACACTTTCTTAGGTAAATTTATGGTAATAGTTTTGTGTTATATTGTAGAATTGTTTCTCAGAACGTCAACGCCCTGCAGGTTTTCCCTATATTTTAGTGCGCGAAACGTAAATAAAATTGTTGACCGTGGTGTAGCCATATAGTGCATCGTGTGCAGCTAATACAAAATGTGACGATACCCTACCGGGATATGGTCCCAAAACGTTTACACAAGTAATCAACGGATCGTCATGTCGCAGTCACACTGCACTGGCAATCATACATTGCGGATAATTATATTATCACTAGTAAATTGAATTACAATGGTATCACATGTGTTATAATTCTCATGAGAAGATTCTAATAAATGCAGTGCACCAGATAACCATATGGAGGAGATTCTCATGTGCAATACTCTATGACTAAATTTATTAAAAATCGATGCATTCACTTAGCCTATAAAACATGATGAAGCAGAAATGTTGGCGCTTTCGCGAACTTAACAGCGGGGCAAATTTATTTTAATTTCTACTTCCTTTCACACAGCTTCTTGATATTCGTTAAACTAAAGCACCACAAGGCGCGCTTCGTTGTCTTCTGACAACTCTTGTTACCATATCCATTGATACGCATTTTCCAAAGATGATGCGCCAGATAGTACGATACTACGATAAACAGTGTTCCGTTAAGGCCATCGTAATATCGCTATCGGGTCGATACAATGAGATCACGACAGTACGATGACGATAGTACGATACTACGATGACGATAGTACGATACTACGATGACGATAGTACAATATAATATCGTAGTGTCGTCATCGTACTATCGTGGTTTCGCGTTATCGTCATCGTGGTATCGTGGTATCGTACTATCGTCATCGTGTTATCGTACTATCGTCATCGTAGTACCGTACTATCGTCATCGTAGTATCGTACTATCGTAGTATCGACCCGTTAGTGATTTTACGATGGTAACACCGTAATTTCCGCAACATGCGGCATGTTTACACTATCCAGTAATAATGTGCATAAGAGTGTCACATAAATCGTGCCAACACATAGCAGGGTGCCCGAATTGCGCGATTGAAATACGCGTGAGTAATTAACACAGGTTGATGTGCACCAGCCTGCGTGTGATATTTGGAAATCGGGTGATGATCGGCAAGAAGATAAGAATTGGTAGAAAACTAACTTGATCCCGTTTACTGGATCTACTTGACACAGATTAAATTACGATTAAATATAAATATATTGTCTTATGTATGATCGGATGTTGTATGCTAGTTACATTTGCAAGCAGTGTACGTAGTTCCTGATCAAAATGTACATGTACAATCAGGGATGCTACGATGACATAGTACGATATAATTATGACAATAGTATAACGATATAATATCGTAATAACATCATCGTCATTGTGCTATCGTGATATCGCATCATCGTTATCGTGTTATCGTTGTATCGACCCGATATCGATATTACGATGGCCTAAACGGAACACCGTACATTCATACTGTTAAGCTGCCATATAGCGGTTTACAATAAGAATGTCAGATAGTAATGACCACCATTGTCCTATATATCGTAGTATCGTCATCGTGCTATCATGATATCGCGTCATCGTCATCATAGTGTCGGGTTATAATAGTATCGACCCGATAGCGATATTACGATGGCCCTAAACGGAACAACCATGTAATTCATAACTAATGTTAAAACTGCCATATAACGGATTACCATAGGAGAGTCACATAGTAATCACCATTTTCCTACATTTAAACCTATATATTCTGATAATGTTCGCTAAATATTTCGGGCAGTGTTGTTTATTCCATGAATAATGATTCCCAAGATAGTTGTCTAGTATTTTCAGCCGCGGCCTTTGGTATTAAAAGAAACGCATTATTGTGAAATGTCAGCAACAAACTATAGGACCACCAGAGAAAGGGCTGTTTGAAAGATTATTTGCTGACATATTACTATATTTACGTAAATGCGAAGTCAATGCACAGAATTGTGAACTGTATGTGACAATACGAGTCTCATGAGAGAAATGCATGTGAAATATGAAGAAGTTCAGTGGAAGGAAACATATTTGATAACAAACATACCCCAAATCTGATATTCTAATATGTGTGTCATGCGTACGTGTATGCTTGTATATTGGTTTTCGTTTAACGTGCCGAAAGATGGATATGTTACTCGCAATACATTACAATATGCGTTTTACCAATCCGATACACATTAGACACATTTTAGATGCCGGGCAAAATCATTATTCGGCAGCACGAAATCCTGGGGCCATCACATGATGTCCGGTTTATAGAGGTTTACTGAATGTTTGACGCTAGACCTTCACATAAAATATACATGTACATGTATTTACCTCATTATACCCCCGGCATACAGAGTATGTCGAGGGGTATATAGTTTTCGTTATTCCGTCCGTCCTTCCGTCCGTTCGTGTGTCCGTTTGCTCGTCCGTCCGTCCACGTTAACGTTTTTGGGTACCAATTATCTCTATAACGGTAAGTCGGATTGGCCCCAAACTCCATATACTTCCTTATAATCATCCATATTTTCATTCCATACCGCACTCATGCGGCCTTCATATCAAAGGTCAAGGTCAAATTACTTAGAAAGTTGCGTCGGTAATTTGCCTTAAATGTTTCGGGGACCCATTATTTATGCAACGGTAAGTCCGATTGACTTCAAACTTTATATACTTCCTTATCATTATCCATATTTTCATTCCATACCACAGTCCAAGGTCAAGATCAAATTACATGTACCTAGAAACTTGCGCTAAAGTATTTTTTATAAATATTTGCGTTAACGTTTTTATTTTTCGGTCAAGGCGGCGGCCGGGGGTATACGTGAGCCTCTGCTCGCGTTCTCTAGTTTAATAATATACTTGTACATATGTATCTAAAAAATTGACCAAACTGGAGTAACATATTTGAACATGTCGATATAATTATATTACGTGTATTTAGCATATTACTTGTTCCATGCATAGTCATTGTGTCATAGATATGTTCCTCATGCTGTCATATGCATATGACCTGCGTGAATAAATGAATTTGAACAATTAAAAAAAAATGTGTTCATCTGTTCACATTTTCTTAGCTAAGACAGATCAATTGACAGGTCAAAACATGGTCAGCATTTAGCTAGTCAATTTTATGATTTATGCACATTACTGCCTGTGGATATAGACTACCGGTATGCTGGCTTTCACTACTTTTAAATGGTAAGAACTGGAGCAGTATGGTGGGAACATCCTGCATATTAAATAACCCGACAAACCCAATGCGCCTGAACTGGGATATGTACCATCTGGTACCTCTGCAGTACAGTGTTGGTGTATATGTTATGCGTGGCGAACATGGCGAATAATAATATGGTGCGTGTATATAACCCCATGTGGCGGTCAAGTACCAATGTTAATGCAATTACATACACATGTATTGCGACCGTTATGTACGGATAATGATACAACAGGGTCAAATGGATGATGCGTGAAATAAGGTAATGGTGAAATACGGTAAGATTATCAAAAACTTGATCTTATCTGTATCAGCCTGCACATTCACACAGTCTGAGCATGGCCTAGGCAAGTCACAATTCAGTCAGTATATGTCTCAGAACGACATGTATTGACATGAGTTATGGAAATAACTATGTTGAGTAGTTTGTGAGTAAAAGTACAGATAATGATAATAGCCTACTTTGATCACACGTGCCGTAATGACATTTTCATCAGCTGGCAGCCGAAGCATGATTTTGTCTGGCATCGAATGGTTATCGGATTGATAAAACGCATATTGTAATGTATTGCGAGTAACATATACACCGGCACGTTAAACGGAAACCAATATGCAAGCATACACGTAGTACTACGCATGACACATATATTAAAATATCATTATTGGGTTAATACTGTATGTTTCTTATCAAATATGGTTCCTTCCACTGAACTTCTTCACAGTTCACGTGCATTTCTCTCATGATACTCATATTGTCACATACAGTTCATAGGTTATGTGCATTGACTTGGCATTTACGTAAATATATTAATATTTCAGCAATTCATCTGTCAAACATGCTTTCTCTGGTACTACTACAGTTTGTTGCTGAAAGTTCATAATACTGCGTCTCAACTGTCGCGTGACACGTGTATTCTTGTACATTCTGAAATCCGTATAATTGTATATTTGTGATGTGTGGTACTGTGTTGTATTGTTGTGCGTATTATTGGTTTCACATCCCTGTGATTCCACATACCTGTGGTTTCACACACCTGTGGTTTTTGCACACCTGTGGTTTGGCATGTACATTTGCCATGTGCAATGTGCGTGTAATAAGGGGGCTTATGTTGTATTGGTGGAGATACGTTTATGCGTGTCCTATTTGCGGATTTAAATATACGTCTATTTTATGAGCAATGTTTTACTGATGTCACGCCATATTTGCCACAGACTATGCATGTGTGTGGTAGAGAACTCGTTGACTGCGTGTGCTGGTTTCGCTAGGGAAAAGATACCTTTTAGTATTACGGATGTCCACTGTCCGTGCCAGCCGAGTTTGTCCGCGTGTCAGTGTTTCACCATATAAGGGACCTTCTGTAGGTGAAGCCAGTATACAGCGCAGACCATACCATGGTCTGCCCTGTTATGTATGCTACCGGTTAGTGTTTCAGCATAGCCTGGTTACTGGCCAACACGGATATATCAGATCCCATAATGGTGATGTTTGTGTCGTGATATTTCCGTAAATGACCACGATATTTGAGTTTAGTATGTGCTACACTCTCATTTGAGTGTATAGCCGTAGGACCGTTATGGAGGGGTTTGGCGGGGCCAAGAAGCGACCTTCGCATTGTCGAGACCAGTCGAGTAGATTTCGGATTATGAGATCTGGGTCTATAGTGTGCAGATTTAGGGTAGTGTGGGTATACCATGTTGGATGGTATTTATTCCACGAGGGCTGTACACTGGTTTTAGTTGAATTTAAGGCGTGGGAACATATATTTTGCCAAATATAACCCACGGGTGATATGGCAAAAGCCATGGTTTTGTAGTATTTATGTGAGATGTCGTACGAGGGGTAGGCATAATCCATTATTCCGTGCATGGTTTCACTGGTGCGTATAATAAGCGATGTCTCGCTATGTGTTGGCGGGACACATATATTCTGGTTACAGAAGACTAGTACTGTATTCACCAGTGACACGGAGGATTTTGGTATGTACCTAGAAACATTTTATTTCAGCTGTGATTTGCCGTTGTTCGATTCACGTTTTAGTCTGTTGTGCATCCTGTCTGTCTGTCTGTCTGTGCGTATTCGTCCAGTAATTGGAGATTCATTTCATTTTTGTAGCCTCTTGAGAACGCTCCAGCGAGCCACATTGGACGTTTTGGTCCACTCGTTTGAGGGCAGACCCCAGTCAGTGCAGAGTATCGGGTCGTCCGAGTGTCCGTACGTCTGTCTGGCGCAGTGTGTGTAGCAGCTCCGGGTACAGGCCTGTATAGAGCAGTGTGTGATAGCTACCTCGCGTTCAGCAGACAGTCACAGCCATAGTTTAGTGAAGTGAAACGCCATACACACATATCATATCATTATACTACCACCGAGTTGAATGTCACCTAAGTGAAACTTTTCCCGGCGTCTTAGCCAACGTGATAATCGCCATTTTTGTATTATATCGGAACTTTACATCCGGTCTACCACTTCCGGTATTACAACCCATTGATTCACCATGGATACTTTACATCCGGTCTACCACAAAACGGGTTGCTACAGTCGAGTGATACCATAGGAACTTTACATCTGGTCCACCATTTCCGGAGATAATACTACCTGTGGAACTTTACTTCCGGGAACCAGCTTCCGGAACATTATCGTTATTGACTATCATGTGATGTAACCACATCCGGCTTTGACTTTGACATTCATACTTTGGAAATATATTGCATAGGCAATACATATGTATACTTTGATAGTGTATGGTAATACTCCTATCATGGCATATCATGGCTAAAGGATTGTAGTAAGACTACATATATTGTTTATGGATTAATCCACTTGAAGTTGGATTATAGCCATATTGTTGACTAGACCTCATATTGCGGGTGAGGCAGACCTTGGGACCTTGATACTCGGAGGTTACACTATCTATTGAGATACGCCAGCACTGGGGTAGCTCAGATGATTGTCATTTTGTCCTCCAATGTTCGTTTATGCCATGTTATACTTGTATGTTATTTCACTTTGATTAGCGATCATCAAAGTACTTGTGCATTCATACTATTGTCCACTACGGGACCATTGAGATACCACATACCGAGTTTATTCGTCTATAGCTTTTAAGTTGCGTTAAAGTATAACAGTCGATTGGCTTACAACCTTGTAGTAATTGAATAGTATCATGCACAGTACAGTGATGTTCGCATATCAATGTATCATGTATTCCTGTGTGTTCCCCATGTAATATAGTGTACATTATAAGTGATTAAGTGACTACGTGTACTTATCTACTCTGGCCTATCCCTTACACTTCAACTGCATTGTTACCACTTTTCGTTCGTCAGATCAAGCTATATTGGCCATAACGTCATAACAATTGAAGTATACTTGGTTCATATGATAATTGGGGGAGACAATTTGTCTCGATCATTCCTGACCTTGGTAATGACCTTGACAATGGTGTCAGAAGTGGGGTTTTGTTTCCTCTTTTTATAATCAGTTTCTTCAAAGCAGTTGAAGTAAGGAGGCTAGAATAGCTGTACCCCTAGCGTCGTCAAAATTCAATCTTGTATTTGTTTGCCTTGGGAGTTAATGTAAGATGCACTCCACTTAGGCACTAATACATCACCACATACATGATTTGACTACCTAGGTAACAGAAGTATAGAGTTGAGACGATCTGGTGAGATAGTGGATGTAAGGGTCATTGTAACTTTGGATTTGTTGAATAGTACCTCCCTGTGATGATGGCACAGCGGGTGTTCTAGGTTAGCACTAGACACTTCTGCATCTGAGGCGAGATTACTACCACTATTATATTGTGTTATGAACAATACTATATCCTGCCAGGTGTACTATAACCAGTCCCCAATATTTGTGTCCAGTACCTTAGAGAGGGAATGGTAAATATACCATTACATTAGACTATACATATACCGGATTGACTTACCCGATTGAGAAACTTATACCGTCGTTAGGAGTAGAGACCGGATTGATTTACCTTAACCTTATAGACGTGAAGCAAGAGACTCGCACAAATCACCAAGTGATTTGAGTGCTAGAGACCTTGTGTACCGTCGGGTAAAGCGTGTAAATCGATAATCCGGAGTTGATTTGAGAGTGAGAATGTCGTCCATTAAGGAGCTAATGGACATAGGCAAAAGCTTAGGGCTAGCAGATTCAGAGTTAAGGGCCTTTGTAAAGGAAGAGCAGGAGAGAGAAAGACAGGAAAGACTAGAGGCTAGGCAGGCTGAGAAAGATAGGTTGGATGCTGAGCGGTTGGCTAAAGAGGTTGAGCGACAGGCTGAGAAAGATAGGTTAGATGCTGAGCGGTTAGCTAAGGAAGTTGAGCGACAGATGGAGAAAGATAGATTAGATGCTGCGCGGTTAGATAAGGAAGCACATCGGTTAGCCAATGAAGCACAGTTAGCTCTAGAATTCAAATTGCGAGAACTAGACACTAAGCATCAGGTAGAAATGGCAAAAGTAGAAAGGGGAGAAGTAGTAGATGAAGATAGACATGATAGGGACTATGGCAGAGCATTCGGTCCGAAGCTGCCACATTTTGATCAGAATAATGACAACATGGATAGCTACTTAGCTAGATTTGAGAGGTACGCAGCAATTCAAAGGTGGGGGAGAGATAAGTGGTCACTACACTTGAGTGCGTTATTGAAGGGCAATGGCATTAGATGTATATTCTAGACTACCTATTGATGATGCTCTTGACTATGATAAGTTGAAATCCGCATTGTTGAAATGTTTTGATCTAACGGAAGATGGGTTCAGACGCATGTTCAAAAACACAAACCTGATCACAGTGAATCATTTTGTGCAATATGTCAGTCGGTCAAAGAACTATTTAGATAGATGGTTTGAGTTAGGTAAGGTGAATAGAACATATGAAGGAGTACTAGAACTACATGATCAGAAGATCAGATGTTAAGTATATGCAGTCGTGAGCTCTACTTATTTCTCAAAGAGAAAACATTTGACTCGATAGATCAGATGGCGGTTCAGGCAGATTACTTTGCAGAAGCTAGAGGAGGTAGCAAGTATGTAGTTCAGAGGAACAGTACTAAGCAACAGAACTGAGTACAGGTCAGTAGATAACCAGAGGCGCAAGGTAAGTAGTGCGGATAATCGATCTAGAGATAGGAGTCGAGATAGGGACAGATATCAGAATAGAGACCACAATAGAAGCCCAAGTAGGGGTAGTTATGATAGAAGCCCGAGTAGAGGTAGTTATGACAGAAGTACCAGCAGGAACGGCTACGATAGGCATCGCGGGACATGTTACCATTGTGGCAAAGAAGGTCACATGTCCTACGATTGTCCTAAGCGTGACCGGTCCTCAGCTTACAAAGCAGCAGCAGTCGAGGAAGAGAAACATGTAAGTTTTGCAGATAAAGAACAGAGAGGTCGGTACAGAGGTAGAAATAGAGGTAGAAGTGGAAGGCACACTAGAGGCAGAGGTAGAGGTAGATGGCAAAACACGGAACAACCAGGGGAAAACCAAGGAAATTTCTGTGTGGTTGATACCGACACCACTATTGTATGTTCAGGTAGCGAGATACAGCCGCAGTTGATTAACGGATGTACATTTGGTATGGATAGGCTACCGTAGCAGAGGGCACATTAAATGGGAAAAAGGTCACAGTAATGCGAGATACTGGGTGTACCGGGGTGGTCGTCAGGGAAAGCTTAGTACAACCAGATCAGTTTTTAAGCAAAGTTTCAACATGCATGCTGGTAAATAGGAGCAAAATGAGTGGAATTCCTACCGCCCGGGTAGATCTAGATACACATTTTTTCAAAGGTCAGGTAGAAGCCCTTTGCATGACAGATACAATGTATGATGTTACCATAGGTAATGTAGACGGGTCAGGTTACCGGTGATATCGGATTTTAGAGGCGCTAAATCGTGCGCAGTTGAAACTAGGTCACAAACGACAGCCCGAGACGAATCATATAAGACCCTCAAAGTCCCTACCGCAATCGCGAACGTATCACGCGATGAATTCAAAGAGGCGCAGGCACATGACGTCACATTGACGTCAGTTCGAAATAATAATGCAAAAGACGGAACGGTACGCTCAAGTAAGAACGGAAACAAATCGAAATTCGCATACCGAAAAGACTTGTTGTATCGTAATTTCGAATCGATAGGGTCAGGTAGGATGTACCATCAGCTGGTAGTCCCAAAAACACTTAGGACTACCGTGATGAAAGTGGCACATGAATCATCATGGCGGGCCATTTAGGGGTTAAGAAGACAACTGATCGAGTGTTATCAGAATTTTATTGGCCAGGCGTGGGCAGTGACATTACACGGTTTTGTAGGTCTTGTGACATATGTCAAAAGACTGTGTCAAAGGGACACATCGCCAAGGTTCCGTTAGGAACTATGCCGTTGATAGACACTCCGTTCAAACGAGTCGCAGTTGATATTGTAGGGAGGGCCAATTTTTCCAGCTACCGATCGGAAGAATCGTTACATACTAACGTTAGTTGATTATGCAACTAGGTACCCAGAAGCGGTACCACTACCAGGCATCGAGGCCGAACGAGTCGCGGAAGCTCTCGTGGATATGTTCAGTAGACTGGGTATCCCGAGGAGATGCTCACCGATCGGGGTAGTCAATTTACGTCGGCAGTCATGGAGGAAGTTAGTAGATTGTTATCGCTGAGACAATTAACCACGACACCGTACCACCCACAGTGTTAACGGTCTCGTGGAACGGTTCAATGGTACGTTAAAGCAAATGCTTCGTAGAATGGCAAGCGAACGTCCCAAAGATGGGACAAATACATTAACGCGCTCTTATTCGCGTATCGCGAAGTCCCTCAAGAAAGTTTGGCTTTCTCACCGTTTGAACTATTGTACGGAAGGACCGTTCGAGGTCCGATGAGCATACTAAGAGATCTGTGGTCCGAGAAGGACATAGAGGACAACGTCAAAACGACGTATCAGTACGTCCTCGACTTGCGCGAACGGCTCGAGAAAACATGCGAAATCGCGCATGAGAACTTGAAGAGTGCGTCCAAAAAGTACGCAAAGTACTACAACCGTAAGACTCGTAGTAGGCAGTATGCAGTGGCAGATCAGGTACTTGTATACTACCGACAGACAACAACAAATTGCTTCTTAGGTGGAAGGGACCATACCCCATAACAGAGGTAGTTAATGAGTGGGACTATAGGGTTGACATGGGAGGGAAGTTGAAAACCTTTCATGCAAACATGTTAAAGAGGTACGAGACTAGGCCTGAGCACCCGGGAAGGGAATACTCACTGTAATAAATGCGGCCGTGATAGAAGACACAGTAGAGGGGGATCCTAGTCCAAGTGGGTGTAGTGCCGAAGAAAACATGTTATGTCCCAGGGGATTAGAGTCCGATACGGAGAGCAAAGTTGACCTGTCGCCTGATTTAGGCAAGAAACAAAAGACGCAAGTCAAAGAGATCTTACGGGAATTCACCCATGTCCTGAGGGACGCACCAGGACACACCCATATAGGGAAACATGAGATAAAGTGGGCAGGCTACCTGAGCAGGATATCGGGGTAGATTCAGCTGTGCCAACGTGTCTCGCGATTATGCACGAAAGTGTAAACACTTTTTGTTTGTTTAGGGGGGAGATATGTCGCGTGACACGTTGTATTCTTGTACATTCTGAAATCCGTATAATTGTATATTTGTGATGTGTGGTACTGTGTTGTATTGTTGTGCGTATTATTGGTTTCACATCCCTGTGATTCCACATACCTGTGGTTTCACACACCTGTGGTTTTTGCACACCTGTGGTTTGGCATGTACATTTGCCATGTGCAATGTGCGTGTAATAAGGGGGCTTATGTTGTATTGGTGGAGATACGTTTATGATTTGCGTCACGCATATTTGCACAGACCTATTTGCTGTGTGTGGTAGAGAACTCGTTGACTGTCGTGTGCTGGTTTCGCTAGGGAAAAGATACCTTTTAGTATTACGGATGTCCACTGTCCGTGCCAGCCGAGTTTGTCCGCGTGTCAGTGTTTCACCATATAAGGGACCTTCTGTAGGTGAAGCCAGTATACAGCGCAGACCATACCATGGTCTGCCTGTTATGTATGCTACCGGTTAGTGTTTCAGCATAGCCTGGTACTGGCCAACACGGATATATCAGATCCCATAATGGTGATGTTTGTGTCGTGATATTTCCGTAAATGACCACGATATTTGAGTTTAGTATGTGCTACACTCTCATTTGAGTGTATAGCCGTAGGACCGTTATGGAGGGGTTTGGCGGGGCCAAGAAGCGACCTTCGCATTGTCGAGACCAGTCGAGTAGATTTCGGATTATGAGATCTGGGTCTATAGTGTGCAGATTTAGGGTAGTGTGGGGTATACCATGTTGGATGGTATTTATTCCACGAGGGATGTACACTGGTTTAGTTGAATTTAAGGCGTGGGAACATATATTTATGCCAAATATAACCCACGGGTGATATGGCAAAAGCCATGGTTTTGTAGTATTTATGTGAGATGTCGTACGAGGGGTAGGCATATCCATTATTCCGTGCATGGTTTCACTGGTGCGTATATAAGCGATGTCTCGCTATGTGTTGGCGGGACACATATATTCTGGTTACAGAAGACTAGTACTGTATTCACCAGTGACACGGAGGATTTTGGTATGTACCTAGAACATTTTATTTCAGCTGTGATTTGCCGTTGTTCGATTCACGTTTTAGTCTGTTGTGCATCCTGTCTGTCTGTCTGTCTGCGTATTCGTCCAGTAATTGGAGATTCATTTCATTTTTGTAGCCTCTTGAGAACGCTCCAGCGAGCCACATTGGACGTTTTGGTCCACTCGTTTGAGGGCAGACCCCAGTCAGTGCAGAGTATCGGGTCGTCCGAGTGTCCGTACGTCTGTCTGGCGCAGTGTGTGTAGCAGCTCCGGGTACAGGCCTGTATAGAGCAGTGTGTGATAGCTACCTCGCGTTCAGCAGACAGTCACAGCCATATTTTAAGTGAAGTGAAACGCCATACACACATATTCATATCATTATACTACCACCGAGTTGAATGTCACCTAAGTGAAACTTTTCCCGCGTCTTAGCCAACGTGATAATCGCCATTTTGTATTATATCGGAACTTTACATCCGGTCTACCACTTCCGGTATTACAACCCATTGATTCACCATGGATACTTTACATCCGGTCTACCACAAACGGGTTGCTACAGTCGAGTGATACCATAGGAACTTTACATCTGGTCCACCATTTCCGGAGATAATACTACCTGTGGAACTTTACTTCCGGGAACCAGCTTCCGGAACATTATCGTTATTGACTATCATGTGATGTAACCACATCCGGCTTTGACTTTGACATTCATACTTTGGAAAATATATTGCATAGGCAATACATATGTATACTTTGATAGTGTATGGTAATACTCCTATCATGGCATATCATGGCTAAAGGATTGTAGTAAGACTACATATATTGTTTATGGATTAATCCACTTGAAGTTGGATTATAGCCATATTGTTGACTAGACCTCATATTGCGGGTGAGGCAGACCTTGGGACTTGATACTCGGAGGTTACACTATCTATTGAGATACGCCAGCACTGGGGTAGCTCAGATGATTGTCATTTTGTCCTCCAATGTTCGTTATGCCATGTTATACTTGTATGTTATTTCACTTTGATTAGCGATCATCAAAGTACTTGTGCATTCATACTATTGTCCACTACGGGACCATTGAGATACCACATACCGAGTTTATTCGTCTATAGCTTTTAAGTTGCGTTAAAGTATAACAGTCGATTGGCTTACAACCTTGTAGTAATTGAATAGTATCATGCACAGTACAGTGATGTTCGCATATCAATGTATCATGTATTCCTGTGTGTTCCCCCATGTAATATAGTGTACATTATAAGTGATTAAGTGACTACGTGTACTTATCTACTCTGGCCTATCCCTTACACTTCAACTGCATTGTTACCACTTTTCGTTCGTCAGATCAAGTATATTGGCCATAACGTCATAACAATTGAAGTATACTTGGTTCATATGATAATTGGGGGAGACAATTTGTCTCGATCATTCCTGACCTTGGTAATGACCTTGACAATGGTGTCAGAAGTGGGGTTTTGTTTCCTCTTTTTATAATCAGTTTCTTCAAAGCAGTTGAAGTAAGGAGGCTAGAATAGCTGTACCCCTAGCGTCGTCAAAATTCAATCTTGTATTTGTTTGCCTTGGGAGTTAATGTAAGATGCACTCCAACACTTAGGCACTAATACATCACCACATACATGATTTGACTACCTAGGTACAGAAGTATAGAGTTGAGACGATCTGGTGAGATAGTGGATGTAAGGGTCATTGTAACTTTGGATTTGTTGAATAGTACCTCCCTGTGATGATGGCACAGCGGGTGTTCTAGGTTAGCACTAGACACTTCTGCATCTGAGGCGAGATTACTACCACTATTATATTGTGTATGAACAATACTATATCCTGCCAGGTGTCTATAACCAGTCCCCAATATTTGTGTCCAGTACCTTAGAGAGGGAATGGTAAATATACCATTACATTAGACTATACATATACCGGATTGACTTACCCGATTGAGAAACTTATACCGTCGTTAGGAGTAGAGACCGGATTGATTTACCTTAACCTTATAGACGTGAAGCAAGAGGACTCGCACAAATCACCAAGTGATTTGAGTGCTAGAGACCTTGTGTACCGTCGGGTAAAGCGTGTAAATCGATAATCCGGAGTTGATTTGAGAGTGAGAATGTCGTCCATTAAGGAGCTAATGGACATAGGCAAAAGCTTAGGGTAGCAGATTCAGAGTTAAGGGCCTTTGTAAAGGAAGAGCAGGAGAGAGAAAGACAGGAAAGACTAGAGGCTAGGCAGGCTGAGAAAGATAGGTTGGATGCTGAGCGGTTGGCTAAAGAGGTTGAGCGACAGGCTGAGAAAGATAGGTTAGATGCTGAGCGGTTAGCTAAGGAAGTTGAGCGACAGATGGAGAAAGATAGATTAGATGCTGCGCGGTTAGATAAGGAAGCACATCGGTTAGCCAATGAAGCACAGTTAGCTCTAGAATTCAAATTGCGAGAACTAGACACTAAGCATCAGGTAGAAATGGCAAAAGTAGAAAGGGGAGAAGTAGTAGATGAAGATAGACATGATAGGGACTATGGCAGAGCATTCGGTCCGAAGCTGCCACATTTTGATCAGAATAATGACAACATGGATAGCTACTTAGCTAGATTTGAGAGGTACGCAGCAATTCAAAGGTGGGGGAGAGATAAGTGGTCACTACACTTGAGTGCGTTATTGAAGGGCAAGGCATTAGATGTATATTCTAGACTACCTATTGATGATGCTCTTGACTATGATAAGTTGAAATCCGCATTGTTGAAATGTTTTGATCTAACGGAAGATGGGTTCAGACGCATGTTCAAAAACACCAAACCTGATCACAGTGAATCATTTGTGCAATATGTCAGTCGGTCAAAGAACTATTTAGATAGATGGTTTGAGTTAGGTAAGGTGGTGAATAGAACATATGAAGGAGTACTAGACTACATGATCAGAGATCAGATGTTAAGTATATGCAGTCGTGAGCTCTACTTATTTCTCAAAGAGAAAACATTTGACTCGATAGATCAGATGGCGGTTCAGGCAGATTACTTTGCAGAAGCTAGAGGAGGTAGCAAGTATGTAGTTCAGAGGAACAGTACTAGCAACAGAACTGAGTACAGGTCAGTAGATAACCAGAGGCGCAAGGTAAGTAGTGCGGATAATCGATCTAGAGATAGGAGTCGAGATAGGGACAGATATCAGAATAGAGACCACAATAGAAGCCCAAGTAGGGGTAGTTATGATAGAAGCCCGAGTAGAGGTTAGTTATGACAGAAGTACCAGCAGGAACGGCTACGATAGGCATCGCGGGACATGTTACCATTGTGGCAAAGAAGGTCACATGTCCTACGATTGTCCTAAGCGTGACCGGTCCTCAGCTTACAAAGCAGCAGCAGTCGAGGAAGAGAAACATGTAAGTTTTGCAGATAAAGAACAGAGAGGTCGGTACAGAGGTAGAAATAGAGGTAGAAGTGGAAGGCACACTAGAGGCAGAGGTAGAGGTAGATGGCAAAACACGGAACAACCAGGGGAAAACCAAGGAAATTTCTGTGTGGTTGATACCGACACCACTATTGTATGTTCAGGTAGCGAGATACAGCCGCAGTTGATTAACGGATGTACATTTGGTATGGATAGGCTACCCGTAGCAGAGGGCACATTAAATGGGAAAAAGGTCACAGTAATGCGAGATACTGGGTGTACCGGGGTGGTCGTCAGGGAAAGCTTAGTACAACCAGATCAGTTTTTAAGCAAAGTTTCAACATGCATGCTGGTAAATAGGAGCAAAATGAGTAGAATTCCTACCGCCCGGGTAGATCTAGATACACATTTTTTCAAAGGTCAGGTAGAAGCCCTTTGCATGACAGATACAATGTATGATGTTACCATAGGTAATGTAGACGGGTCAGAGTTACCGGTGATATCGGATTTTAGAGGCGCTAAATCGTGCGCAGTTGAAACTAGGTCACAAAACGACAGCCCGAGACGAATCATATAAGACCCTCAAAGTCCCTACCGCAATCGCGAACGTATCACGCGATGAATTCAAAGAGGCGCAGGCACATGACGTCACATTGACGTCAGTTCGAAATAATGCAAAAGACGGAACGGTACGCTCAAGTAAGAACGGAAACAAATCGAAATTCGCATACCGAAAAGACTTGTTGTATCGTAATTTCGAATCGATAGGGTCAGGTAGGATGTACCATCAGCTGGTAGTCCCAAAAACACTTAGGACTACCGTGATGAAAGTGGCACATGAATCAATCATGGCGGGCCATTTAGGGGTTAAGAAGACAACTGATCGAGTGTTATCAGAATTTTATTGGCCAGGCGTGGGTGGGCAGTGACATTACACGGTTTTGTAGGTCTTGTGACATATGTCAAAAGACTGTGTCAAAAGGGACACATCGCCAAGGTTCCGTTAGGAACTATGCCGTTGATAGACACTCCGTTCAAACGAGTCGCAGTTGATATTGTAGGGCCAATTTTTCCAGCTACCGATCGGAAGAATCGTTACATACTAACGTTAGTTGATTATGCAACTAGGTACCCAGAAGCGGTACCACTACCAGGCATCGAGGCCGAACGAGTCGCGGAAGCTCTCGTGGATATGTTCAGTAGACTGGGTATCCCCGAGGAGATGCTCACCGATCGGGGTAGTCAATTTACGTCGGCAGTCATGGAGGAAGTTAGTAGATTGTTATCGCTGAGACAATTAACCACGACACCGTACCACCCACACGTGTAACGGTCTCGTGGAACGGTTCAATGGTACGTTAAAGCAAATGCTTCGTAGAATGGCAAGCGAACGTCCCAAAGATTGGGACAAATACATTAACGCGCTCTTATTCGCGTATCGCGAAGTCCCTCAAGAAAGTTTGGCTTTCTCACCGTTTGAAACTATTGTACGGAAGGACCGTTCGAGGTCCGATGAGCATACTAAGAGATCTGTGGTCCGAGAAGGACATAGAGGACAACGTCAAAACGACGTATCAGTACGTCCTCGACTTGCGCGAACGGCTCGAGAAAACATGCGAAATCGCGCATGAGAACTTGAAGAGTGCGTCCAAAAAGTACGCAAAGTACTACAACCGTAAGACTCGTAGTAGGCAGTATGCAGTGGCAGATCAGGTACTTGTACTACTACCGACAGACAACACAAATTGCTTCTTAGGTGGAAGGGACCATACCCCATAACAGAGGTAGTTAATGAGTGGGACTATAGGGTTGACATGGGAGGGAAGTTGAAAACCTTTCATGCAAACATGTTAAAGAGGTACGAGACTAGGCCTGAGCACCCGGGGAAGGGAATACTCACTGTAATAAATGCGGCCGTGATAGAAGACACAGTAGAGGGGGATCCTAGTCCAAGTGGGTGTAGTGCCGAAGAAAACATGTTATGTCCCAGGGGATTAGAGTCCGATACGGAGAGCAAAGTTGACCTGTCGCCTGATTTAGGCAAGAAACAAAAGACGCAAGTCAAAGAGATCTTACGGGAATTCACCCATGTCCTGAGGGACGCACCAGGACACACCATATAGGGAAACATGAGATAAAGTGGGCAGGCTACCTGAGCAGGTATTCGGGGTAGATTCAGCTGTGCCAACGTGTCTCGCGATTATGCACGAAAGTGTAAACACTTTTTTGTTTAGGGGGGAGATATGTCGCGTGACACGTGTATTCTTGTACATTCTGAAATCCGTATAATTGTATATTTGTGATGTGTGGTACTGTGTTGTATTGTTGTGCGTATTATTGGTTTCACATCCCTGTGATTCCACATACCTGTGGTTTCACACACCTGTGGTTTTTGCACACCTGTGGTTTGGCATGTACATTTGCCATGTGCAATGTGCGTGTAATAAGGGGGCTTATGTTGTATTGGTGGAGATACGTTTATGCGTGTCCTATTTGCGGATTTAAATATACGTCTATTTTATGAGCAATGTTTTACTGATGTCACGCCATATTTGCCACAGACTATGCATGTGTGTGGTAGAGAACTCGTTGACTGCGTGTGCTGGTTTCGCTAGGGAAAAGATACCTTTTAGTATTACGGATGTCCACTGTCCGTGCCAGCCGAGTTTGTCCGCGTGTCAGTGTTTCACCATATAAGGGACCTTCTGTAGGTGAAGCCAGTATACAGCGCAGACCATACCATGGTCTGCCCTGTTATGTATGCTACCGGTTAGTGTTTCAGCATAGCCTGGTACTGGCCAACACGGATATATCAGATCCCATAATGGTGATGTTTGTGTCGTGATATTTCCGTAAATGACCACGATATTTGAGTTTAGTATGTGCTACACTCTCATTTGAGTGTATAGCGTAGGACCGTTATGGAGGGGTTTGGCGGGGCCAAGAAGCGACCTTCGCATTGTCGAGACCAGTCGAGTAGATTTCGGATTGAGATCTGGGTCTATAGTGTGCAGATTTATGGTAGTGTGGGGTATACCATGTTGGATGGTATTTATTCCACGAGGGCTGTACACTGGTTTAGTTGAATTTAAGGCGTGGGAACATATATATGCCAAATATAACCACGGGTGATATGGCAAAAGCCATGGTTTTGTAGTATTTATGTGAGATGTCGTACGAGGGGTAGGCATATCCATTATTCCGTGCATGGTTTCACTGGTGCGTATATAAGCGATGTCTCGCTATGTGTTGGCGGGACACATATATTCTGGTTACAGAAGACTAGTACTGTATTCACCAGTGACACGGAGGATTTTGGTATGTACCTAGAACATTTTATTTCAGCTGTGATTTGCCGTTGTTCGATTCACGTTTTAGTCTGTTGTGCATCCTGTCTGTCTGTCTGTCTGTGCGTATTCGTCCAGTAATTGGAGATTCATTTCATTTTTGTAGCCTCTTGAGAACGCTCCAGCGAGCCACATTGGACGTTTTGGTCCACTCGTTTGAGGGCAGA
>CM055267.1:1331401-1593311 GCA_029237695.1 Conchocele bisecta
AATTACCTTCACGGTTGGATGGCAGAATGTGGGGAAGAGCGAAGGGTTTTACTATGTGAAGGATGGACAACAATTCGGTGTAAAGCTGCCTCACGGACTGTGGGGAATATGACAGCTCAAAGATTTTGTCAACTCAGAGCTTGACGGTATAATCAACCTCACAGTATCGAAGGCTACCGGGCTCGCAACAATGACCATCAGCCCTGATAATAAGGTAGTTATCTCCCCGGTGTTGGGTATTCAACTCGGTTTTAGAGAGACATACTCCTGAAATAAAGGAGTGTTTACCCCGGGTGAGTACGTCGGTGATAACCCGGTGGACTTCGCCTTCACGAAATATCTCAGGGTGCACCTGGATCGGGTGAACACATCGTACAACACGGTAGACAGATCCCCCAGCCAGCGACTGTTTCTTTGGGGATACGGTGACCTTAGACTTCCCATGCCCCGAGATGAAAGTTTTGGAATCGGGACATATCCACGAATTTACGGTCTCTATTCTCGATGATCGAGCGAGAAAGTTGAATAACTATTACCCGATTTCGGTCGTTCTCGAAATTTCCAATTAATTAAACGCATGTTCGTAATAGAATTATCAATATTATTGAAAATGAGTATATACGGACCAGGTAGTTCTTCCAATTCCAATCGGGATTAGGTGACAGATTCAAAGAATTTGGAACCAGCAGAAGAGGGATTCGTCCCGACAGAGAGTGACTTTTTAACTACCGGAAGAATCAAGGCCCTGATCAATAAAACTATATCGAAGGCCACAAACGGGATTCGCAGGAGTATAGCAGATGTTAGAGTAGAAGTGCTGACGGCGACTGCACAAGTAGGGAAAGAGGCCCGGGCGAAAATTGAGGGACTCAAAGAAGACCACTAGGCGGCTCTTACGGAGGCGTATAGGGTGTTGCGATCAGAGGACTCTCCCAACAGAGAAGCAGCACTTACTGAACTAGGTGAATAAATAACCAAATTTCGAAAAGAGGCCCGGTTGGGGATTGAGGGAGTCCGAACGGATATTGAGAAAGCCCGAGAAGACCACCAGGCGGCCCTTACGGAGGCGTATAGGGTGTTGCGCTCAGAGGACTCTCTCATCAGAGAAGCAGCACTTACTAAACTAGACGAAAAAATAACAGAATTTCAAAAAGAGACCCGGTTGGGGGTTGAGGGACTCAAAGAAGACCACCAGGCGGCCCTTATGGAGGCTTATAGGCTGTTTCGCTTAGAAGACTCTCTCAACAGAGAAGCAGCACTTACTGAACTAGACGGAAAAATAACCGAATTTCGAAAGGAGGCCCGGTTGGGGGTTGAGGGGGTCCGAACGGGTATTGATAAAGTCCGAGAAGACCACCAGGCGGCCCTTACGGAGGCTTATGGGGTGTTGCGCTTAGAGGACTCTCTCATCAGAGAAGTGGTGGTTGCTGAACTAGACGGAAAAATAACTGAATTTCAAAAAGAGGCCCGGTTGGGTGTTGAAAAAGCCCTGGAAGACCACCAGGCGACCATTACGGAGGCTTATGAGGTGTTGCGCTCAGAGGGCTCTCTCATCAGAGAAGCGGCACTTACTGAACTAGACGGAAAAATAACCGAAGTTTCCGATAACCTGAAACGTGATCGTAGAGCTGCGAACAAAGCGCTTGAGGAGACCACTGAAAAGGTTCGTGTTGAGGCCCATACCTCTATCGGGGCGGTTGCCGGATTGTTGCAAACAATGAAAACGCTAAAACGTGTCATAACAGTTTCGGCTGAGAAGCGGGGCCCATTGGTTGAGGGGCTCTCTGAATATTCGTTTGGTGCCAAAGCGAGTAATAAATGTGGGGGATACGCCATGACAGCTACAGGTACAGTTCTCCGAATGGCGGTCTGCTCGGTTAATGGTAGTGGTAAACCTGTGGGCGCGGTCACGATAAATCTTGTAGTAGATGGGGAAGAACGGGGGGTTGGAGTCACTAAAATCGCTGGAGATAGTTCGTCGGTGGTTTCGTTCGCCGGTTATGATCTAATTAGACTTTCCGAAGGTAGTGTTATTAACTTTGTTACGAAAATCGCTGACCCAGCGAGTTCTTCCACTATTGTCTCATTGTTAATTGAACTTAATTTGTAAATACTAATATATTGAAAATCATGAACGAATCACCGCTTCCAATTGTCAATACCACTCCATCAACACTGTATCCAATTGTCAATACCAATCCATCAACACTGTATCCAATTCGCGAAAGATGTTTAGATTTTAGGTTGGATAATATCGTCGTTATGCAGGATAGTTTAGTTAGCGAATGTAAAATTAGAAAAAGAAACGCTAAAAAATATAAGCGTGTTGCAAATTTAGCAGAGGCATCTAGTACGGTTCTGTCAAGTTTATCTGTAATGAGTGGTGCGGGGACTGCCGTAACGCTATCTACAATTGTAACAGTTCCAATTGTTGGGGTTTTGAGTGGAATTACAGTTGTATCTGGAATACTTTGTATGTTAATTAGGGTGGCTGGTCGAAAACTCGAGAAAAAATGTAGAAAACATGATAGAATATCCGTTCTCGCTAGGTCTAAGAAAAATAGCATCGACGTTATAGTGTCCAAAGCGTTGGCCGATAATGAAATATCAAATTTAGAGTTTGAATCCGTTGTGGAAGAAATGAGGAGATATGAAGAATTAAAAAATGATATTAGAATCAAAGCGCGCGCCACCATGCCCAAGATTGAGAGTACTGATTGGGATAAATTGAGGGTAAAACTTGGAGATAGAGTTGGAGGAAATGTTACTGCACCACCATCCTGGAAATTATGATATTTTAGTAAATAATTTTTAAAAAATAATTTAAAAATTTTCTTAAAGTTATAAAATTAATTATATTGGTGCAGTAAACAATTTATTAATTAATTTTAGGAAAATTATTAACAATTTAAAAAAGAAAAAGAAATAAAGTTTTATGTCCCACCGAGGCTCGAACCCGCGCCAGCAAAACCCTTCTGGGCCCATCCCACTAAGCCTTCGCTTTAAATCTCTTCTCTCACCTTTTTTTTAGGCTTAGTGGGATGTGTTACGCTCACATCTCCTCCACCCCATCATTGGACCGATACCGCGGACCCCTCCTCTTCATTGCCTCCATCCGCTATAATGTGTTGAGCGGCCAGAGTGAAGTACATGTGGCGAAACTTGTCTCAGCGCTGAGATATTATTGCCGGCGTCCCGACAATGAACTTTTGTTGGTGGAAATGTATGGTATAAGAGAGACAACTCTGTCAAGGACGACCCGTTTTAGAAGTACACAGTTGTCTAACTTGGCTCTGTATTCTATAGGTGGTCCGCACTTTTGATCTATTCAGTTTATACACTAGTGCGATTTCGGCATTTCGTTGGGTAGCTGAAACAAGGTAGCCGAAAACCTCCATACTTTTGGGACGGATTTTACAGTGTTTTAATGCTGTAGAAACACCGTGACTTATCAAAAACTACACATCAGATCGATTCTATCTTTCTAACTGACTTTCCGATTTGAATTATTACTAAACGATAATACTTGCGAGCACGTAATTCCTTGTTAACCATGAGTAGCCTGAGTTCCACCGCATGGTGGACATAGCAATGACTCGGCTTTGGTCCCTACCCCACAATGCCGACATGGGCGAGGCGAAACGGAACCTCTTCGCATCCATGCACGGTGATGTTTGCAATATTCGTAAATACCGGTGTGAAAACATCTCTCGTGACTACCTGTCTTCAACCACGCACACTTAACTAGAACCATTATATTATATATATACTGAGTATAACATAGGGATTCTTATCTCTAATAGGGTGTATCTTCTCATGTCATAAATATATGGTCTCGTGGTTGCTAAAAAATATTTTTCCATTCTTCTCATACATACCCGCCGAACAGTGGGGGAAAATCCAAGTAGTATATAAGAGTCACCAATGATACCACCATGCGGTGGGGGGGCACCGCGCGTAGCCGGTGCCTTTCAGAGGGTGGTGGTATCATTGTGACTCTTATATACTACTCCGTAATATGTGCATTGTGTCTTATTTGTCTACGAGATGTGCATTTTATGTCTTATCTTTCCACTAAAGTACTAATATTTTTCCACGAAAGTATTAGCTGTCTGTCATTCCCGTAATATGTGCATTGTGTCTTATTTGTCTACGAGATATGCATTTCATATATTATCTCTCCACCAAAGTGCTACTATTGTGCGGCACCATGCCACCGGTAAAATCACAATATTGCAGCTTGACCACATCGTAAATGGACACGTAGCATAGAATGGACACACGCTGGGCATTATGAACTTATAAAGTAGACAGATTCTGTTGTCTTCTTTATTGGGCTATGTAGATCTTAAAACCAGAGAATGCGGTTCATATGTACAATGTTCCACATCTGTCTATGAAATTTCTCTGATAATGTTAACTGTGCATGTATTCCCGTAATATGTGCATTGTGTCTTATTTGTCTACGAGATGTGAATTTTATATATTATCTCTCCACCAAAGTACTAATATTTTTCCACGAAATTAATAGCTGTCTGTCATTCCCGTAATATGTGCATTGTGTCTTATTTGTCTACGAGATGTGCATTGTAGGCCTTATCTCTCCACTATAATACTAATATATGATTGACACACTGTGGATTTGACATTTCATGTGAAGTATTTGAGATTGCGCGGCACCATGCTGCCGGTAACATCACAAAATTGCAGCTTGACCACATCGTAAATGGACACGTCGCATAAAATGGACACACGCTGTGCATTATGAACTTATAAAGTAGACAGATTATGTTGTCTTCTTTATTGGGCTATGTATACTCAACAAAACTAGAAACGTCCCTGTTTTATAGCCGGTGTAGCTCTGTCTATGTATGTACCACATGTTCAAAGTACATGTATTTTAAACCGTGGCGATGTTCAGAATACGATCGTGTAGAGTTTAGCCGATACACACGGTTTACATAGCGGCCAGTGACCGGGACGTTGATTGCACGTGCACGCTATACTTGTCATCGATAAGGTGATTCAGTTCATGTCGTACCATTCATGCGATAGGGGCTATTCGGAAAATTAAAAAACTTTTTTAATTTTTCACTGTTTTCGATATGCCACGGCTTTCCGAAAACGAGCGAAATCAGGCAATTGGGATGCTTGCGGGTGGGATGGCCGCCAGGGCGGTCGCGCCTCGGTTTGGTTGCTGTCGGAAGACGATTGATCGTCTTGCAGCCCGGTACCAGCAGACTGGGGCTGTTCACGACCGGCAGCGACCTGGTAGGCCTCGTGTAACGACGGCTAGAGCCGATCGTTACATTACGTTGACGCACTTACGTCAACGTCGATTGGCAGTCACAGTCATTGCTAGGCGATACGGTGTCTCAGGGCAGACCATTCGCAACCGGTTATGTCGTAACGCCCAACAAATCCGGGCACGCCGCCCGTACACTGGTCAGATAATGACCCAACGTCACCGTGCTGCCAGACTTATGGGCGCGACGTCATCTGAACTGGAGAAGGGCTGACTGGAACCGAGTTTTGTTCACCGATGGATCTCGGTTCACAGTTAGTCATGCTGACGGAAGATTACGGGTATACAGGCGTAAAAATGAAAGATTCACCGATTGTTGCATTGTTGAGAAGAACAGGTTTGGGGGAGGGAGCGTAATGGTCTGGGGTGGGATCATGGGAAACCGGAAGACAGATTTGGTTGTTGTACAGGGCAACATCAATGCACAACGTTATGTTGCAGATGTGCTAAATGCACATGCCTTACCATTTATCCGTCAGCATGGTCCTGGTGTGACATTGATGCACGACAATGCCCGCCCTCACGTAGCCAGGGTCACCACTCAATACTTACAGCAAAACAACGTCGACGTCATGCCATGGCCCGCGGTCCTCCCCGGATCTCAATCCCATTGAGCACATATGGGATGAGCGCCGCAAAGCACGAGCTAACCATCAGATTGACAATGTTCGCGATCTTACACGGGCGTTACAACGGGAATGGAGGAATTTGCCCAACGCACTGGTATTGCGTTACGTCACGTCGATGCGGCGTAGGATCATTGCATGCATTCATGCAAATGGTGGCCACACTCGGTACTAACGAGATTTACTGAATTTGCCACATTACTTATTGAAATTCCATCTCTAAACATTAAGTAACACATTTCTGAGTTTTTGTGATTTTTGATTTTGACCCCTACCGCCCTTGGCCGGTTATCTCTCGAATATTTAACAAGATATCCAAATGCAATTTATTGGCTTTGATACAGAAATGAATGAACTTGTTTTTCCATTTTGATTTTTAAAAGTAACCCTTTTGGTTTTTGATGAATCTTTCCTTAAACATGGAGGGACGTTTCTAGTTTTGCTCAGTATATATCTTAAAACCAGAGAATGCAGTTCATATGTACAATGTTCCACATCTGTCTAGGAAATTTTTATTATATGCTATGTCTGTCCATCAAAATGCTAATCCCCCAACCCCCCCCCCCCCCCCCCGACAATGTTATATGTTCTATTTCTCCATGAAAACACTTTCACTGCCAATCCATCAAAATGCTAGATCCCCTCCCCCGACCATGTTATATGCTCTATTTCTCCATGAAAATACTTTCACTGTCAATCAGAGCTCCAGATAAGCTGCGTTTTTATATTTAGGAAATTTATATTATATGCTACATCTGTCCATCAAAATGCTAATCCCCACCCCGACAATGTTATATGTTCTATTTCTCCATGAAAACACTTTCACTGCCATCCATCAAAATGTCATGTTTTGTTGGCTAAGTGAATGCACCGATTTTAATACTTTTAGTCATGGATGAGAATCGCCTCCATGTGGTTATCTGACGCACTGGAATTATTAGAATACTCTCATGATAATTACAATACATGTGGTACCATTATAATTCAATTTACTAGTGATATTATAATTATCCGCTAGGTACGATTGCCGGTACAGTGTGACGGTGACATAACGATCCGTTGATTACTTGTATAAACATTTTGGGACCATATCACGGTAGGTTATCGTCATATTTTGTACATGCTGCATAGGATGCACTATATGGCTACACCACGGTCAACGGTAAACAATTGCGTACTTGTATTTACTTTTCGCGCACTAAAATATAGGGAAAACATGCAGGGAGTTGACGTTCATAATTCGCTATTATTTTGCTATTGAGAAACAATTCTACAATATAACACAAAGCTATTACCATAAACTTACATAAACTGTGTATTAGCAATATTGTTAGGTCACTCTCAACGAAGTAGAAATGAAACAAACGCACATTTGGAAGGACTCCTCCGACATAACGCTTATGTAATGCAGTGTAATTAAATTCAATTAGAGTTATGTACTCATAATGAATAGTGTATGTTTGTAAATAGAGTTTAGTACATATATGTAAGTCTATTTATCCTAGAATGATAGTTGATTTAATCTGTCAGTTCACTCGATCAACAGTTAGGTGAACTACTGTGCGAACATGTTTGGTTCATGATAATCGTCTCCTTTGCATTGCATTCTCCGCATGTTGTATTTATCCGTGAAAGGAAGAGTCCCGAATATTGTGAACTGCAATATTCCACTAGGGGTTTGTTGGATCCATGTATTCTGAAATAATGTGTAAACGATATGTAAATAGAAATATACTGTATGTTTCAGAAATAATCTGTTAATATAACAATTTTACAACCGCAATTCGTGTCCCGTGGTGATGCTTTCCACTACTTGCGTTACGCCAGCATCCCCTTACATAATAGTATGCGCTAGCCGGGAAAGGGTTACCCCATTACACGTGTCTACATACACGTGTCTTATAGTGAAACAGATTAAACTTATAATTATCTCTTAAAAGGCCAAAAGGATATTATCGTCTGCTTTTATATTGTTCAGACATGTTTTAACAATGCACATGTTGGACAGCACATGATAATTGTCTACATTGGAGACAATTATGGTGCTTACAAAACAGATTTTCATTACGTTCAAGAAAATGTGGCTTGTGGGCACACGAATTCCACAGGGTGGCAGATTTACTTTCGAAACTCCGGCGAACTTGTGACGGACGGACACACGGCGGACACACAGTCCAAACACGATATGCCACCGGCTCTACCAAGACCGGTGTAAAACTAAAATTAAAAGGCAGACGACAAAGAGGAATTCAGCATTGTAAGGGTTAGTCATGCATCCAGACATAATTAACCGCGCAACATTTAATCCCGCCCCCATCGTTTTTACCGCGAATATTATGGAACATCTGATTGGCTGACGGAACGTATGAACCCATTAATTAGATAACCGAGGACTGGCACTATAATTTCGGCGGTATATCTCGCTTTCCGTTTTGACTGCGGAACACTGGATTTTACTCAGGCATGTATACGTTATTTAATTTTGTTTAGGGCCAACCCTACATACAAGTATTATGAAAATCGTACCTACATGTATACATACTGTAAGGTGGAAGTCATTTGCGCGTGATGACTTTCATATGGGTTATATATTTAAGGGGAAATTCCTTTGTTATTTGGGACTTTGTTTCTAGTTTTCACTGTTTCCGATCATGACTTGTGACGTAATGTTTGTCATACATGTATATAGTATGGTCACCTTTTAACTAGTTTGTTTATATTTTAAGAGGATATGACACTACAGGAATACGTTAATCTATTTAATGGAACGAACATTTTTTCTGATTCCTGATGCGTAAGGAGGAGAAATGGTAGTTGGTAACGACACGTGTGCATACATGTGAATCAGAACACCATGTCCGAATGTTTGAGGTCGATTTCACTGAACTGTTTTGCATGTATGTCTAGACAGTCTGCTTTATTGTGCATGCCCCACATGAAAATACAAGGTTTAGTGCTTATTCATTGTTTGCTTATAACCACTGTATTTGTGGATGAGACTGGAAACACGGGGCCTATGGGGTATGCCACCAGCGTAATATGCGCATCCGTGTTGTCTGATTAGGGTCTACCCCGTTCGCTATTCCATGAATGAAACGCCCGTCATGTTTCTAAAGCAACATACATTGTACATCGTTATTAGCCAAAATAGGTGTCATATTTGAGCAGGAACTACACATAAATCGCATAAACCCAATGTTGCCTGTCACAGTCACATTTATGTTCCTATTTCTGCTTACAATAGCTGTTTCAATCACTAACCAACTAACTAATATTTGACAAAAATGTTTAATACACATGCCGCAGTTATGGTATAATTCAGAGAGTCTGTTAACTTGACATATTTTTGGAACATTAACATGATTGTGACAATTAACCGTCAATAGGAACAATTAGTAAACCAAACTGCATTTTGTGACCAAGTTCCTAGTAACAAATGCTTGTTTCAGAACGATAATATTATGAACCTTTTCATATTGACCTCATTACATTTTCATAGCTACTAATGATTGTCAGAGAACGGAAATATTATGCAAATTTTCATAGCGACTAATGTTTGTCTGAGAACGGGAATGTTAGGAAAATTTTCATAGCGGCAACAATATGCGGGAGCGATGGTACGTTTTATGAAAATTTTCATAGCGACCGAAATTTGTCTGAAAGCAGTAATTTTCATAGCGACTTCAATATGTGAGAGTGATAGAACGGTTTATGAAAATTTTCATAGTGAGAGGTATATTACATTTTATTAAATTTTTCATAGTGAGTGAGTGAGTGAGTGAATAGGGTTTAACGTCCGCTTTTCTGACATAGAGGTACAAGCCTCAGGGAGTCTACACGCAGACGGGTCAACGGGGTCGAGTCCCATATCCACCTGTCCAAGGGGGGTAAATCCCAACTTCAGAACTCAATATTTACAATCAAAATATATATTCAGTCCTGAAATTAGAACAACCTGATCTGGTGCCAGGCCCTCGCCACACCAGCATCATTTATCCCATCCCCTAAAAGTAATAGGATTAGCGCTTTTCATAGTGAGTGATATTACGCTTTATGAAAATTTTCATAGCGAGAGGTATATTACATTTTATGAAAATTTTAATAGTGAGAGTGATATTAAGATTTATGAACATTTTTGTAAGGAGAGGTATATTACGCTTTATGAAAATTTTCATAGCGAGAGGTATATTACACTTTATGAAAATTTTCATAGCGAGAGCGATAGTACATTTTATGAAAAATTGTTTGTCTCAGAACGGAATGTTATGAAAATGTTCATAGTAGTTTCAATAGCGGTGGTTGCACTGATGATTGTTGAGAAACTCTTATGAACAATTTCACAACGCTTGAAGGCAAAGGAGATCGCAGAGATAGTATGCTATATCGTATACTGAATGTCTGTTCCTAATGTCTGTTCCTAGAATGTGGTGAAATATTATGATAATTTTCATAGTCAAGTGCAGTCTGAATTTTTCATAACCCTCCTTATGCATATGGGGTCGCTATTTTGATCAACTGGATTTGCTCAAACAAAACTGGAGCCTGTTATATCTGATTATTGGTATCCGTACCTACACAGTCGGGGGCACATAAATGGTGCCGTTAGTCTGCTTCAAACCAAGTTTGTAGCTTGTTACATCACAGCAATCATGTCTCGACCAAAACAAGTTTGTGTCAATATTAACCCATTACATTTGCGGATGTATGAAAATAAAATATTTTCTTTTTTTTCTCAATGAAAATATATGTTGTAACCACCCATTTAAACGGACTCGATGAGACGGTTCAAATGGTGGTCACAATATACACTTCCAATGAGAAATAAAGTAAATGTTTACAATTTTCTATCAATAAAATGGTTTATCCTCGTAATGTATTCTTGCTTTCACTGTTGTCAAATAGATGTTTATTTATTGAGTATTTCCGAGAGCATTGTTAGTTGTTTTTTGCCAGAAAATGTCTCCGGTGATGTCTCTGATATAAAGGAGATTTTGTGCCTACTGAGCGGGCATGTACCTATTGTCTGTTCCACGTTTTGATGCCGACAAACATTTGGCTATTAAACACATTAAATCTAAAAAATATTTAAAAGAACATACTTTTTCATCAATAACAAAAATGTCACCCTCCCCAAAAATATTTGTTTGATGAAATTCCATAAAATATTGATTTTATTGCGAAAAAACGAGTTTCCTATGGGAATTTAACATGGGGAGTCAATTTCCAAAACTTTTCGTTTTTTGATCCTTCAGGTTCAAAAAACGATTTTTTTTGGAAATTGACTGAAATTGATTTGAAAATGATGTAACTATGGATGGGTGGATTCAATATGGAAGGAGACCGAGTTTGGTTAATGTTGTGAAATGATTCGAGAAAATTTCTGGCATACACCGATTAACTTAGGTTTCAGAGTACGTTCTCAAATCTATACCTGAAATTGTTCAAGCAACAGATTGCAAAATGTTCAAACATAGTTGTCGTGATTTAATACCATACAACTGTATGGGCCTAAACATCTTTTCAATTTCAAGATGGCTGCAATTCTCAAAATGGCCGCTATTTGTGTCCGTTTCATATGACTATACGAGCATGGCTTATGAAAACGTATCTGGCAACTTCCGGATTTGTATTCACATCAGTGATCATTGTTAATGGTGTAACGAGTGTGTTACATATGTTACACTGTATCAAGTGTCCAAATATTCAAGTCGTACATTTTATATTGAAGTCATGTCATGATGGAGTAGCCATTACATACATGTTTATGTGAATGATGACAGACAGACGTAGACATACAGATCTTCCAAGACGGACGGACGTAGACATACAGATCTTCCAAGACGGACGGACGTAGACATACAGATCTTCCAAGACGGACGGACGTAGACATACAGATCTTCCAACGACGGACAGAACGTAGACATACAGATCTTCCAAGACGGACAGACGTAGACATACAGATCTTCCAAGACGGACGGACGTAGACATACAGATCTTCCAAGACGGACAGACGTAGACATACAGATCTTCCAAGACGGACAGACGTAGACATACAGATCTTCCAAGACGGACGGACGTAGACATACAGATCTTCCAAGACGGACAGACGTAGACATACAGATCTTCCAAGACGGACAGACGTGGACGGACGTAGACATACAGATCTTCCAAGACGGACGGACGTAGACATACAGATCTTCCAAGACGGACAGACGTAGACATACAGATCTTCCAAGACGGACAGACGTAGACATACAGATCTTCCAAGACGGACGGACGTAGACATACAGATCTTCCATGACGGACGTAGACATTGACGGACGGAAGTAGACATACAGATCTTCCATGACGAACGTAGACCTACAGATCTTCCATGACGGATGGACGTAGACATATCTTCCATGACGGACGTAGACATTGACGGACAGATGTCGACATACAGATCTTCCATGACGTACGGACGTAGACATTGGCGGACGGACGTAAACATACAGATCTTCCATGACGGACGGACGTAGACATATACAGATCTTCCATGACGGACGGACGTAGACATACAGACCTACTCATCTTCCATGACGGACGGACGTAGACATACAGATCTTCCATGACGAATGTAGACATACAGATCTTCCATGACGGACGGACGTAGACATACAGATCTTCCATGATGGACGGACGTAGACATACAGACCTACTCATCTTCCATGACGGACGGACGTAGACATACAGATCTTCCATGACGGACGTAAGGCGGACGTAGACATACAGATCTTCCATGACGGACATAGACATACTGATCTTTCATGACGGACGGACGGAGACCTACAGATCTTCCATGACGGACGGATGGACGTAGAAATACTGATCTTCCATGATGGACGGACGGACCTAGTAGACACTGTCGGCATGGGAATAATACGTTTTTCGAAAATATGACAGAATTAATTTACAAAGATGTCCCTGGGAACTATTTTGTTGTTATCACAAATTTTCTTCAAAAAATATGAGTGAACGGATTAACAGCTGCATCTATAAGTTGGGCATCTCAGAACAAATGATCAGGATATACAGACCATAAGCAATGCTTGGACACGTGTTCCGTGTTGTGCCATGTTGACAAGATGGACCAAGCTGCCCACAACCCACCACTGTGTTTACATGATCAGAATCGCCACAAAATATTAACACAAACCACCATCGTGTTTCATATAATAAAATTTATTCATCAACTTTATTATCCAATTATAAACATAGACACTTATAATATAATATGTTAGAGAGGAGCACACGCCACACATTTAAACAACTCACACAATGTGCAATCACAAACTTTAGTGTCGATGTACAATCAAATATGCCATGGACCTTGGTGTGTCCTGGCCAGACCGCACCAGACGTCCACACTGGACATACAAACTGTAGTGTCAAAATCAAACATGCCACGGACCTCTGTGTGTCCTGACCAGACCGGACCACACTGGACATACAAACTGTAGTGTCGATGTACAATCAAACACGCCACGGACCTCCGTGTGTCCTGACCAGACCAGACCGCACCAGACGTCCAGACTGGACATACAGTTTATCACGTAACCAGCTTTGTATTGGCCGAATACGTACAGAGCCTCGGAATTCCTACACATTTCTAGCCTTGCCTGATAAACTTGATATCAAGACACTAGCCTGGTGTTTCCTATATAGTGGACGGCCGACTGACAATAGGTACCTCATGGTGGTTGTCAGTCACTAAGGTGCATCTCGCCCAACTGCATATTCACATATAAAAAGAGTGATGTAGATGGTGTTGATTAAACAAGTTTCCCGAATCCACAAGAAATGAGGCTATGCTTATGAAGTCAGTTTAACAAATATTATATCAGAACCACACAGTCTAGTCAACATACGAGACACGCCATGTAATTTTGTACCTAAAACATGTGCGATTTTTCATGAAAAACATTTTCCAAACTGATATTTTCTGTAAATGAAGTTGAAAGAGGAATGACAAAATGTTCATAGCAAATGCAGAATAGAATTAATAGAATAGAATTTCGTATTTGCTATTGAAGTTTCATCAACCTCAGTCGATTACGGAAAATATCGTCAATTTTGCAAATGTTTTTCATGAGAAATGGTGTATATGGCTGCCGTACCGGTTGTCGGGTGGCTGTTGATAATTTAATGTCCTTATCCTGTCCAGGAATGAGGCCCTTTTTTTTAACTTGACCCATTTTTTCCGCGCAGTCGACTTAGCCATTTTCAATGTTAAGTTTTCGCGTTTACAATGTTACGTTTTCGTGTTTAAGTCCATTTCTTTGGTACTGTACCACCTAGGACCACCAAACTTTCACAGCTTCATAACCAAGGGGTGCCTACCACATACAACTATCCAACATGTGACCATTTTTTTTACCTTCACCTATTATTTCTACGTAATTGACTTAGCCATTTTCAACGTTAACTTTTTAACGTACGTCTGGTTAAAGTTTTTTGGTTAAAAGTTTTTCGTTATACTATATCTCTGCAACTGCTTTGCTCATTACCTTGAAACTTCACATGGGTGTTTATCATCATCCATATTTTCATTCTAACCCCCAACCGTGCGGCCCCTGTGCCCAATGTCAAGGTCAAATTACTTTCAATTTTTTTGTGAAAGTTTTTACGTGTACTATATCTCTGCAACTGCTTCACCCATTACCTTGATACTTCACATGGGTGTTTATCATCATTGTCGCGCCCGCTTGCGGAAAGCGCGATATCGTCGGCATTTTGGCATACGTCCGTCCGTCCGTTCGTCCGTGTGTCCGGTTAAAGTTTTTTGGTTAAAGTTTTTCCATCTACTATATCTATTTTTTTTAGTGTCCATGCCTCGCCCCAAGTTGCGACATGCAGGCCACGGCCATCTAGTCTACAAAAAGTGGGTATAATTATGTTATCCAAGTGTCTATGCTTGGAAAAAACCTGGCCTTCGTGGCTTTGCCTCGTTTCTTGTTATTAAATGTGTTGTTGATAAACAAATATTCACCCTTATAATGCTGAATTAAATTGTCATCTGCTGTTGAATTTATATTTTCCATTTGTCTCACGAAAAACATGCTTTGACAGCACTGAGAATCACTTTCAACGGAATGCTGCCAAGCCATGTTTTTATCCAGAGAAAAGACAAAATATCATACAAGAGCTGACGACAATGTTCGGTTGCCACAGTCTAAGGGTTAAAACTTGTATAGAAGCAAAGCAATTGTTGTAGCAAGCAGAAAAGCGGTAAATCCATGTTCACTGATCAACAATGCAATAAACACCGCGTTATCACATCTTTGCTCCATTATTAGTCAATAGTCCTGGCTCTACTATACAGGTGTTTATAACAATCATATTTCCGTAAACGACCATTTGAAACACGGGACCATCATTGGACTGGACTGCACAAGTCACCTGGCAACTCGGAGACGACCTTGTTTCATCGTCGTTCGTATAAGAGCACCACTACATAACACCACTACATAACACCACTACATAACACCACATCTTGCAAACATGTTGGCAATAAGGGCATTTCCAGAATTCATGGTATGGGGGAAGTGGAAGGCAATTTTGGAAAAACACTAACCATTAATTTTATTGTTTACCCTAGTTTCTCGATCAATGAAAAAACGGCATTTCGTCTCAATTAATTGCATATTGCGACGCTTTCGCGAATATTTATTAAATTAATCATTAAGTGTTCAGCCGCTATATTTAGAACTGATTTTATGCCTTGTCATCAGTTCACGAGACGCAAAGCATATTTCCACCCACAAACGTGCTCACTTCGTGTCACACCGCCAATCACATGCTAGTATAGCAATTTAAATCCCTGTTAGGGGTGGAGCTTCGCGACTGGGCTGGTAAACAATAAGTACGTTATAGTTCACATATTGAATTTTTAATAAATTAATTTCTCGCTTGCTACAAAATTAATTTATTAAAAATTCAATATGTGAACTATAAACTTATACTAACTTTCTGATGAATGTTTAAGGACTATTCATGTTTTGATCCCACCAGCCATAAATAAAGAAAATGTGTGACGTCAACCCCCCATATAATCAATTCTGGAATCACCGTTAGCAATGAAACATTTAAATGAAATAAGACAATAGCACTTTACCTGGTAGCGCTCAAGCATTCATCACAGACGCCCGATAGACACATGGGACAAGCCATGTGATTTTGTACTACTTAAGAACATGTGCAAAGTTTGATTAAATATACTTACACAAACTCTGATATTTTCTGTAAATGATGTCGAAAGATTTTCATAGCAAATGCGGAATAGAATTCTGCATTTGCTATGAACATTTCCGTTCCGCATTTGCTATGAACGTTCAACTTTTGACGTCATGTACAGAAAATATCGTAAATATTTTTCATGAGATATCGCACATTTTCTTAGGTACTCAATCACATGGCGTGTCTCAGATGTGATGAGTTATGTGGCCCTGTCACCTCGTGATTGACCGACGCGAGATAACAAGCAATATTATATAGCGATGTGATGTCTACCGTTAAGGAGCCATTGTGTTCATACAACTGGAATATTTCTTACAGAATCCCTCATGGAGCCAGGGGGCCGTTTCACTAAACGTTGTACGACTAAAATGTTCATAAGTACAAAATTAGGATCGTCTGGAAATTTCAATTGATGGATTTACATTTATTGAGCATAGGCTGCAGGCTGCATTTGCAGCACATGCTCAATAAATGTAAATCCAGTAATTGTTTACAAGAACACAGTATTAATTTACAGACTATCATAATTTTGCACTTGAGAACATTTTAGTCGTACAAAGTTTAGTGAAACGCCCCCCTGATGTCAAACTATCCAGAACTAGTGTTGCTGACTTTGCCACAGAATTATGGAGAATGTCAATATCAGGGTGTGGGATCACACAGAGTCGCAGCACGTTTTTACATCGGTTTACTGTAGATTTCCTGTAATATCTTTCTAACGCAATAACAGACTTTTATGAAACAGAGTGCAGCAAATGTGGAACATGTTGCTCTATATTTTACAGTTTGCTTTAATATCAAATTGGTTACCGTCTGTAAATACAAATCTGGAGCTTGTGAATGTAAGAAATAAACGCTACTCGATTCTTCGTAAAAATTATTGACACACTTTTAGAGCACCCATAAAACACATCGTAAAGTCATCATTGTGTTTATATAATGGGTATAACCGGATTAAAGTCGCAAGTAACAAGATAGCAAATAAACTTTACATGAGGGTCAATCGTGGGATATCGGGATTCCGTTAAGGGTTAAATTTACCCACCCATACTCCCAACCAGCCGGCCGCTATATATCATCAAAATCCGTCTGTTTGATAGCAAGATTTTAAAGAAAATCTACTGTAAAAATGACGTCACAGATTATATCACGTCAGACAAAGTCGTTCAGAAAGCATGTGATCCGTCTCTGATATTTTCTGTAAATGACGTCGGAAGATTTTCATGGCAAATGCGGAATAGAATTCTGCATTTGTTATGAACATTTCCATTTCGCATTTGCTATGAACGTTCAACTTTTGACGTCATGTACAGAAAATATCGTAAATATCGTGAATACGAAGAAAACAGAAATGTAAAAAGTTAATTGCATGTTTTTGAAACAAAGATCAAAACGATATCCTTCCCTGTCAGATACCAGAAGAAGGGGGGTGGAATGAGATCACCTCCAGCTGGGTTCCAGAATCATCGTCGGTCAATACTCCACATGCAATAATTCATATTAACTAACGATTGGTTCACATGTGAGTGGAATACAATGTGACGTATATTTGTGACTGTGGCTGGAGAAATGTGGCTTTTGGGATTTGTGACCAGTGTAGCTCCTGATCAAATGGCACACTACTGTAGCCTGATGATAACAATGTATAGCTTGTTACAAGCATAACTGCTGTATCATTGATTGATTTATATTGCTTGTTACAAGCATAACTGCTGTATCATTGATTTATTTATATTGCTTGTTACAAGCATAACTTCTGTATCATTGATTGATTTATATTGCTTGTTACAAGCATAACTGCTATATCATTGATTGATTTATTGGCATTTAACTGCCTATCAACAGCTAAGTTCACATGAATAGAAAAATTAAATAACGACATGCAGAAAACCCTATGCAAAAATTATAATCCTATCAAAAGGTATGCAGGTTTGTATAATTGTACATTTTATGCAAATTTATGCAATTTTTTTCCAATTTTATTTTGGAAAATCCTAATAAAAAAGTTTTAATTAAAATAAAAATATTTTTTTACATTTTTCATTTTATTTCATCATAAATCATTAAATGATAAAGTTCATATAATAAAATAATGAGAAAAAAATCTCTTGAGACTTAATAGTGGAAAACACATATTTCAGCTAATTAAAATGTTCAAACCTTTTAACTTTTTTAATATTTGTTATTTTTAATTGCAGTTTTCAGCATTCATTTTATATTAACAAATTGTATTATTTACAAAAAATAAAAAAGTTGTTCAATTGACCTTTAAGGCCGGGTCAACGGGTTCGATCTGGCATTTAACCTCCTACATTGGGGCGAAATCCCAGTCAGAACGGAATATTTACATTGAAAACAAAATATATTCAGCCCTGAAATTAAAATAACCTGACCTGGTGCCAGGTCCATACCACACCAAAGTCACTAGAGTCCCATTAATGGAATGGCGAAAAGTGCAGATCCCATTTCTCCAGTCACAGCCACATTAACTAATGATCGGTTCATATGTGAGTAGAATACAATGTGGTGTATATATAGTACTGTACTACAGCACCATGCCTAAAGTGGAGACTTTTAAAAACTCACAGATACTTACATGCATTTCCTCAATGGCGATTACCTTACTACTCGGTGACCACTAAACAGAACGTCTTGAAATATCAGGATTATATTGACAACTGGTTGAGGATGCGTATGCCAAGTTTACTACATGCATTTTTATTACATTTGGTTTCCAAGATATGTCCTCGATTTGACGTCAGTTTTTCAATGGCGTTAACATTGATGTCAATAGAAAATGTGTTTTTTTAAAATGTAAAATTTATAAATGCGTATATTGCTAGTCTGGGAAATGTATAAGAACTAATAATTGAAGTACATGTACCTTTAATATAGAACTAGCATTAAAAAATCAGTTGCACAGATTCCTTGTAAACATCAAATAGAAAGGTTGGAAATGCATGCAAGTGTACGGGATTTTTGAAAACTTGACTCACTTTTGGCCAATCAACTGGAAACAGGAAAACAAATCATTGTGGTATAAATATAATTCATTTGGACTACGGACATGCATAAATATATATAACGTACAACCATTGTAAACTGAATGGCTCGATTCATATAGTACGTATAATCTCATCTACAGTACAGATGCCACATGGATAGTTTGTTTGTTTGTTTGTTTGGGTTTAATGGCCTATCAACAGCTAAGGTCATTTAAGGCCGGGTCAATGGGTTTAGTACTAAATCCCATATATTACCTGTACATGTTCAAGTACATATACAAATGGGGGGAAAATCAGAACTGAATATTTACAGTAACAAAACTATATATTCAGCCCTGAAATCAGAATAATCCTGATCTGATGCCAGGTCCTCGCCACACCAGAATCACTTGGCCCCTCCCAAAAGCAGTAGTATCAATAATAATCTTATTACTTTTATAATGGGCAATAACCCAATTCAACTCCCATGTAACAAAAGAGCCAAAGATAAAAACGTACCTGAGGGCCAAACCAGGCAAATCGTGATTCCTATAAGGAGGAGCCCCTACCGTTAATTTACGCCGTTTGTTTATTGGTGTTTAACGGCCTATCAACAGCTAAGGTCATGTAAGGCCGGGCAAACGGGTTCAATCCCGTTTTAACCTGCTGCATTGGGGGGAAAATCCCAAAATCAGAACGGAATATTTACATCGAAAAACATATATTCAGCCCTGAAATTAGAATAACCCGACCTGGTGCCAGGTGCTGATCTGGATTGACACTGGTTGCAAAACCCATAAGCCCCATTTCTACAGTACCAATTAAGAAATGAACTTTGTTGTTTTTAGCTGTTCATCAACCCAACAGTAAAACAAAACCTAACAAAAGTCCTATATAAATATAAATGCAATACACTATGGTTGGGGTTCACGAATCGTGCTATAGCCATATTAAGTGTAATCTACACAAATAGTATAATAGTTATAACTAGATTTGTCAGTAAGCAGGAGCTTACGGAATACCCCCCCCCCCCCCCCCCCCCCCCCCCCCCCCCCCCCCCTCCCCCCCCCCCCCCCCCCCCCCCCCCCCCCCCCCCCCCCCCCCCCCCCCCCCCCCCCCCCCCCCCCCCCCCCCCCCCCCCCCCCCCCCCCCCCCCCCCCCGTGTCAGCCCTGACCTAGAATGAATTTCAGCTCGCATACTATCATTTTCAGATAAAAGACTATGTCAGCACATATGGAGAGTGCGATGGTGGTTCCAGTTGAAAAAAGCAAACTAGACATTCTAAGTCCGTGACCTTGACCCCTGGCATAAATGGGGGTCGTAGGTTTGTTGCAGAATGATGTACGAGTGTCAGGGAAGAGCCGGGTAAAATATCACTGCATTCCGCAAAGGGAAAGAGAAATTTACATTTGTTAAGTTTTAGTTTTTTTCTAAGTTTATAAGTCCGTGACCTTGAGCCTTGGCATAAATGGGGGTCGTAGGTTTGTTGCAGAATGATGTATGAGTGTCAGAGAAGGGGTGGGTAAAATATGAAAGATTTCCGCAAAGCGAAAGAGAAGTTGAAAGGAAATTTACAATTGTTAAGTTTTCGTTTTTTTCTAAGTTTCTAAGTCCGTGACCTTGACCCCTGGCATAAATGGGGGTCATAGGTTTGTTGCAGAATGATGTACGAGTGTCAGAGAAGGGGTGTGTAAAATATGAAAGATTTCCGCAAAGGGAAAGAGAATTTAAAAAGAAATTTACAATTGTTAAGTTTTCGTTTTTTTCTAAGTTTCTAAGTCCGTGACCTTGACTCCTGGCATAAATGGGGGTCGTAGGTTTGTTGCAGAATGATGTACGAGTGTCAGAGAAGGGGTGTGTAAAATATGAAAGATTTCCGCAAAGGGAAAGAGAATTTAAAAAGAAATTTACAATTGTTAAGTTTTCGTTTTTTTCTAAGTTTCTAAGTCCGTGACCTTGACCCCTGGCATAAATGGGGGTCGTAGGTTTGTTGCAGAATGATGTACAAGTGTCAGAGAAGGGGTGTGTAAAATATGAAAGATTTCCGCAAAGGGAAAGAGAAGTTAAAAAGAAATTTACAATTGTTAAGTTTTCGTTTTTTTCTAAGTTTCTAAGTCCGTGACCTTGACCCCTGGCATAAATGGGGGTCGTAGGTTTGTTGCAGAATGATGTATGAGTGTCAGAGAAGGGGCGGGTAAAATATGAAAGATTTCCGCAAAGGGAAAGAGAAGTTGAAAGGAAATTTACAATTGTTAAGTTTTGTGACGGACGGAAAGATGGACGGATGGACGGACGGCGGAGGACGGGACGGACAAGCTGACTCCACAGTATACCCCCGCCACAACTTCGTTGCGGGGGGGGGGGGGGGGGGGGGGGGGGGGGGGGGGGGGGGTATAATGACTAGTGTTACAGCGGGAGTTGAGTGGGGGCTGTACAGGGGCCCGTCTGACTGACTAAACCTTGTACGATAAAAATGTTTGTACAAAGATTTCTATGAATTTCTGTACAGTCACAGGGACGATATATAATTTTACCAACATGTACAGGTCATAGCATGTGATTACACCCTATACTTATTTCCAAACGTTACGTTGTTTGTTTGTTTGTTTGTTTGTTTATTGGTATTTAACGGCCTATCAACAGCTATGGTCATGTAAGGCCGGGCAAACGGGTTCGATCCCATTTTAACCTGCTGCATTGGGGGGAAAATTCCAAAATCAGAACTGAATATTTACATTTGAGAAACAATATATTCAGCCCTGAAATTAGAATAACCTGACCTGGTGGCAGGTCCATACCACACCAAAGTCACTTGGCCCCTTCCCCTAAAATAGGATTACGAATAATCGTAATACTCACATAAGGGGTATAACCAGATTCAACTGTCACATACAAAATGCCAAAGACGTATGTGAGGGCCAAACCAGGTCTCCAGTCGGGATTCCGGTAAGGATGAACCCCGATCGTTAAATTACCCATCGCGTGCTCCCACCTGCCACCCACTTTTCGTTGTTTGACGGTGCAACTGTCATTCAAGGTTTTAGTTTTGCACTTACAAACTTAATCGTACAAAGTTTAGTGAAACGGGTCTCAGATCTGATGCGAGAGTGGAGAGTGAAGGATGGAGATTCTGTCTAATGTTTAGGCATGACAGTGAAACATCATAGTCGATACACCTGCCAAGTATATACGAGGGACAGTTCTCGAGGATACAACCCTGAGATATACCTACATGGATATGCTAGGATACATGTGTATACGGCATGTGTACATACAACTCAACTATGGCAATGACGTGTACCATGCAGCCATAGTCACTGAATGAGTAAACACAAAATCAGAAGAAAACCAAACAGACGAGAGACATTGGACCATTTTAGGAAAAACTTACTAAATACGAAAGATAAAACCGTTTGTATATTAATTTGAAATTGGGTTGAAATGAAGCATAGTTATAGTGAGGGTGGGCGGGCGGGTATGGCCGGGACTAGAACATTGTGTTAGCACTGCCAGGCTGTGTCGGGGACAATACAACCAACTTAACCCTGTTCATGCTGTTCACACGTGTTCAGACAGAAAATAATAAAAACAAAAGTTTTCATGCATAGAAGTATACGTTGTGACCACTCATTTGAACCATCTCGACAAGACGGTTCAAATGAGTGGTAACAACATATGCTTTAATTGAAAAATGAAGAAAATAGAAAAAACTAGAAATGTGGCCTGTCGGCACACGAATACCCCCACTGGCAGCCAAAGAAAACGAGGCATTTTTGATTATAAGCCATTTAGCCGAGCATTAAGGTTTCAAACGCATCAAGTCTGTGACCTTGACCCTGGGCATAGTGTGATAATCCATGCATCGGTGTAGAAGATATAGAGCGGAAGGGAATTTCAATAGGTGTTTGACCTTTGACCTTCAACTGTGACCTTGACCTTGGACGTAGGCGTGTGGTTATTGATCGAGACACACCTTCTCATCATGAGAAACATTTGTGCCAAGCCATTTGATAATCCATGCATCGGTGTAGAAGATATAGAGCGGAAGGGAATTTCAATAGGTTTGACCTTTGACCTTCAACTGTCACCTTGACCTTGGACGTAGGTGCGTGGTTATTGATAGCGACACACCTTCTCATCATGAGAAACATTTGTGCCAAGCCATTTGATAATCCATGCATCGGTGTAGAAGATATAGAGCGGAAGGGAATTTCGATAGGTTTGACCTTTGAACTTCAACTGTCACCTTGACCTTGGACGTAGGTGCATGGTTATTGATCGCGACACACCTTCCGACCGTGTGCCCGACCGACCGACGACCGACCGACCGACCGACCGACCGACCAACCGACCGACCGACCGACAAGCTGACTCCTATATACCCCCAACAAACTTTGTTTGTGGGGGTATAAATATGTTTGTAAATTGAAGCGGTGAATCCAGCATGAAATGGGTTAATGAGACAAAAATCTCACCATATGGTCGCGGTCTGCATGTCGCACCCACAGATGCGCTGTCGTTACAAAGAAAAAGATATTTCCGGCAGAAAGCCACAACATGGGCGTATGGCCACACAAACGTCTTTGTGATCATTTGTAGAATTAAGGCGTGTGTTGGACAGAAATATCTGCCGTGTCAGGTGGGACGTGTGTCTGTACATGACGAGACATCGCTATTGTAGTTCCCGATAGGGCGGCAGTGACAGCTACTGTAGTTTACTGTACATCTCCTCTAGCTGCTTGGAGAAGTATTTCTTTAAGTCGTGCCGTTTCGCCTTGAACGTCGGCGTGAGCAGCTCGTTCTCCACAGAAAACATCTCCGGGAACAAATGTATATCTTTCACCTGGAAAATTGACAATGTCGATAAATATAGTTTGTAGACAATATTTGGGATTTTTGCTATGGTTATACAAAACTATTCGCAGATAGAATGGCGTTTCTTGTGTACCAAAGATGTAACATCACATGGATCCAACATCATAACAGAATGAGGCTTATGCCTCCAACAACAAGGAATCAGTAACACTGATATATGTATCCCTAAAAAATAACGAGAATATCAAATGAATATATGGATGATGACTAATAAGTATATGAAGTATCAAGCCAATCCAAGTAACAGAGAGAGTAGGCAGCAGAAAACTGTAATGCAAATTTCGGACAGAAAAACAGATGAACAGACAAGCAAGCAGGGTGGTGGAGAATACAGGTAACCCAAATTCTGTTTCGGGGTACATCAAAACGTTCTCAGACTGCATGAATGTGCCTGCTGATCAATAAGCCCTGACTGATCTAACGAGCGTTAGCTGTGGGCAAACGATAGTATGGAAACCCTGGGACATCCCCATGATGTGTGGGTCTACCGAGGGTCAGCTGTGGGCACACGATAGTATGGAAACCCTGAGACATCCCCATGATGTATGGGTCTACCGAGGGTCAGCTGTGGGCACACGATAGTATGGAAACCCTGGGACATCCCCATGATGTGTGGGTCTACCAAGGGTCAGCTGTGGGCACACGATAGTATGGAAACCCTGGGACATACCCCATGATGTGGTCTACCGAGGTCAGCTGTGGGCACACGATAGTATGGAAACCCTGGGACAATTCCCATGATGTGTGGGTTCTACCGAGGGTCAGCTGTGGGCACAGATAAGTATGGGAAACCCTGGGACATCCCCATGATGTATGGGTCTACCGAGGGTCAGCTGTGGGCACACGATAGTATGGAAACCCTGGTGATGTATGGGTCTATCGAGGTTCCACTGTAATTCAGACATTTCTCTTTGTTTTGCAGTTATGAGCGGACATAATCATCGCTGACAAATGTGGTCAAGACTGAACCATGGGGCTTATCACATGAAAACCTTGTTATGACGTGTTATTTACAAATCTATTTCATTAATGTGATACAATACACATGCAATTTGATTGGCTGGCCGCATCACCCTAATTACAAATACATATTATGCGCTAACGTTATGCCAAACAAACAAAAATAAAGACATTCCAAATGACGTCCCTAATAATGGTGCGACAAAGCAAAGATGTTTTGACATTGACATCATCCGATTTTAAACGTCACTAGAAGCGTCGGTGACGTAGTCGAATCACTACAATTGTTAAAATGAGCTTCCGTTTGGTAATATGAACTGCATACAACTAACGGGAAACTATACATTTGCATATTTATAATATACTTGCTGCTAATATTAGTCCCTGTTCTCATTGATTCGTGCCCCTAAGCACATACATTCATATTGTGTGTTATATTCGGATTAATTCCTCAAAATGTATAGATCAACATAAAGTTCAAACACTTAACTATGAGTGCACAGACGGAATTCACCAAAATTGTTGTTTATGCAAGTCTTGGCGTCCCTAGAAATAACCCACCCAAGTCACCTAATTGATCTTGAAACTTCTCATCAGGTTCGTGTCCTACAACCTTTTGCACATTTGAGTGACATTCCTTGATCACTCATACAATAAAGAAGTGTTGCTGCCTAGATGCATCAAATTTATATATGGTGAAGTCCAGATTCGTCTAGAAATCAACAAGTATCACATTTTATGCATAATTTGCGAACAGACCCTCTTCAGATTAAGGAAGTACAAGTAATTCTCGTTATCTCGAAGTTGACCGGACTGAGCAAAATATATCGACATATCCGAACTTCGAGATAAAAATTCGCCAAATTTTGCGACCATTCTTGAAAAAATCTGAATAGAATAGCTTCAAAAATACTTACTTTACCTCCGGGTTTTCATAAATCACGCACTTTCTAATAACAAACGCGCATGCGTTGTAACTAAAAATAAATATATCGCATACGCATGACACAATTTCTGGTACACAACATTTTGTTTGCTAATCATAGCCAATACACATCAATGAATAAGCGTTACATCTAAATGTCAACGCTCGCCGTCTTTTCTAACGATGTTATTAATCAATCGCAAAATGCAAGACCCGCGTTTCGTCCCCAAACCACGACGAACCTAGACTCGTCGGCCACAAACAAATTCGGCCCAAGTAGAATAAAATCGGCGTTAAGAAATGTCAAGTTCAATTGACTTGATTGCCACGCCATTTGTTTCATTCTTATCTTAAAGTGATCCGATGTCACATTGCTTAATTGGTTAATTATGGTTTAAGTGAATTAATTTAACATGTTTTTGCAACGATTAACACATATTAGCGGTGACGTTTTTGATTTCTATAGACGTGTGAAAACTTACTGGAGATAATCTCTCTGAATAAGACTTGAGCGGTGCCAGGCGCTTATTTTTCACATCGAGTTATCAGAATACAAATATGATGGAAACATGCTATCGGAACTCGACTTCCACCTCGACATAACCGAAATATCGACATTTCCAATATCGACTTATCAGGAGTAAAATACATGATCTATAAAAGGGAATTTGGCCGAGACCTTGGACGTATATCGAGATAAAGCAGGTATATCGAGATAAGCGACATCGAGATAAAGAGAATCAGCTGTATGTAGAAAAATCACAAAATAGGTGGTAAATCACAATTGTTTGTAACTGTAACTTAGAAGACCTTGTGAAACAACTTAAAATACCTTTTTAAAATAAGTTTCAATTAACACTATTCTGAGAATATGCTTATTCACTTGTTTACTAGGGGTATGAATCAATGAGAAGGCACGAATCCATGAGAATTGGGGCTAAAACTATTTTTCTCGGTGGAGATTTACAACTTGATGCAAAAATAGTCAATGGCGTCTTCTCACTGAAACATATTGGATATCTCCCAAGTTTTCTGCTCTTTGAGAGGTGAAGTCATGTGATAAACAGAATCTCAAACTAGTTTCCATTTAATACAAGATTTATGGAACTCATCAGCAATTTTATGCAACTCGCCAGAGGCTCAGTGCATAAATTGTGCGTGACTGGTTTAATAAATCTATCAAATGGAAACTTTTTTTGAGAGCCTCTATTTATGGGTTTTGGGACCAGTCTAGATCCAGATCAGCATGTGCATGCACGCATTCTGATCCATATCTGCACTGTTCGCCATTCCATGAAAGAAACACCCGCCATGCTATTAATAAGCAATTTAAATCATTATCAGGCTACACGAGTGTGCTATTTGATCAGGAGCTACACTGATCACAAATCCCATAAGCCCCATGACAGTGAAATCCATCAGAAGCTATCCCATTGATGTGTGATGGTGTGCGGTGTGGGGAGGGTGGATTTTACCTGCTCGAACGACTGGAGTCCCGATTGCTTGCCGAGGGCCTGCATGTCCGTCAGGATGGCCTTCTTCACATCCTAGGGATACACGGTGATTGTCAACATTGACGGACAACACACATGCAACAACTCATAAATACACGGACACGCATGCAACACTACGCTTATACACATGGACACACCACAGCACCTCGCTTATACACAGACACACACGCAACAACTCATGAATACACGGACACACACGCAACACCTCGCTTATACACGGACACACCACAACAACTCGCTGATACACGGACACACATGCAACAACTCATGAATACACGGACACACACGCAGCACCTCGCTTATACACGGACACACCACAACAACTTGCTTATACACGGACACACACGCAATAACTCATGAATACACAGACATGCATGCAACAACTCGCTTATACTCGGACACACCACAACAACTCATGAATACACGGACATGCATACAACAATTCGCTTATACACGGACACACACGCAACAACTTATGAATACACGAACGCAACAACTCACATATACACGGACACACCGCAACAACTTGCTTATACACGGACACACAAGCAACAACTCATGAATACACGGACACACACGCAGCACCCCGCTTATACATGGACACACCGCAACAACTCGCTTATACACGGACACACAAGCAATAACTCATGAATACACGGACACACACGCAGCACCCCGCTTATACACGGACACACCGCAACAACTTGCTTATACACGGGACACACACGCAACAACTCATGAATACACGGACACGCACGCAGCACCTCGCTTATACACGGACACATCACAACCACTCGCTTATACACGACAGACACACACGCAACAACTCGCATATACACGGACACACACGCAACAACTCGTGTATACACGGACACACCGCAACACCTCGCTTAAACACGGACACACTGTAACAAATCGCTTATACATGACACACACGCAACAACTCATGAATACACGGACACAACAAATCGCATATACACGGACATACATGCAACAACTCGCTTATACACGGACACACCGCAACAATTCGCTTATACACGGACACACGCAACAACTCATGAATACACACACGCAACAACTCGCATATACACGGACACACCGCAACAACTTGCTTATACACGGACATACACGCAACAACTCATGAATACACGGACACGCACACAACACCATGCTTATACACGGACACACACACAACAACTCATTTATACACGGACATACACACAACAACTCGCATATACACGGACACACACACAACAACTCGCGTATACACGGACACACATGCAACAACTCCGTATACACGGACACACATGCAACAACTCGTGAATACACGGACACACACACAACTCGCGTATACACGGACATACACACAACAACTCGAGTATACACGGACATACAAGCAACAACTTGCGTATACACGGACATACACGCAACAACTCGTGTATACACGGACATACACGTAACAACTTGCGTATACACAGACATACACGCAACTAGTGTATACACGGACATACATGCAACAACTTGCGTATACACGGACACACACGCAACAACTCGCGTATACACGGACACACACGCAACAAGTTGCGTATACACGGACACACACGCAACAACTCGCGTATACACGGACATACACACAACAACTCGCGTATACACGGACACACACGCAACAACTCGCGTATACACAGACATACACACAACAACTCGTGTATACACGGACATAAATGCAACAACTCGCGTATACACAGACATACACGCAACAACTCGCGTATACACGGACAAATGCAACAACTCGCGTATACACGGACACACACGCAACTCGCGTATACATGGACACACACGCAACAACTCGCGTATACATGGACATACACGCAATAACCCGCGTATACACAGACATACACTGATATACTCTTGTGATATAGCTGGTGTGTCATGATTTATTTTACAAGGGCTGGTCGAAAACTAATGCAAATCTCCAATTTACATTGCAGAAAGGGAAATATTTTTGAGGCGAGGTTGCAGCAAGCGACATTGCAGTACTTTTCAAACAGTTTGTGTACAATATTTTTCCAACAGTCTTTAGTATCAGACAGATTTTGTGACATCAAATCAATATTTAGGACAAACCTGGCTTTATTCTATATCAGTAATTCCAAACTATACATGCATTATAATGCGGGAATGGCTTTCATTTATACTAATAGTAGAGCTTCATAGAGCTTCGATAAACTAACAGATTTGGTTGATTCACATAATTGTTATCATGAAATAAGAAAAACACAAATGTAATTGTTTTGTCCGGTGTAAGATAATGTATACACCATATATTGCGTTTACCCGGGAAATGTGTAACTCACTTCACTGGTACACAGCTCGGCCATATCGCCGGTTAGCTCAAACTTCTCCCGGGCAAACTTGGGCAACGTCTCCGGGTCGGGCACCACCACCGCCAGTAGACAGGCCTACAATGGATAGACACGCCTGGATAGACATGCCTACAATTGATAGACATGCCCACAATGGATAGACACGGCCACAATGGATAGACACGAGGGCCTACAATGGATGGATACGCCCACAATAGATAGACATGCCTATAACGGCTAGCAGGGCTCCAGATAAGGAATTAGTAATCGAGTATTTTCACTCCATCATTTCTGAAGCAATTGGGTATTTCAAAATTTTAATTGGGTAAAATAAAATCACACTACTGTTTGCACATCGACAGAGAGCAATTTTTGAATAGTTTTCTTCGAAATGAAAACATATCTTGGCATTTCATTAGAATTGTCTCCTAGGAGACAATTCTAATGAAATACCAAGATGTGTTTTCCTGGAAAATAAGAAAAATATGCTTTATTTGTGGTCTGTCTATTGTTTACTGCAGCATGATAAATGTACCACAAAATTGTAATTGCTTTTTAATACTCGCTACTTCTGATTTCAATTGGGTTTTTGACAATTTCAATTGGGTATTTAAGCAAATACGCAGCTTATCTGGAGCCCTGGGATAGACACGCCTACAATGGATAGACTCGCCCACAATGGACAGACACGCCCTAGCCCTCAATAGATAGACATGGCCACAATGGATAGACACGCCCACAATGGATAGACATGCCCACAATGGATGGACACGCCTACAACGGATACAGACCCACAATGGATAGACACGCCCACAATGGATAGACACGCCTACAATGGATAGACACGCCCACAATGGATAGTCACGCCCACAATGGATAGACACGCCTACAACGGATACACACCCACAATGGATAGACACGCCACAATGGATAGACACGCAATATGATGTGGGATGATGTTACAAAGGCAATACGGCCAAACATGTCCCCCCTGACATGTGCTATCATGTGCCCGCCATATGCGGCCTGTACCTGTAGACTGTCGCCGTGAATGTAGACCTGGGCCACCAGGGGGCAGCGCACGTACACGTTCTCTATCTTCTCCGGCGCGATGTACTCGCCCTGTGCCAACTTGAAGATGTTCTTCTTCCGGTCAATCAGCTTCAGGCAACCATTCTACAATACAAACGGATGGGATGTGGGAAAGTAGATAGTTCCTACACGTTACTTCAATACCCGAGTTTGTCATCAAGGTTTGCCATTGGTCTGTGAAACACTCCACCAGGCTTTCAATTGACTGATGGTAACTCTGAAGATGAATTTCACAAAAACAATCGAGATATATCAATTAAGGGAGAATCGTGCTTAGTTTTTCCAATTACAGCAGCTGAACTCAGTTTAACGGTGAGGCTGAGGACAGAACCATAAAACTGAGTTCAGACAGTATAGTTTCCTACTTACCGGTACTGCTATAGCTCAATATAATATATACAATTATCGCAACTCTAATGCACTCCCCATTTATTTAACTCTGTGTTGCCCATACAGTGTTTATTTTTAAATGTCTTCCTGTTGATGACGTAATATGATACAACCAATTTACGACTACAGTGTCTTTAGTGGCTTTCAAATGGAAATTATATAGATTATTTCTGTTAAAACAAAAAAACAGATGGCCACGGCCAGCATATCACGCCCACTAATGTATTTGATGGTCCCAGTATGTATGTAAATGGTTAGAGTCAATCGGATTGCGGAAATATTCGGTACTTTCAAAAATGTATTGATGATTTTACAAAAACTTTAACGTAATTTGACAACTTTAACACAAATTTCTAAGTAATTTGACTTTGACCTTGGGCATGGAGGCCACACGGGTGGGCCATAGAATGAAAGTATAGATGATAATGAAGAGGTATGTGAAGTTTCAAGTCAATCAGACTTAGAATGGAGATATAATGTACTTAAAAACTTTAACATTGACGGACGCACGCAAAAAGCAGCCATCGGGCGTGATAAAAAAAGTGCTTGATTCAAAAGTTTTTATTTATCATTATATTATGTGTAATATAATCATTTTCTATCTTCAAACTATTGTCTCTCACCTCGCAACATTGCCTCAGCTCGGTGTCAAAATTGAGATTGTCAAAACTATTCGCGGCAATGCCAATCGTATTTCATGTAAATTATGTGCTTTTCTTCTACGATTGTTATGTATTGATGGATTTATGACAGATGATATTATTTTGAATATTCTGCATGTTCTGGGTGGGTGGGATAATCAGTGTAGCTGCTATATATTCCATGACAGGCACAACTTGTTAGCATCATTAACATTTCAATTTTGTCTACACCAGCATTTTGTTATGGCCGTTGCCATATCACATCCTTACAGCAAAATCATGATTGACCAATCAGAACCCAAGTATGCATTATACGTGCATTAGAAAGATTATTGTATGAACAGCGTATTGGAACTTGTCCTTGGTCACAAACATGATTTTGCTGTTAATTATCGCATGTGCATATCTGATTTTGTTGTCGTAATCAGAAGAGTAGTATAGAAGGAGTCAAAATGATACCCGCAATCATTGTGCTGTTATTGAGAGGTGTTGTAGCTCCCACCACCAACAAAAAGTTGGTGGTGGTATTGAATGAGAAAGTGGTCTTGTTGTCCCAATTATATTGGAGATTGGGATATTTTATATTCCAACACCGCATTTTCCTCCTCCAATATAGCTAATTTATTCCGTAGATCAGCAACTAATTCTACCGACTCTAGTCTACCACGTTCACCTTTAGCCACCTGGCAGCGCAGTTGCTTATGTCTACAAAGAGTTTGGGCACTAACAAATTTACAAGGGCATCTGGGGCATTGGAATTGTGGGGCGGCACAAGGATATTTTCTACGTCTCGATAGATGCCTTCGTAGATAGTCTTTACACGCAAAAGTCTTACAACAAGTCACACACTCCATTATATATGTATATGTATATATATATGTTTATGTTCAATTGGACGTGACAATTTACATCACGTTTTTTTTTCACGTCCAATTGAACAGATAAATTTCATAGGTTATATCATACCAAAGTATATATACCAAAATATACTGATATAAAAAAATGCCTACCACAATTAATCAGGTTCAGATTGAAACGTTGAGAGCCGAGGCTAAATCTCTCGGTATTGTCTATAGCGACCGTCTGCGCGTTCATGGGTTAAATAAGCTGATAAACGCAACAAAGAATGAGGCGTTTACACGTCGAGTAGGTAGGGCATACTCCAGAGGTGCCTTCACAAATGCCGTCTTGGGGTCTCAGGAGTTAACCACTCAAATAGAAAACGACTACAAGTAGAGAGTATAATTGGACTGAGAACGGCCGCCCTGCCGGGCTTCCCGCCGTAGTTAAACCAAAGCGTAAACTTAAAACCGCCCTCCTACACGCGATAGCCGACGAGGGCGAGGCTATTCTAGGGTAGAGACGAAGAGATGGAGAAAGTCGAGCAGGGTAGACGCACGTTCACGTTCTCATTTAGGAAACACGTAGAAAAGGAAATACCTGGATAGGATAGTAGAGAAATTAACTTCTCATCTGACAACAAACTTCCACCTAAGATATTCATACTCCTACAAACTACAACACATTGAGGAAAAAGATCACCGAGGTCGCGCGAAGACGATAATATTTAATAAGAATCTTGGGGGGAGTAGGTGGATGGACTCCTTAGGTGAAGTAGAGAAGTGAGCGAAAGATAACGAGAAAAAGAGGATGGATATAGATAAAGTCGAGAGGCCCAACACGAAATGGACGTTCGTGAGGTGGGAGCAGGTTTATATAAAACTAGTGCAGGGAACACGAGGAGTAGATCTCGGGTTGACTTCCAAACACGCGGCTGGTGGACCTCTCCCAGACTGGCTGAGGAATAAGAAAGGTATGTACTCGTTAGATAAATACAACGATGAGCTGTGTCTATTCAGGTGCCTGGCCATTCACGGCGGGGCGCGATCAGACAAATGTACCGCCCAAGCCAGAGAGATGAGTGCTAAGTATTTCGGTAAGAGAGAGCCTGGGCCTATTCCGCTAGACGAGCTGAAAAAGGTTGAGGAGAAGATTAAGGTGGGTATAGAAGTATATCAGTCAACCGAGAGTGAAATATGGTGGTTGAAGAAGGCACCAGCACACTATGAGGAGGTAGGTACGAAGCATATGACAATAGGCATCTACAAAAACCACGCGTTCCTGATAACCAACCTAAAAGGTCTGTCGAAAACGTACGCCTGCGACACTTGCAAACAGAGGTTCACGAAGGCTAGTAACGTTACTCGGCACGGACCTAAGTGTATGAAGGGCGAGACACACGCCGTATGCGAAGGGAAAGTTATCGAGCGCCCTTGCTCCGCGTTCGAGAAGGCCTTCTACCCAAAGAGTGCTGGAAGCCTAGGGGCACTTGATTGGATGTACTCCGTGGAAGAGAAGGAGGGAATTCACATTCACCACGAACAGTGCGGACACGGTGGTGAAAGGTGGATCTGTGGAGCTCCAGTAGATGGATACTGCAAGGAAAATAACACGGTGTACCAGTATCACGGGTGTTTCTGGCACGGCTGCCAGAAACATCACCCGGCGAGATGGCACGAGTTTCGCACCAGCAACAAGCGGGATAAAGAGATCCGTAACGCAGGATTTAACCTAGTGATAATGTGGGAGTGTAAGTATAACAGAACCGGCGCTAAGATTAAGACAGGATGTCCCACCACACTGTACCCGTACCAGATAGTATACGATTTTGAAGCGTATCTGAGTAAGGAAGGGAGGATCGACCAAACGCCAGACCTATCGTACGAGACAGCACATGCCCGTAAGCGTTAGCATAGGAGACAGCCTGTCCGGAACCGTATCTCACATCTGTGACACGGATCCTGCCAAACTGGTAAGTAAGTTCATAGAAGATCTGCAGGAGAGGGGTAGGGACATTCGCGAAGAAGTGGGTCGCCGGTACAGGCTCGAGGACACGGAGCACCTCAGGCCTCGCCAAGTGGACGAGATAAACAGGTGGATAGATCAGGTCCCAGTGTTGGGTTTCAACTGCAGTAGGTATGACATCAACCTCATCAAGAAACATCTGGTGGGCAAGCTGGCATACACGACCACGAAAGTTATGGTAGGCAAGCGGACTAACGACACCATATTCCTATTCACTCCGGAATTCAGATTCATGGACGTTCTCCTATATCTTGGTCCGGGAGTCAGTTACGATAAGTGGATTAAGGCATACGACTGCTCATCTCAAAAGTCCTTCTTCCCGTATGAGTGGTTTGATTCTGTAGACAAGCTAGACTATCAAGGGCTCCCTGACATAGAGCACTGGTATTCCAAACTCAGATGTGAGATGCTGGTAACCCTGTCAGGAGTAGCCATCCAATATCTGATGCGAGGAACGGCGTCGGCAAGTGCTGATATCCCGGGAAAAGCTGGATCCGGACCGAAGATGGCCAGCTGTAAGCCCCAGAGAAAGAGACGTACGAGATGTTGCAGGGAGCTCTAGTCGGAGGACCGTCTATCGTGTTTACCAGATACGCCGAGGCAGGTGTTTCAAAGATACGCCCAAACAGTAAGGGTGAAGGGAAACCGTGTCGGGCAGTCCTCGGGTACGATGCTAACGCCTTGTATCTGTCGACACTCAAAAAAGAGATGCCGTGCAGTAAGGAAATCTATACCCACCAATAAAAAGACCCCTAACCCCACCCCATAAAACCAAAAGAGTCATAGGACAAGTTCTGCCAACGGGTACATGGGGGAAGCGATTACTGGTTCGGGTTTGCCGAGGTGGATATAGAAGTCCCCGAGAGCCTGAGAGAAAAGTTTGAAGAGATGTCTCTGCTGTTCATAAACAGGGTAGTTGAAGAGGAGGTTCCAGAGCACATGCTCCAGTATCTGAAAAAGACGGGCAGGAATCGAGGAGACGGAAAAAGATTAGTGGGCACGCTGTCGGCAAAAAAGATGCTGCTGTACGCCCCGCTGTTGAAGTGGTATCTAGAGCACGGGCTAGTGATAACAGGCCTCCACAGGATCCTAGACTACGAAGCTGGAAAACCCTTCGCGTGGTTTGTTGAAGAGGTGACTGCGGCTAGGAGGACCGGAGACGTAGATGAGTCGAAGAAGCCGGTAGCTGAAAAAATGAAGTTGGTTGGTAATTTGTGTTGTGGTAAGATGATTGAGGCACCAGAGAGACACCTTAACACTACGTACACTAAAAATGAGAGCTGTGTGGATAAAGCACTACGCTCAGCGTTCTTCGAAGATCTGGAAGAGATCGGAGACGCGTATGAGATATCTAGTAGGAAGGCTAAGTGTCCTGTTAAGAGACCGTTTCACTGTGGGATAGCCGTGTACCAACTAGCCAAGCTGAGAATGTTAGAGTTCTATTACGACTTCTTAGACAAGTACGTATCGAGAAAGGACTTTGAACTAATTCAGATGGATACGGACAGCATGTACATAGGTGTGACTGCTAAACCGGATAGTACAGCTAAAAATGAAAGCCTAGACGCGCTGGTGAAGCCTAGACAACGTGCGACATACGAGAAAGATAAGCGCAACTGGCTCGCATGGGACCAATGGAGTAACAGGGAACCTGGGTTGTTCAAGATGGAGTTTCAAGGAGATAGAGCTATAGCGCTCCGGCCAGGCACCAACGACGCGCGCTGGCCACACAACCAACTCCAATCGAGATTGGAATTGAAACCCCGGGCGTAGTGAAGCATTCCTCTAAGGGAATGAGTAAGAGAACCAACAGCGTGAGTTGGAATAGATATAAGAACGCGTTGGAAGGCCATAGAGACGTGGCTAAAAATATAGGGTTCCGTATGAACGGTGGAGTAATGAAAACATACACCCAGAGTAAACTAGGGCTGTCGGCGTACTACGACAAGAGGAGAGTGATGGAAGACGGGGTACACACCGAGCCTCTAACATAGGTAAACAAAACAAAAAAAGGACTCTAAAAAAGGGGAGAATACTAAAGACTCTGACGATCCGGGGGTAGCTGGGTGTCAGAAGGTACCATAAGAAGTTCTTCACAAACAAACCCGCGAGATGGACCATCAGCCAAATAGTAGAGCACGGGCTCATCAGGTTTGGTAATAGATCGATCTAGATGATATACATTGAGAGACCACACGGGATCAGTCATGCGGCGGCTTCCACCTTCGAGCTCTCCCGGTTGATAGAGGTACCGGACGTCAACATCCGATGGAAGTGCAATCGGCGATTGCTGCTCCTCTAAACCAACGGGTCGCCCGCGCGAGACGGCAGAGGGCTTGCTCGTCACCCTTTTAAACTTGATGGCATTTACAGGCTTCTTATCGATCAATCTGGTCACCTCTCCGTTCAGTGCGGAGACCACTGCAGGCAGTCTGGCCACCCACTCGGTCGATCGCGAATGAGGGTCCACAAGCTCTTTGGCGTATTGGTGACCGAACAGTCTCTCAGCCAGGGTTCGATTGAAGCACTCCACGATCCCCTGGTCTCGGTGGATGTTGACGCGGCCGCGTCTGACAGAAACTTTGTGCTTAGACAATAGAGGAGATACCGCGCCCATGAACTCGCGGCCGGGATCGACCTGGAGAAGATTTGGCCAATTGAGAGGACTCCTCTTATATATTCGGGAAAGAGCCTCGGCCACCTCCTTAGACTCTTTAGTGGCCAACGGCTCAGCCCCCTTATACCGACTCGCTATGTCAACGATTGTCAGTGCGTACTTGTACGTCTTGCGACCGACGCGATCATGAGGGAGAAATAGGAGATCCGCTTGGTGGACTTCGTTTGGCACCGGCACGTCGAATTTCGGGCGCGGAATATTGTGAGGCGCGGGCAAATAGATCTGCCAGATGGCCTGCTTCTTAAGCCATTCCTTGGCTGCGTTTTCGGAAACCTTGGTCGCTGCCGCGAGGTTCTTGATGGCCGCGAGTCCCTTCCAGTACCCGCGAGGCCTGTAGTATGTGTTCGCTAACTTGCGCGCTAGGCGAAACGATAGTTTGGTATTTTGCGATAGTTTGCACGTGTCCATCGTATGCGAGGTATTCTAATAGATCGGACAATCTCCAACATGCCATCGCCAGATCGTCCGGTAACTGCGTCGTAGATACTAAACCTTTGTTGGAAGTACAATCGCGATTGGGTTGGAACAGGAGAGGGAATTCTGGGGAATTTAACTCTAACATCCGCTTTGCGAAAAGGGTGGCCGCTTTTTCGTCCTCACGCCACTTCTCGAGAGAATCTCGGGCCAGACGAATCATACTCTTTGCACCAGGTAAACGATGTTTAAGGGCCATGTAGCCTACATCAATCATAGCAAAATAAAGTTTGTCAACTAACATCGTTCTATATATATATATTTATAAAAAAATGTTTTTAAAATTAATTATTGCTTATTGCTTATTTCAATCTCGATTGAATATAGTAGCTGACGAGACCTACCACAACCATTCCCACGACGATGAACGCGATCTCGCGGTCTTTTTGGGCATCTGATGGTACATAGAAATCTGAAAGCTGGGGCTCGGGATCCAGCGGCGCGAGACTTTTCTGCGGATATACCCGTGCGTACTCATGGATGGCGTCGTCAACGTTCCGGAAAGTTTGCACGGCGTGATTCTCGCGACGAAGATCTTCGTTGATCCAGTCCAGACGGGCGGTTCGTTTTTGAGACCATGCTTCCTTTGCGCTATTAAGTTGTTCAACAGCTAAATCGTGACGCTTGCGCTCCTCATCCGCGTCCGAGCTTTTCAGTTTCGAGAAGAAAAAGTTGCTACCGCTCACAGTAAAGTCCAATTTGGGGGCGGACCCTCCTAAGGCCGCCTTTGATAGTCGAGCATACCCGATACTGAAACCCAATATCACCACGGCGTGATAAAGTGCATTCACTATCATTTTACCATCTTTTTCAGCCATTATTGATAACTATAATTATTGCATATAAAAGGGATCGCGATTAATGTTTAAATGGGGCGCAATCGGTTTCGTAACTTTCTTCGGAACCGCCTCCAACAGTGTTGGGGGTTGTCTCGAAATATATTTCCACATACACACGGTGCCCACAACTGCCAGACCACCACCAACAACCCACGGGATGATTTTCCAATCAGGTTCAACAATGTTGAGGTAATAGGGGGTAGGAGCTACACCAATCGGGGATTGCTCTTCCAAACTGGAGCATGTTAGGGGAGAAACAGCTGCCTTCGGATGTGGAACCACCGGGTGTTTTGCTGTTTCAACAGCAGGAACAAATAACGACCGTTTGGCCTCTCGAAGCTCGGCGAGTATTTTATCTTGTTTAGCTTTTCGGGTGGCAGCCGCTGCCCGCCCAGCTGCCTGTCTTTTTGGGTTTTTGTGTCGTGCAACCGGAGCTTGTTCATGTGGAGCTTGTTCCCCCAACGCCGTTGGAAGTGCTGCAATCGGGTTCAACAGTGTTGAGGGCAATTCCGTCACTCTCGCAGGTGCGTCTTGTGTCATCATTTATAATATTAATATTAGGGCTTATAGTTCGTGGGCATATATGTCCAAATTGACAGTGTTTACCCGTGGTCAACGCGGTTGTCAGCGGAGCTAAGTACATTCCAAACTTGTGATAAATTGAGCAGCAGGCTGTTCTAAGAGTGTGTCCTATAAAAGGATCAGTCTCTAAATCACTAATCAACCCCGCGATGTCAGATATAGGGAGAATTGCACTGACAGTGGTAGCGTACAAATGAATAGCCGCCGCCCGAAGAGTTTTCGTCATCTCTGCCCCCAATTTAGATTCGTATTGTGCATACATTTTATCAACCTCCGCATCTGACATTTTATCCACCTGACAAACTGAGAGACGCCTACCGAAATACTGCTCCGATTGTCCTCCAGCAACCAGTGCAGCTAGCCGCTCGCGTCGCGTCATGTTTTCATTTTCTTTCGGGACCGTATCGGCAGCCGTGCTGGCAGTCGTGCTGACAGGTGTTCCTACAGTTTCAGTCATGTCGGCAGTTGGAGCGACTGTTTCTTCCATTAGCTGATCGAGAAGTTCGTCGCAGTTCATTATTTTATTTTTGATAATTAGTACTATTCTGACTAGTCTCATAAGTCTAACATCAAATTAATTATGAGTAACAGCATCAATCCAATCGCGATTGGAAGAATTGAAGTTGCGAATAATTCAGTAATATTTAGTAGATTATTTAGTAAATAATTCAGTAATTCAGTAATAATTCAGTAATAATTCAGTAATATTTAGTAGATATTAGTAAATATTAGTAGATACAGTGAAATCGCGATGGCTCGAACTGCCACGGGACCGCACATTTTGTTTGAGTGATCGCATCTTTCGAGCCATCGCATCTTTCGATTTTGTTATATTTACCGACTACTGTACACGTCGGATTTAGGAAATAAACAAAGAACAATAGAATGTATCAATGTTTTAGATGATTATAATATTTATTCGCAGATTAGTTACCATGCGAAATTAAATAAACTGCATGTATTTACAAAACTGTCTTTATTTCAATTATTATCAAAGTCGAAAAGGAGAAAAGGTCCAGTATTCACAATAATTAGCGGCGCACATAATTAATGCAGCAGGTGGTTGTGACGTCACTCGAAACAGTGGTCTTTTCAATGGGCGTTTTTCGTTGTAACTCCTTGGTAGCCTCTCGAATAGCACAGGAGCTAAAACGAAAAACGACCAATGACTTGCGACAGACTCTATTAAATACTCCGAGTGGACAAAACCGAGAATATTTAATAAATCGCCGTAGATTACTCGAAAATGTATTGCAAACAGGTGTAATATTTTGGTAGGTGGAGTATTGTGCGTAAAACAAGCGTAACTATGATCTGTAACACAAAAATACGATTTAAATAGTAAATTAGAAATTCACTGCAATGTGACTCATTTGGGTTGACACATATTAAATGGTTATTACCAGCAATTATTTAATTAAAATTGAAAATGATCGCCATCAACAACGTTAACGATCAAATTGCACCACTTTAGGCAATTAACTGCACTTGAAAAGAAATCACATTTCACAGACAGGTAGAGTGCGGCTTGGCTTGTTCGTAATCGAATAAGTCTGACGCGGAGGTGTGAAATTTAGCCAAACACAAACTTCGACATCAATTTCGAGTCATCGTATAGCAAAATAGCGAGAAATGTGTCCTCAGGACTTGACAATTGTTTCGAGCGATCGCACTTTTCGAGTGATCGCATTTCGAGCCATCGCATGTAAAATACATTAAACATATAGGGAAAATTATCGGGACCGCGACGCCATTTCGAGCGAGCCCGACATTATGAGCCATCGCATTTCGAGCCATCGCGATTTCACTGTATTAGTAAATATTAGTAGATATTAGTAGATATTCAGTAATTAATTGATAACTTCGTAAGCAGTTGGTTGATCAGTCTTTAACAAAAGCTTGGCGTGCTTAGTTTCGGAAAGCATCTGTCGAACCTCCAGGCGCTCCTCGCGGGTTGGGATAACGTCATTCTCTCGAAGACAGTCATCGAATGAGTCTCAGTCCTTGCAGTGAAAGAGGGCGACCCATTTCGTTTGCTCGCGCAGATCCTTGAGGACGGCGTTGTACTTTTGAGTGGAGAGCCATACGCTTTGTCTAGCATGGCGGCCAGAAAATGCGAGCTCGGAGAGCATGTCCTTCTTTTTGGTCATCGCCGCCTTGGCCGAGCAATCGTCAATCACGTATAGGGTGGGCTCACCTGGAATCTTTGGTATAAACCACGCAACCAATCGTGAAGCCTGTCGCCGGGGTGGGGTCAATGACGTATACCTCAGGGTCGGTCCATATCCACGGGCGCCGCTGATAAGTCTCGTTGTGCCGCACAGTAGGACACAGGATCACAATGTGACGAAAGGCATCGCGGTAGGACTCCTCGAGCAAGTCGAGGATGAAAACAGTTTTTCCACATCCTGTCTGCCCACATATTATGGCAGAGTGGGCATCTCCAATCGTGAATTGGTATTGATTGCTAATTTTCTTAAAATTAATTAAATCAGTAGAGTGCTGAGACGTATCGGCCATCTTCGATGTTGAGTTGTGCGTCTGTAATTATATATAAGTACACATTCAATGCGCCAGCTCCATCCGCCTCTTTGGTTATCTGGATCGTCACACCCTCACTAGCGTTCTCAACTTGGCGTCCGCTACCGTGTATTTGGTCATCGTCGCTGGCTCGCATGTCTAGCCATAACGCGTATTTGGTATTCAGGAACTCCGCGAAGGAGACGGCCGAGAGATGCAGGTCTTTGGCAACTGCTGCAACCTCCGGAGAGCGCTTAGAGCCGGCAGCAAACTGCTTTCTTACTTCATCCCACTGCTGGTGCGCGCGAAGACCCACGCTGTAGAGTTGATTGGGGACTCCCTCGATCGTCACCTCTACCTTCGTGATTTTGGGGTTATAGAATTTGTCGGTTTTTCTAGCACCGAGCGCGAACCGAGCATCCTCGAACAACATCAGTATACCTTTCATCGAGCGGGCGGGTACGTTGACATTAATATTCCACAATGTGTCGCTTTTGTCTTTCGTCATCTTGCGGTGACGAAGAACTCGGTCGTAAAGTATGGCAACGCGCCCGGCGTACTGGGTTCTGATCAATCGCGCGAGTTCGGGCATCGTGACCATGTCGTACTCCAGCGACACATTGTCGATCGTATACGTCGATGTTATGTTGGTGGCTATGATAACTCGGCCGTAGTCGTTGAACGTTAGTTCGTATTCGAGGCGGTCAGCCAAAGCACTCTGATAGTAGGGCATGTGGCTCTCCAGCAACTTGAAGTCGAGCGGGATGTAGAAGCGGTTGCCATAAGCGGCCGCGATCGCGTTGTCGCTCGCGACGGTATCTGCCTTGTTACCAGCCCCGATTCTAAGTTTGGTTACATTCTTATTTCGACTGGTGTCAATACCTTGATATACTGCATTTTCGCACTCTTGCGCCGTCTTCCACAGGTCCTGGTAGCAATGGTAGACGCCGCTGTCATCGATCGACATCACCTCATTACCAGAAATCTTTATCATAGTCTTCTTGACGATGGCGCGACCCAGGTTCTGAACGACGGTTCGGTCCGCGTCGTCAGCGAAATAGTGAAAGCGAGGCGAACAGTCCCCGGCACAATGACGCTAGCTCCGCGGTTGGGGAAGCGGACTAACAGCTGCTGGTTCTGGTCGATCGTCGATGGGTTGTTCGTAATAACGACACTCTGTCTCACGCCTTTCGCCCCAAGGGGCTCCCGCAGTCTGCGGTATGGATTGAGTTTGCGACCGTATTGACTCGAAGACATAATTTAGTGAAACTATTAAACCTGTATGGTTTTGTCTTTAATACATAAATAATTAAAAGATGGATGATTTTTACATGGACGCATTCGGCAGAGACGATGTCCGAAATGATGACATCGATGATGATGACATGGATGATGATAACGAAACGACCTTCATGGAGACACCAGCCGGCAAGGAAATAGGTGGCGCTACTAGCACCACTAGTCAACGTCGGGAACTACTCGAGGGAGCTGTAAACGACTACTACAACAGTTTGGCAGAAAGCGGTGTGGTCCCATCTGTCGGCCGCGACTACTCCAAGTTCGAATTGGATCTGCGTGGTAGGTTGCGACTAAAAGCATCAAATGCCCAAATCGTCAACATGAATACCGGAAAACCCCTATCGCTGAACACAATTGCTGGAACCCGGGGCGGTGGCGAAATCATAAAGAACAAACTAGGATTCGTAGATTGGGCGCGTGGTAAAACAATTATGCCTACCCGCGCTGTAGCGGCCCTACAGTCTACCGACGAAACTCTTTTGAAGACGGCCGCCGCGATAGAAACAGTCGAGCTAAGCGAGCTCCCTCGTGTAGCCACCGACGCTATTAACACGATGGAGACCACGTTCAGCGAGTTAGACAGCATGATGGATGACCCCCCGTTACCTCTTCGCGAACTCCGGGGACTCGATAAGGCTATGCAAACGATAAGGGGCGAACTGGTCCATAACATCGCCAAACTCACGGAGCTGGATAAACATATCACGCTAGAAGAAAGGAAACTGGAGGAAGCCCGTGGCGATAGAGAATCTACCGAGCGAATCACCGAACGCCTGCGGTCGTTGCGGGATGAAAGAGCAGCTCGTTTGGAGGCTGCCTCGACTAACCGTGAGGCTCTCCGCACCCAAACAAGTCGGATCCTCGAAACAATCTCGAGGGTTTTGCACGAGGACACGACACTCAGTGAGCGTCTTCGCACTCTGTTCAGAGAGCAGGGCATCACGATAGCAAGCATCCTCGCGGCTCTCGGTATGACTATATCTACTATAGTTCTAGCTTTCACTGGCGGTGCGACTGCACCCACTCCACCACCCGCGCCATCCGGTGGAGCCAAGGAGTGGGTAAAAAAGCATGTAAAAGCCCTCGCCAGTCTCCTGGCTAAATTAGCCGGAAAGGCGGCTGCCGCGCTGCCTGGGTTGATCGGGGGTCTCGTCTCCTTCTTGCTATCTATATTATCAAAAACAGTCGGATGGCTCGCCAAAAATACTTGGGCCTTAATCGTGGCGATCGCCGGTCTCCTACTATTCTCCGCCCGAGAGTTCCTAAAACCAAAGCGCAAATAGTCCGATCGCCACGAGGGCGACGACGAGCCCTAATTTTTCATCCTCGTGGGTACTAGTTCCCGCTCCAGTTCCAATCCAATCGCGATTGGTGGAACTTGATGGTGCATCCAATTTCAACATTGTTGATGATTGGGTTGAGGGTACTGTGTTCAACGAAGGTGCATCCAATTCGTGAATTGGGGGTTTTATGAAATCGGTTCCATTTCCACTGTTGGTGGTGCTCCCAACGGGGTTGGAGATGATATCCGCATTCACGTTCCCGTTGTGGCCGATTTTTTGATTGACGGTGGCGATTACGATCTGATTATTGTAACCGTCAACCGGGTCGTCTCGTAGTATCATATTGCTCTGCGCCATATAAAGACCTATTCCAAATACATAGTCTACTGGGGTGCTGGCATTCTGCAAAACGTCTTGATAATTCTGAATCGCCTTCTCCAGGTCCACCGGTTTGTTTATTGCGTCCTCGACATTTGCCAAGAACTGTTTTTGCGCGTCAAACGCCGTCCCTTCTCCTATTATAGAACTGCGCGTTTGCCCCTGTGCGCCGAGGATGGCCCAGACGTATGTGCGAATGGAGTCGTTGAGGCGGGTAACACCGGCCTGCGTAAACCCTAGACCGTCGTCCAATATAAAGGTTTCTATACCCTTCTGCACGTATCTGTCTTGTAAAATATATTGTACGTGAGCCTTTGATGGTGATAACCATGTACAGTATTTGGAATGACACGTGTGCCCTCTAGCCACTTAAGCCCCGAATGTCATGTTTGAGGTATTAAAATTGTTGTCCGTCCAATTTACCGTGTTTCTGAATGGTGGTGGTGTTGGGTAACTCGGAGTATAACCCCCGACCGCCAACCCTGTAAAAGCAGGTTTCGTTCTGGCATAGTATGTCCCGTGCTCTAAACCCCTAAGATGAACGGTGCCCAGGCTGTTGCTGTTCGGGTATACGTTTTGTCTCCAATCCGAATCTTTGGAAACGTTAAATTCGTTACACAGTCTTTCGAACGCCCTACGGTCGTATGTGTTGGAAATGGGGTTCCAGCCATCGTCTTGAGGTAGTGGAATACCTAGTTCTTTGATAATCCTCCTAATAGTATAATACACATGAAAGTTGTAGAAGCTACTGCTCAGCATGCTGTTACTGGCTTTTATGTGGTCTCTGAAAGAGACGCCACACCCGGTTGTGGCACACCACACGGCAAAATTTAGTTGGTTCTGCCAGAACTGCATATGGTTGTTGTTCCAGTTTGTTGTGACATCCTGTGTAGTAATCTTGGGCAGCCTATATTGTTCAAACATGTTAGGGAAATTGGTGTCAAAACCCAGGCCCAAACTGACTCTTATTTGGGGGTGCACAAGCCCACCAATGGTGTTATTTTGAGTGTATACACCACCAACTTTATAGTTTGCATTTGAATTAAAGCTAAATGCCTTGGTATCCATTGAAAGATATTATTATGTTTGCTACTATCACTAATGTTCAAAAAGAGAGTTGTGAACTTCAGAAGTCAATCGACAACTGCTGCGGAAAACGCCGGGTGGGCCTCAGATCAATCACCTTCACGGTTGGATGGCAGAATGTTTGAAAGAGTGAAGGGTTTTACTATGTGAAGGATGAACAACAATTCGGTGTAAAGCTGCCTCACGGACTGTGGGGAATAAGACAGCTCAAAGATTTTGTCAACTCAAGAGCTTGACGGTATAATCAACCTCACAGTATCGAAGGCTACCGGGCTCGCAACAATGACCATCAGCCCTGATAATAAGGTAGTGGTCTCCCCGGGGTTGGGTATTCAACTCGGTTTTAGAGAGACATACTCCGCAAATAAAGGAGTGTTTACCCCGGGTGAGTACGTCGGTGATAACCCGGTGGACTTCGCCTTCACGAAATCTCTCAGGGTGCACCTGGATCGGGTGAACACATCGTACAACAAGGTAGACTGATCCCCCAACTCCTTTCCAAAGCTTTATTGCAAGATATTTTCAACCTTGTCAACACATTTCCAAAATCCACTTCTAATTCATGTTTGCTTGTTATTATCAATCCGTATTTTTAGAGGATTTGCAATTTTGACCCCTTCATTAATGTAAACTACATTTTTCACAAACTACTGAATGTACAGGCCTGCGATTGTGCACAGCCGGGGGCGGATGCTTACCGGGAGCCAGGCGCCGATGTCGCCGGTGTGCAGCCAGCCGTCCGTGTCGATCGCCTCCTTCGTCTTCTCCGGGTCCCGGTAGTAGCCGGCAAACACGTTTGGTCCCTTGATGCACACCTGCGGTATAATACATATGAGTCACGCCATGTGATTTTGTACCTTCGGACATCTGCGTAATGTCATGAAATATGTTTACAAAATTACAATATTTCACGTAAATGGCGTCAAAGGTTGACAAAAATTTCAAAGTACATGTAAATTTCGCAAAGTGGCCCTTTACAAGGGATTTAACATGGGTGAAAATGTCAACCAATGTTTTTTTTTCTAATTTCAGAAATAGTGGATCAATTTTCACAATTTAACTTTTGGTTTCTGCGATCATTTCCAAGGTACCTATGCAGGTTTTGGAGGTAATTTTCAAGATGTTTGTTTTCCGACTCCTGCAAGCTCCTCTCACTTGTTTTCACCAATATTTTATGAAACAAAAAAGAAAATTCTTAAATTTTGATAAAATGTATTATCCTAAAAACTATTGTGTTTGCATTGTTTCTATAATATTTGGACAAGTTTCGTGAAACGGACAGTAGGTAAATTCTGATTTCAGTCACCTTTTACGTCGATCATGGAATTCAGGATCCCCAAGTGCATGGTGACACGACATTGTGAATTGAAACCAAAATTATACAAATTCATTTTATGTTGAAGGCACGTGTCTCCAATGTGCATAAAATGTGAGCAAAAGAGCATTTCACAGTAGATTTGTATTCATACAACATCGACTGACAACTATTTTGTGAAATGCATCATCGGAAGTACCATCCGAGACGCAGCCGCTTTAAAATTTATGTTTGGCAGAATGACCAATTTGTTATAACGTATCAACAGTTAGTAACCAGTGGAACTGAAGACATAAACTGCCAGTGTGAGGGTAATATTGGTTACCGTGGTGGGAGGGGGACGGTACATACCTCGCCATTGTTGTCCTTAGCCTGGTAGTTCATGTCGGGCACGTCCACCAACTTGACGTAGTTACACCGCAGTGGCGGGCCCACGTTGCCTGGACACAAACACACACACACACACCCAGTGATTCAACAGTAAAGACATAGATACGGGCCACACAAGGGGGAATATGGTGGAAAAAGTTCATCCATAGAAATAACAATTTAACAGAAGTGCTCAATTTCACATTCAGACTATTCATGCCCACGCAGTAGACACAAAATGTTCTTTATAGGAATTAAATAAGTGTATAATTATGTCACTATTCCACCAGTTCTAAAATTTATGAGTGCCCGCTATACAAATATAATCATTTATTAATTATCAATTTACTGTTAGCGACGCACGGCGGTAACAGTCTGATAATGTGCGGGGACGACGACTTTCACATCACGGCTTGCGGTGCGCTTGCGCAGTATGCTACGCGCGCCAGTAGGCTTCCCAATATGTAAACAAGAATATCAACATGTCGAAACGTCCAGGACGAAAATTGTATGAAACCGCGTCGGCCAAAAAAAAGCCAAGATGTCTGACGGACAGGCAGTACAGAGAGAGTGAGTGGTTAATATTGGCGACCAGATCACCAAATGGAAAGAGTTACGTGGAGATTATGATTTGGACTCGAACAGAGATTTTTCTTCTCAACTTCCGATACTTCACTGCGCATGTCAAAGATGTGATATGATTGACCGTGTCACGTGACGCGTATTGGTAAAAATAGCACGAGGTCCGAAAATGCCCTTTCTGGTCGCGGCATATCAAATGCGATTTAACACCAATTAACATGCGCCGTAATTAAAAATAACTCGTTAGTGGGTAGACAAATGGCTCATATAAGGCATGACAGAAAATTAAAAGTAGTAGTACAGTGTAACCTGCTGCGTGGGCATGTATCTTTAAGACTATCAGACCAACAGGCAAATGGGAACAAATTGGTGGCTGAGAAATGGAACTTATGGGCTTTGTGACCAGTGAAGATTCAGATCATATAGCACACTCCTGTAGCCTGAAAATTAACTACATTGTATATTGCTTGTTAGAAGCAGGATGGGTGTTTCATTGATGGAATGGCGAACAAGGCAGACCTTGCTAATCCGATATTTGTTTGTTAGTTTGTTTGTTGGGGTTTAATGGCCAATCAACAGCTATGGTCATTTAAGGCCGGGTCAATGGGTTTAGTACTAAATCCTATATATTACCTGTACAAATGGGGGGGGGGGGGAGGGGGGAATCCCAAAATCAGAACTGAATATTTACAATAAACTAGATGGCCGCGGCCTGCATGTCGCACCTTGTGGCGAGGCATGGACACCAAAAAAAAGATATAGTATAACGAAAAACTTTAACCAAAAAACTTAACCAAAAAACTTAACCAAAAACTTTAACCCAAAAACTTAACCAAAAACTTCAAAGTAATTTGACCTTGACATTGGGCACAGGGGCCGCACGGGAGGGTGGTAGAATGAAAATATAGATGATGATAAACACCCATGTGAAGTTTCAAGGTAATGGGCAAAGCAGTTGCAGAGATACAGTATAACGAAAAACTTTAACCAAAAAACTTAACCAAAAACTTTAACCAAAAAACTTAACCAAAAACTTCAAAGTAATTTGACCTTGACATTGGGCACAGGGGCAGCACGGGAGGGGGTAGAATGAAAATATAGATGATGATAAACACCCATGTGAAGTTTCATGGTAATGGGCAAAGCAGTTGCAGAGATATAGTATAACAAAAAACTTTAACCAAAAAACTGAAGCAAAAAACTTAACCAAAAACCTTAGCCAAAAACTTTAACCAAAAAAGTTAACCAAAAAACATACCGGTAACCAAAAACTTTAACCAAAGAACTTAACCAAAAACTTCAAAGTAATTTGACCTTGACATTGGGCACAGGGGCCGCACAGGAGGGGGTAGAATGAAAATATAGATGATGATAATCACCCATATGAAGTTTCAAGGTAATGGGCAAAGCAGTTGCAGAGATGTAGTATAACGAAAAACTTTAACCAAAAAACTTAAGCAAAAAATTTAACCAAAAACTTTAACCAAAAAACTTAACCAAAATCTTCAAAGTAATTTGACCTTGACATTGGGCACAGGGGCCGCACGGGAGGGGGGTAGAATGAAAATATAGATGATGATAAACACCCATGTGAAGTTTCAAGGTAATGGGCAAAGCAGTTGCAGAGATATAGTATAACGAAAAACTTTAACGAAAAACTTTAACCAAAAAACTTAACCAAAAAACTTAACCAAAAACTTTAACCAAAGAACTTAACCGAAAACTTTAACCAAAAAACTTAACCAAACAAATTAACCAAAAAACTTAACCAAAAACTTTAACCAAACAACTTAACCAAACAACTTAACCAAAAACTTTAACCGGACACACGTACGTACGTACCAAACGGCCGACTATATCGCGCTTTCCGCAAGCGGGCGCAACAAAAACAAGTGCCGAAGGTCACAATATACGCCCGTCGAGGCAAGGCCAGTCAACAAGGGGAGATAACTCATGTTGACGTTAAATCAATAGGCTTCTTCGTCTTGCCGTGATAAACATGTATACCGAATTTGGTTATGATCGGCCAAGTAGAACTTGAGTTATTGCGTGGACAAGGATACGAAGTGCGAAAATGGCTGCCAAGGGGAGATAAGTATCAGAAAATTTTCAAAATCAATAGGCTTCTTTGTCTTGCCATGATAAACATGTATAGCGAATTTGGTTTCGATCGGTGAAGTCGAACTTGAGTTATTGCGTGGACAAGGATAGAGAGTGTGAAAATTAAAAATGTCCACCAAGGGGAGATGTCATCGGAAATTTTTCAAAACCAATAGACTTCTTCGCCTTGCCGTGATAAACATGTATACCGAATTTGGTTATGATCGGTCAAGTAGAACTTGAGTTATTGCGTGGACAACGATACAGTGCGAAAATTAAAAATGGCCGCCAAGGGGAAATAAGTCATCGGAAATTTTTCAAAATCAATAGGCTTCTTCGCCTTGCCGTGATAAACATGTATACCGAATTTGGTTACAATCCGTCAAGTAGAAATATAACAAGAGGCCCAAATGGGCCTGTATCGCTCACCTAAAAGCCTCCATAGTGGTCATCTTGATTTCACAAAGACTTCACTTACCACTTCAAATGTTCCACAGAATTTGTTGGTACCTTCTGATCTAACATATATTGAGAATGTGCATGTGATTTACTGCTATACCTTCGATTTGATATATAAAATGACCATATTCGGTCAAAAATAAAATTTGACCCCTATTTGACCCCTCGGGCCATGACCATTTTTTACCCAGAGGCCACCATATGAACAAATCTGAATCAGCGTTAACTATCGATCATTCATACAAAGTTTCGTCGAAATCGGCCTAGCGGTTTGTGAGAAGAAGATTTTTTGACAATTTGACCTACTGTTCAACGGCGGACATCTTGGATTTGGTGATGACCTCCATTTTGACAAAAATGAACAGGCTTCACCAACAAACCATTTCAGTTAAGTTTGGTCAATATCGGCCAAGCAGTTCACAAGAAGAAGTCCTTTGAAATCTTTAGTAAAAGAACAACCTTTTGACCTGTCGGTGGCCATCTTGGATGACGTAATCATCTGATTTTGGCAAAACATGCTCTAGAGTGATCGTCTCGTCGATACCTTGGACTGGATATAGTATATGACCATATTCGGTCAAAAATATAATTTGACCCCTAGTTGACCCCTCGGGCCACGCCCATTTTTGACCCAGGTGCCACCATATGAACAAATCTGAAACAGCGTTAAATATCAATCATTCACACCAAGTTTCGTCGAAATCGGCCTGGAGGTTTGTGAGAAGAAGATTTTTTGACAATTTGATCTACTTTTCGACGGCGGACATCTTGGATTTGGTGATGACCTCCATTTTAACAAAAATGGACAGGCTTCACCCACAGACCATTACAGTTAAGTTTGGCCAATATTGGCCAAGCAGTTCACAAGAAGAATACGTTTGAAATCTTTAGTAAAAGAACAACATTTTTACCTTTCGGTGGCCATCTTGGATGACAAAATCATCTGATTTAGACAAAAAATGCTCCAGAGTGATCGACTAGTCGGTACCTTCGATTTGATATATTATATGACCATATTCGGTCAAAAATAAAATTCGACCCATATTCGACCCCTTGGGCCACGCCCATTTTTGACCCAGGGGCCACCATATGAACAAATCTGAATCAGCATTAACTATCGATTATTCATACAAAGTTTCGTCAAAATCGGCCAGGCGGTTCGTGAGAAGAAGATTTTTTAAGAATTTGACCTACTTTTCCACGGCAGCCATCTTGGATTATCGATGACCTTCATTTTAACAAATCTGAAATGGCATCACCCATATATCATCCCTGTAAAGTTTGACCAACATCGGCTCAGCAGTTCGGGAGAAGAAGATGATTGAAAATGTTCACGGACGACGGACGACGGGAACTTTGCCATAAGAATAGCTCACATGAGCTTTGCTCAGGTGAGCTAAAAACTATATATTCAGCCCTGAAATCGGAATAATCCTGATTTGATGCCAGGTGTTCATCACACCAAAATCACTTGGCCCCATCCCAAAAGCAGTAAGATCAATAACAAGAGGGCCATGATGGCCCTAATTCGCTCACCTGACTCCATGAACACCAGAGGAGAATGTGACATTGAGTTCATGTGTTTTAAAAAAATTGTGCTATTTTTAGATGGCGGTCATCTTGGATTAAGCGATGACTCTCATTTTACCAAATCTGAAAATGCTTCACCCAAGGATCTTAACTTCCTATGAAGTTTGGCCAGCATCAGCCATGTGGTTCCTGAGAAAAAGATGTTCAAAATCTCTAATAAATGGACCTTTTGGTGGCAATCATGGATGACAATCATCTGATTCTGATGGCGGCCATCTTGGATTAGCGATGACCTCCATTTTAACAAATCTGAAAAAGCTTCACCCATGGACCATAACTTTTAAGTTTGGCTAACATGAGCCAAGCTGTTCATGTGAAGAAGAATTTTGAAATTTCTAATAAAAGAACGACCTTTTGACATTTCGGCGGCCATCTTGGATGACATAACCATCCGATTTCGACAAAAAATGTACCGGAGTGATCGCCTCATTGATACCTTCGATTTAATATATAACATGACCAAATTCCGTCAAAAATAAAATTTGACACCAATTTGACCACACGGGCCACGCCCATTTTTGACCCCGGGGTCACCATTTTAACAACTTTGAAAGAGCATTGTACATCGATCATTCCTACCAAGTTTCGTCGAAATCCGGCTAGCGGTTCACGAGAAGAAGATTTTTTAAGAATTTATGCTATTTTTAGACGGCGGCCATCTTGGATTAGCGATGACCTCCATTTTAACAAATCTGAAAAGACTACACCCATGGACCATAACTTTTAAGTTTAGCTACCATGGGCCAAGCGGTTCATGTGAAGAAGAAATTTGAAATTTCTAATAAAAGAACGACATTTTGACCTTTCGGCGGCCATCTTGGATGACATAACCATCCGATTTCGACAAAAAATGCACCAGAGTGATAGCCTCGTTGATACCTTCAATTTGATATATGACATGACCATATTCGGTCAAAAATAAAATTTGACCCCAATTTGACCCCACGGGCGACACCCATTTTTGACCCCGGGGTCACCATTTTAACAACTTTGAAAGAGCATTGTACATCGATCATTCCTACCAAGTTTTGTCGAAATCCGGTTGGCGGTTCTTGAGAAGATTTTTGAAGAATTTGTGCTCTTTTTAGACGGCGGCCATCTTGGATTACGTAATGACGTCATTTTAACAATTTTGTAATCCCCCTACCTAAGGACCATAACCATGAAGTTTGGTGACTATAGGCCCAATGATCACCGAGAAGAAGACGTTTGAACATGTTCATGGACGACGACGGACGACGACGGACGACGGACACATTGCAGTAACAATAGCTCACATGAGCTTCGCTCAGGTGAGCTAATAAGCCAATTCAACCCAATTCAATGCTCAGGTAACGAAAAAGCCAAAGATAAAAACGTACCTGAGGGCCAAACCAGGCAAATCATGATTCCTATAAGGAGGAACCCCTACCGTTCATTTACGCTGTCACGTTTGCACGACCAACCACCCTCAGGCTGATCTGAATCTACACTTCTCGCGAAACCCATATATAAGCCCCATTTGTACAGTCACAGCCACATATTTATGCAATGCTATCTTGTGAAATAGGAAGTGGTTTCATTAATTAATTTCGTCATTGTGCCCCAAAATACATATTCGTCAAGACATAAATTCGTCAGGCGAGTTCGCTAAAATTGCACTTTCCTCAGGTTCGAAATTCATCATGTAGGCTTCAAAAAATGTTTACTTATCAGCATGTATTGTACGCTGAGCCTCTTTTTGAAAACAGCTACCTTGTTATCGGTCGGTGACCTCTCTGCGACCTTAGCAAATCCTGGTTATTTTCAATGACACATATTGTATACAGATCCTTTCGGATACGTCGGTTGTGTCGTATATTTATTCCAATAGGCATAGATCTACGGTAATCCCATGTAAGATATGAAAATCTACACATAGTTCTCAATTAAAAAATATCCTAGGCATGACTTTACGACACAAATCAGTTTTTGTTTACACGACGCCGATTGGTCTACAGTGACAAGACTGTCTTTCAGTTTGCAGACTTCAAACAGATGCAGCCCTTGTCAGTTTTGAGAGTGTCAATGTATCAAAGATTAATACACACTATTGGCGACATCATGCACATATGTGACATGTCTTATCGGGCTGCTATCGGACAAATCCTGGTTTATTGCATTAGCGGCCAGTTTAGGCCTAATTTTTTTGCAGATTTGCGTAGTCTAGTCATGGTTTGCAATGTTTTCCAGTCATTCAATAACACATCATGTAATAAATCAGCAGACATTACAATTTGATTATTAAATAGCGGTGATCACGCCTGACCAGGATTTACATTGGTCAGAAAGCAAATAAGTCAATGTTCCTGGCTGGTTTGGACACCTGTCTTGTATGGGATTATACATTACTAGATTCGAACTTGAATTATTGTTCAATTACCAGTACAGCTGATTCTCTTAATCTCGATATCGCTTATCTCGATATACCTGCTTACCTCGATATACGTCCGAGGTCCCGGCCGAATTCCCTATATGGATCATATATTTTACTCCTGATAAATTAATGTCGGAAATGTCGATATTTTGGTTGAACTTTAACATGAAGTTGAAATAAACGTGATTGAAATTGACATTTCTTAATGCTGATTCGATTTTACTTGGGCCGAATTTGTTTGTGGCCGACGAGTCTAGGTCCGACGTGGTTTGGGGACGAAATGCGGGTCTTGCATTTTTCAATTGAATAATAACGTCGTCAGAAAAGTCGGCGAGCGTTGACATTTAGATATAACGCTTATTCATTGATGTGTATTAGGTATGATTTGCAAAACAAATGTTGTGTACCGGAAATTGTGTCATGCATATGCGATATATTTAGTAACAACGCATGTGCGTTTCGTTAAAAGACAGTGCACGATTTATGAAAACCCGGAAGTAAAGTCGATATTTTTGAAGCGATTCTGGTTGGATTTTTTCGAGAATGGTCGCTAAATTTTGCGATTTTCTATCTCGATGTTCGGATATGTCGATATATTTTGCTCAGTCTCGTCAACTTCAAGATAACGCGAATTGCCTGTATTTTCCATGCAGTTTTCACAGGTCAATTGTTAATAGGTAAATGCGTTGACAACAATAATGGTTTATGGTTTTCCAGAGTTCATTATTTGTCAAGGACGTAAATTCGTCTTCCACGTCAATGATGAAAATGACAAACAGTTAGGCACGTAGGATTGTGCCATAATCTGAACAATCTTATTGCTATGGCTACCAGTGAACACCAGCCTGTACATCGTCGCAGTCTGATCAGGTCAGGGTCTGTTGACATGGCTACCAGTGAAGACTCACACAGTGTGATCAGAGGAAAATAAAAGTGAAAGTGAATGGGTTCAGGGCTAATTGAGTATTGTCACTCCATCATTTCTGAAGCAATTGGATATTTCAAAATTTTAATTGGGTAAAATAAAATCACACTACTGTTTGCACATCAACAGACAGCAATTATTGAATAGTTTGCTTCTAAATGAAAACATGTCTTGTCATTTCATTAGAATTGTCTCCTTGGGAATACTAAGATCTGTTTTCATGGACAAATAAGAAAAATATGCTATATTTGTGGTCTGTTTATTGTTTTCTGTAGCATGATAAAGATACCACAATTTTTTCATTACTCACTACTTCTGATTTCAATTGGGATTTTGGCAATTTGAATTGGGTATTTAAGCAAATACGCACCTTATCAGGAGCTCTGGGGTTTAACGTTCCAGCAACAGTTAAGGTCATATGGAGACGGGACCACAGTTTAAAGTCTCATCCGACAAACCAGTGGGATGGAAATATTATGTTAGTGTTTATCACGCCTAGGGTGAGGATTGAACTCACAACCTCCGGTATTGAAGTCCAATGCCATATCCCCTACTAGGCCCTGGCCCATCTCTGTGTGATCAGAGAAACACCAGCCAGCACCGAGTGCCTACTAACCTATCTCGCCATCGCCGGGAATCTGGGTGCAACAGACCGCGGAGCATTCCGTCTGTCCGTACCCCTCCACCACCTGCACATGGGAAATATTAAAGATATTTATAATTCACCCAACATTCCTTCCGTCTGTCTGTATCCTCCACCACCTGCACATGGGAAATATTAAAGATATTTATAATTCACCAAACATTCCATCTGTCTGTACCCCTCCACCACCTGCACATGGGAAATATTAAAGATATTTATAATTCACCAAACATTCCGTCTGTCTGTACCCTCCACCACCTGCACTGGGAAATTATTTAAAGATATTTATAATTCACCAAACATTCCGTCTGTCTGTACCCTCCACCACCTGCACATGGGAAATATTAAAGATATTTATAATTCACCAAACATTCCGCGTCTCCCTCCACCACCTGCACATGGGAAATATTAAAGATATTTATAATTCACCAAACATTCCGTCTGTCTGTACCCTCCACCACCTGCACATGGGAAATATTAAAGATATTTATAATTCACCAAACATTCCGTCTGTCTGTCTGTACCCTCCACCACCTGGACGTGGGAAATATTAAAAGATATTTATAATTCACCAAACATTCTGTCTGTCTGTACCCTCCACCACCTCCACATGGGACATATTAAAGATATTTATAATTCACCAAACATTCCGTCTGTCTGTACCCTCCACCACCTGGATGTGGGAAATATTAAAGATATTTATAATTCACCCAACATTCCGTCTGTCTGTACCCTCCACCACCTGTACATGGGAAATATTACAGATATTTATAATTACACTAGATGGCCGCGGCCTGCATGTCGCGCCTTGTGGCGAGGCATGGACACTAAAAAAAAAGATATAGTATAACGAAAAACTTTAACCAAAGAACTTAACCAAAAACTTTAACCGGACACATGTACGTACGTACGTACGTACGTACGTACGTACGTACGTACGCCAAAGTGCCGACTATATCGCGCTTTCCGCAAGCCCTGGGCTTGGCGGGGGCAGGACGAACGTGGATTTGGCACAGGGCGGTAGTGAACCATCAAAGCAATGTGTATATGAAATATGAAGCAGATCGGTCCAAGGATGAAGAAATTATGAGACATTTACCCGAGTGTTAACATTTTGTGACGGACGGACGGACGGACGGACCGACGGACGGACGGACGGGAGGACGGGAGGACGGGAGGACGGGACGCACGTTTCTACGAATGAATACTTGTTGGGTTTTTACTGTATAAAAATACCCAACAAGAGTACCCAACACTATCCTAACCCTACCCAATAAGATCCCCGTACGTTTACAACAAGTACCCATTCGTGTGTGCGGACGGACGGACGGACGGACGTACCAACATTTTGGGTTTATGGGCTATTTGCTATATAAAAGATCAAAGGACTAGCCCCTAATCTTCAAAAGGTTTTATGGGCTAACGGAATAAGTTCAAAGAACTTCAAAAGAACTTCAAAGGAAACCAACCCTTACCCTAAGCTCCTAAACCCCTGATGTTTGCCCGGACGGACGGACGGACGGACGGACGGACGGACGGACGGACAAGGGTAACACTAAATGCCCCCTCCACTATCGTGGTGGGGCATAAAAATATTCCAAAGGGTGTTCGAGTTATGCTCTGGATACAAAATCAGAGCACGAAACAACAAAGGGAGATAAGTAAACAAGAATTCCGCAGAATCAGATGCCTCGCCTTGTCCCGCCTTGACCTTGAGCCTGGGCCCGAAAGCAATTTTCACTGGCCCGAACATATTATACAACTAGAAATGGATGCTTGTCGACAAGCGCATGTGTATCCCCCTCCCCAGTTACACAAGTAGTTTGAAAAAAGGGTGTTCGAGTTATGCTCCGGAGACAAAATCAGTGACGGAAAAAACAAAGGGAGATACTAACTAAAAAATTGTGATGCAAGAGTTGTCATTCTTGCGTGACACACCTTTAGGGTTGTGGTCTATGCATGTGTGAAGTTTCATGAAAATATTCCAAAGGGTGTTCGAGTTATGCTCCAGACACGAAATCAGTGCACGAAACAACAAAGGGAGATAACTATAGAAATTAACGACGCAAGAGTTGTCATTCTTACGTGCGACACACCTTTGGGTCGTCTTCTATGCATGTGTGAAGTTTAATAAACCAGAAAATGTGTTCATAGAACACGGATGTCCCACATATCGCTTTGATAATAAATGAGGCCAAATTCCAAGTCAAAATTTTCTTTTACCTGAGAGTTAAAGTTTTTGAAGCACCAAGTATGTGATGTTAACCCTGGGCTTGGCGGGGGCAGGACGAACGTGGATTTGGCACAGGGCGGTAGAGGACCATTAGAGCAACGCATATATGAAATATGAAGTTGATCCGTGAATGGAAAGAAAAATTATAAGATATTTACCTGAGCGTTAAAGTTTTTGAGCACCAAGTATGTGACCTTGACCCTGGGATTGGCGGGGCAGGACGAACGTGGATTTGGCACAGGGCGGTAGAGGACCATTAGAGCAATGCGTATATGAAATATGAAGATGATCCATGAAAGAAAACAGAAAGTATAAGATATTTACCAGAGCGTTAAAGTTTTTGAAGCACTAAGTATGTGACCTTGACCCTGGGCTTGGCGGGGGCAGAACGAACGTGGATTTGGCACAAGGCGGTAGAGGACCATAAGGAGAATGGTATATGAAATGAAGAGATCCATTGAGCAGAAAGTATAAGAAAAAATTTACAGCTTAAGTGAAGCACTAATATGGAAATGACCCTGCTTGGCGGGGGCAAGAACGAACGTGATTTGCACAATGGCGGTAGAGAAAACATAGAAACAATTGGTATAATATGATGATTGGAAAAGAAAACGAATTTAAGATATTTACCCGAGCGTTAAAGTTTTTGAAGCACCAAGTATGTAACCTTGACCCTGGGTTTGGCGGGGGCAGGATGAATGTGGATTTGGCACAGGGCGGTAGTGAACCATCAGAGCAATGTGTATATGAAATATGAAGCAGATCGGTCGAAAGATGAAGAAATTATGAGACATTTACCCGAGTGTTAAAGTTTTGTGATGGACGGACGGACGGACGGGAGGACGGGGATGCACGTTCCTACGAATGAATACTTGTTGGGTTTTTACTGTATAAAAATACCCAACAAGATACCCAACAACACCTAACCCACCCCAATAAGACCCCTACCTTACAACAAGTACCCATTCGTGTGTGCGGACCCCGGACGGTACGGACGGACGGACGGACGGACGGACGGTACGACGGAGTGGGTAACACTAAATGCCCCTCCACTATTGTGGTGGGGCATAAAAATATTCCAAAGGGTGTTCGAGTTATGCTCTGGATACAAAATCAGAGCACGAAACAACAAAGGGAGATAAGTAAACAAGAATTCCGCGGAATCGGATGCCTCGCCTTGTCCCGCCTTGACCTCGAGCCTGGGCCCGAAAGCAATTTTCACTGGCCCGAATATATTATACAATTATTGACTAGTGAGCCATAGAATATCAAATTATATTCTATGGCTCACTAGTCAATAATTGTTTTATTATATGATAATAGTCTGTATATAGCACTTACGACCTTATGCTACTAGACAAACATTGAAAAAGAATTTGAAAAAAAAAATTTTTTTTTAATAGTCCTATATTTATCTACATATATCGGCACAGGTCCACATAATGCCACAATATTTTCAACACAGTTTACGGAAATGTAATATACAAAAAAAAATAGTTACGGAAATGTAATAATGTACCTGTATAAATTACCTGTAATAAGTTAGTGGTCAGTTAAAAAATTGAAAAAGAATGTAAAAAAAAAAATGGAAAAAAAAAAAATAATAAAAAAAATAAAAGAATAATGCTCCCTACTGGAGCCCAGAATGTTTTTTAATAGTCCTATATTTATCTACATATCATATATATACAGGTCCACATATTGCCACAATATTTTCAACACAGTTTACGGAAATGTAATATAATCATTTACCTGTATAAATTACCTGTAAGTGGTCAGTGGTCAGTGGTCAGTTGCACATGCTAGCACATGCACAGGTGAATAGTCTGTATATAGCACTTACGACCTTATGCTACTAGACAAAAATTGAAAAATAATTAGAAGGAAAAAAAATGGAAAAAAAAAGTTTAAAAATAATAATGCTTGCTACTGGAGCCCAGAATTTTTTTTTAATAGTCCTATATTTATCTACATATATCTGCACAGGTCCACATAATGCCACAATATTTTCAACACAGTTTACGGAAATGTAATATCCAATGTAGTAATTTACCTGTATAAATTACCTGTGGTCAAGACTGGACATTTGCACATGCTAGCACATGCAGCACATGGACAGGTGAATGGTTCTCCCAGTCTCTATTGTTCTCTCTACAGGTAAGGTGTACAGAGCACACGAGAAAAGGTGCACAGAGCAGACAAGAAAACGGGTCTTCGTGCATTATTGTCCAGTTTGTAGAGTGCGCAAAACAAAAAAGGGATATAACAAAAAAAATTAGCTATGCAAGAGTTGTCATTCTTGTGCGCGACACACCCCCGGGTCGTGGTCTATGCATGTGTGAAGTTTCATGAAAATATTCCAAAGGGTGGTCGAGTTATGCTCCGGACAGGAAATCAGTGCGCGAAAACAAAAAGGGGAGATAACTAAAAAATTAGCTATGCAAGAGTTGTCATTTTTGTGCACGACACACCTTCGGTTCGTGGTCTATGCATGTGTGAAGTTTCATGATATTCAAGTGTTCTTGAGTTATGCTCCGGACAGAAGTTTCATGTCGAAGTGCGGCGACAGAGATAACTAAAAAATTAGCTATGCAAGAGTTGTCATTCTTGTGCGTGACACACCTTCGGGTCGTGGTCTATGCATGTGTGAAGTTTCATGAAAATATTCCAAAGGGTGTTCGAGTTATGCTCCGGACAAGAAGTGTCTGCGGCGGACGAGGATGCGGACGCGGCGCGCTGTCAAATCCATAGTATCCCCCGACAGAGTCTGGGGGATACAACTAAAAATAATAATGCTTGCTACTGGAGCCCAGAATTTTTTTTAATAGTCCTATATTTATCTACATATATCTGCACAGGTCCACATAATGCCACAATATTTTCAACACAGTTTACGGAAATGTAATATCCAATGTAGTAATTTACCTGTATAAATTACCTGTGGTCAAGACTGGACATTTGCACATGCTAGCACATGCAGCACATGGACAGGTAAATGGTTCTCCCAGTCTCTATTGTTCTCTCTACAGGTAAGGTGTACAGAGCACACGAGAAAAGGTGTACAGAGCAGACGAGAAAACGGGTCTTCATGCATTATTGTCCAGTTTGTAGAGTGCGCAAAACAAACAAGAGCTGTAGGAGAACAGCATAGCTCAACTACGAGGGTTGTCGATGTACACATAGCTTGACAAAGAAGGTGGCTGCGGCCTGCATAAAAACCTTAACAAAGGTTGACTAAAAACATTAACCAAGGGATTATTGATGTACTCACTAGGAGATAAAGTTTTCCAAGTATGGTTGCTGTAGGCCCAGGAGTATTCCATATACAAGCTTGACTAAAAACCGTAACCAAGGGGAGATAACTAAGTAATCCAAGGATAAAAGTAGGTCAAGGTCAAATATAGGTCAGGGATTATTGATGTACATCATTAGGATATGAAGTTGTCCAAGTATGGTTGATGTAGGCCCAGAAGTATTCCATATACAAGCTTGACAATAAAACACTTAACCAAGTAATTGAAGGTTAAATGTAGGTGAAGGTAAAATAAAGGTCAGGGGTTATTGATGTACATCCCTATGAGAAAAAGTTATCCAAGTATGGTGTCTGTATGCACAATAGTATTCCATCTACAAGCTTGACTAAAAACCTTAACCAACGTTGAGTAACTAGATGGCCGCGGCCTGCATGTCGCGCCTTGTGGCGAGGCATGGACACTAAAAAAAAAGATATAGTATAACGAAAAACTTTAACCAAAAAATTAAACAAAAACTTAAGCAAAAACATAAGTACCGACACACGTACGTACGTACGTACAAAGACTGACGACTAGAAAATCGCGCTTTAAATCCAGCAAGCAGAGCGAAAAAATTTAACCTAAAAAACTTTAACCAAAACTCCAGTTAATTTGACCTTGACATTGGGCACAAAGAATGCCGCACGGGAGGGAGTATAATGAAAATATAGATGATGATAAACACCCATGTGAAGTTTCAAGTAAGGTAATGGGCAAAGCAGTTGCAGATATGATAGTATAACGAAAAAACTTTAACCAAAAAACTTAATCCTTTAAAAACCTTTAACCAAAAAAGTTAACCAAAAAAATTTAATTAACTTTTAAAAACATTTAACCAAAAAACTTTACCAAAAACTTCAAAGTAATTTGACCTTGACATTGGGCACAGGGGCCGCACGGGAGGGGGGTAGAATGAAAATATAGATGATGATAAACACCCAATGTGAAGTTTTCAAGGTAATGGGCAAAGCAGTTGCAGAAATATAGTATAAACGAAAAACTTTAACCAAAAAACTTAACAAAAAACTAAAACCAAACTTAACCAAAAAACTTAACCAAAAAACTTAACTACACTTTTACCAAAAGACTTAACCGAAAAACTAACTTAAAGTAATTTGATGACGACTTCCGACATTGGGCACAGGGCCCCGCATGGGAGGGGGGTAGAATGAAAATATGGATGATGATAAACACCCATGTGAAGTTTTCAAGGTAATGGGCAAAGCAGTTGCAGAGATATAGTATAACAAAAAACTTTAACCAAAAACTTTAACCAAAAAACTTAACCAAAAACTTTAACCAAAGTTTAACTTAACCATTCTTTAACTATAAAACTTACCAAAAAACTTAAGTTTTCAAAAACTTTTAACAAAAAACATACCAAAACTTTAACCAAAAAACTTACCAAAAACTTCAAAGTAATTTGACCTTGACATTGGCACAGGGGCCGCGATGGGAGGGGGGTAGAAATGAAAATATAGATGATGATAAACACCCATGTGAAGTTTCAAGGTAATGGGCAAACAGCAGTTGCAGAGATATATATAACAAAAAACTTTCCAAAAAACAAAAAAGTAACTTAAAAAACTAAAAACAAAAAACTTAACCAAAAAACTTAACCAAAAACTTTAACAAAAAACTTAACCAAAAAATTAAACTTTAACCAAAGTTAACTTAACCAAAAACTTCCAAAAAGTAATTTGACCTTGACATTGGCACAGGGGCCGCACGGGTAGTAAAAGAATGATATAGTTGAATGATGATACTTTTACCACTTGTTGCAGTTCCAAGTAAATTTATTGCAAAGCAGTTGCAGGGAGAGAAGAAAATATATATACAAAAAACTGTGCCACTTAACAAAAACTTTAACAAAAAAATTAACCAAAAAACAAACCTTAACAAAAACTTTAACAAAAAAACAAGTAATTTGACCTTGACATTGGGCACAGGGGCCGCACGGGAGGGGGGTAGAATGAAAATATAGATGATGATAAACACCCATGTGAAGTTTCAAGGTAATGGGCAAAGCAGTTGCAGAGATATAGTATAACGAAAAACTTTAACCAAAAAACTTAACCAAAAAACTTAACCAAAAACTTTAACCAATGAACTCAACCAAAAACTTTAACCAAAAAACTTAACCAAAAACTTTAACCGGACACATGTATGCCAAAGTGCCGACTATATCGCGCTTTCCGCAAGCGGGCGCGACAAAAACTTAACCAAAAACTTTAACCAAAAAACTTAACCAAAAACTTCAAAGTAATTTGACCTTGACATTGGGCACAGGGGCCGCACGGGAGGGGGGTAGAATGAAAATACAGATGATGATAAACACCCATGTGAAGTTTCAAGGTAATGGGCAAAGCAGTTGCAGAGATATAGTATAACAAAAAACTTTAACCAAAATACTTAACCAAAAAACTTAACCAAAAACTTTAACCATAAAACTTAACCAAAAAACTTAACCAAAGAACTTAACCAAAAACTTCAAAGTAATTTGACCTTGACATTGGGCACAGGGGCCGCACGGGAGGGGGGTAGAATGAAAATATAGATGATGATAAACACCCATGTGAAGTTTCAAGGTAATGGGCAAAGCAGTTGCAGAGATATAGTATAACAAAAAAGTTTTAACCAAAAAATTTAACCAGACGTACATTAAAAAGTTAACGTTGAAAATGGCTAAGTCAAGTAAGTAATTGAAGAGGAAATGTAGGTCAAGGTCAAATATAGATCAGGGGTTATTGATGTACATACCTATGAGAAAAGGTTGTCGAAGTATGGTGTCTGGATGCACAATAGTATTCAATGTACAAGCTTGAAAAAAAACCTTAACCAAGGTTGACTAAAAACCTTAACCAAGGGGAATTAAGTAAGTAATTCAAGAGGAAATGTAGGTCAAAGTCAAATATAGATGAGGGGTTATTGATGTGCATCACTAGGAGATGAAGTTGTCCAAGTATGGTGGGTGTAGGGCCAGTAGTATTGCATATACAAGCTTGACTAAAAACCTTAACCAAGGTTGACTAAAAACCTTAACCAAGGGGAATTAACCAAGTAATTCAAGAGGAAATGTAGGTGAAGGTCAAATATAGATCAGGGGTTATTGATGTACATCACTAGGAGATGAAGTTAAGTATGGTGGGTGTAGGGCCAGTAGTATTCCATATACAAGCTTGACTAAAAACCTTAACCAAGGCGTGACGGTGACGCCGACGCCGGGTTGACAACATAAGCTCTACTTATTCTTCGAATAGTCGAGCTAAAAAGGGAGATAACTCAAAAATTAGCTACGCAAGAGTTGTCATTCTTGTGCGCAACACACCTCCAGGTCGTGGTCTATGCATGAAGGGACAGACGGACGGGAGGACGGGACGCACGTTCCTACGAATGGATACTTGTTGGGTTTTTAATGTATAAAAATACCCAACAAGAGTACCCAACACTATCCTAACCCTACCCAATAAGATCCCCGTACGCTTACAAGTACCCATTCGTGTGTGCGGACGGACGGACGGACGGACGGACGGACGGACAAGGGTAACACTAAATGCCCCCTCCACTATCGTGGTGGGGCATAAAAATATTCCAAAGGGTGTTCGAGTTATGCTCTGGATACAAAATCAGAGCACGAAACAACAAAGGGAGATAAGTAAACAAGAATTCCGCTGAATCAGATGCCTCGCCTTGTCCCGCCTTGACCTCGAGCCTGGGCCCGAAAGCAATTTTCACTGGCCCGAACATATTATACAATTATTGACTAGTGAGCCATAGAATATCAGATTATATTCTATGGCTCACTAGTCAATAATTGTTTTATTATATGATAATAGTCTGTATATAGCACTTACGACCTTATGCTACTAGACAAAAATTGAAAAGGAATTTGAAAAAAAAAAAATGAAGAAAAAACAATGGAAAAAAAAAGTTTAAAAATTAAAAATAATAATGCTTGCTACTGGAGCCCAGAATTTTTTTTTAATAGTCCTATATTTATCTACATAGACTAGACATATTTCTATGAAATGTGAATCCTAGAAGCATTTTTTAGTAAAAGTTGGCAACCTGACTTTTTAACATAATTAAGGTATGCTGAATTCAACTAGCCCGGTTGCCAAGCTGAATTTTGAGTTTTTGACTATCTAATTAGCATAAACAAAATGGCTGCCAAATTGAAAATTTTCGGCACTTTCTTGTGACAGGCACTACGATTAGTTCATGGTTTTTTTTCGGTTACAATACTTTCTTGGCATTATTTGCTAGAACATGTCGTCTAGTATCAAAATCCACCATGTGTGGTGTGTCTTCATAGCTTAGCATTCTTTTTCAAATCCAAGATGGCCGCCAGAAACATGAACACACTATTATTTGCACACAAACCTACATTTGATGACGATTTTGAGGGTACATGTATATGCACACGTTTGTTGTGCAACATTTGTAATAAGCATCATAAATATATGTCTGCAATTGAAATAGTATAAATGAAATTGAAGTTGCGAAAAATCCAAAATGGCCGCAAAAAAAGTAAACATACTATAAAGTGTGCATATACATATTTCTTTATGATTGTAATTGGAGGGGATGTGCACACATTTCCTGTGGTAATAAGCAACAACAATATATTTCTGTAATTGTAATAGTACATATGAAATCTGAGATGCAACAAAAATACAAGATGCCGCCTAAATATATGACAGTACTATAAATTGCACATGACCAGCCATATTAGTGTAATGTTGATGATATATACACATGGTGTCCATGTTAATATGCACGATAAGTATAATTTTAAGTCCCAAGTAAGTTTAAGTTATATGTTCACGTTGGTCTGTGGGCTGATATTATTTTAACTATGATAAATAGTCATTTTCATTCAAGAAAACTTTCGCCAAAGTGTCACGTATACTATGATTTGGTATCACTATACAACGTTATATATTGCTGCTACAAATTCCAGTCAGCATGTACAGTTGTTAGACAAATCACTAGTATTCATGCAATGCCTCTGATCGCTAATTTGTTGCTGGCATACACACATTGACGTGCATTGTAATCCTGATTTCCGGCATTTGGAGCGTTGTGTTTTGCACTGTGTCTGGCATGCACATGCTAACCATCTCGAGACAACTGTCTGGAATGGGACTCAATGACATCAGTATTGGCTGCAGTCCGGATTCCCCGAGTCTCCATCCCATTTCAGACGGTGAAGGGAGCTCAGATGTTGGGCAATGTGCATTTCTCCATATCATCGCTTGATAGTGAACTCTCATCAAATGGAAATAACGTAGCGCATCACTTGTTGGGGCCATGGCCCTCTGGTCTGCCCATCTTGGAAAACAATATGTGCCGTGCTGCATCAACAGAGTCCGTTCTCTGGACATTATATATTCGGCAGACAAATGCTTCTGAAGATTTTATGGTTTCCTCTGTGAGTGCACCAATGCCCAAGTTCTTCAGCAACTTATGGTGCACTTCGAAGACTTTCCATGATGATTGTTTGGTGTGATTCGCGATGTATGAGGTTGTGTCACACCCAGTTAATGCGTGAAATGCTAACAAGGATTCTGCTGAGCTCTTGGTAGTTTGTTGAAAACTGCATCAATGGGTATATACCGCCGTTTCTTAGATGTGCCAGACATCATCCAGAGATGCTCACATTGCATACGTTCAAAGTGAGACACCAACAGCAGGAGAACATCAGTGTCTCTGGAGGACACAACAACTGTATTGAAGTGGCTGTGTACGGCATGCAGCACCAATCTCGTGTCTGCTTCTTCTTGTGTGGATTTCAGAGGTATCAAATCAGTTGTACATGTTGATGATTTGACCTCGAGTTCCTCTATAAATCCACCGGCAACTACAATGTCTTTATTCCTAGGCGCCTGGGAACACAGTTCCTCAGACAGGAAATTGCTAGATCTGCTTTATTATCAGCTAGTGACAGGAAATTCGACCAGTTCTTTGGAAGAGGTACATCACGGCCTTCCATAAGCCGCCTGATGGGCCGTGCGCCTTTACTGCGTCGCGTTCTGGTTGTACTCTTGATTGATTCTGCCCTGTATCTGTCGAACACAATATCAATTCTTTGATATTTGGAACCCGCCTTCATCACTGTGTTGACGTATATGTCGGCAAGATCTCCAAAGGTCACAGCATCATCAGGCTTTCCAAGAGTTACTACCAATGCCTGTCCATCAATGATAAGGCAAGATGATGTGTCAGGTAGTTGAATCATCTCGGGACAGTCTATGCCTTCTGATATGACGTTAGCAAGTACCGACTTGTTTCCTGTGCGTAGTGTACCATTCATTTCGGCAAGGGATACAGGGACCGGAAGCAGCTCATGCTTGAGTACAGATGGCAAAATACAACTGGCCGATCCGCCTCATATGCAGTAATGAGACGCCGGAGCACATTTCTGTCAGCCTTCAGAACAGTTTTCTTGTCTTTGTCCTTTGTGTGCTTAGCCACTTCATATAAAGTGGCGAATGTTGGGGCGTTATTCCTGCGCAGAGGTTCATGGAATGAAACATCTGGCTCATACACACTGCTCAGCCACGATCATCCTGTCCTGAACGAATGTCTTGACTTCTGCTTGTCCAAGCTCCTTGGCACTTAGTAGTGAATCTTGAATGGACTCTGTTGCTAGGTCTTTCGTAGCAAATGTTTTGCAACATATCTGGATGTGATACAGATGCGAACACGCTGAATCCTTGGAAGGTGAGAAATAATGAACTCTCGTCAGCATTGTCTCTTGTTTGTCGTGATTTGGTTGCTTCGTTATGAATGTCTGTACTCCCCTCGGTGGAGACCGTACAGTTCATGTGTTTGTTCTGCTATGTGCGATCTCCGGTTAAAGGAGAGCGTCCACCTGCACAGAGCTGTTGTCGTCTTGGTTATACCAATGATACCACCTCCCTTTTTGCCTGTGCCGTTTAATCCATTCCATGGCCTGGTCGGGATCTACTTGGCTGAACTTTTGTGCAGATCTCTTGACAACAAAATTGCCCCTTTGAAACTCTGATAGAACTGGTTCCGGAAGGAAGCTGATGCATCTCCACTAGATACACTGGACCCCATCGTGCATAGTTCAGGTGGTCATATCGCTTGAAGTAGGGCAACATCAGACTGAACGAGTAAAGATGGAGATTCCAGATGCCATCACGTTGAGCTCGAGTGTATTGTAGCAGTATTGCGAACCATGTCCATATATTGCCACCAGAAGCTGAAGTTCACATCATCAGATCTATGCTCAACAAATTCATCCAGTAACGTCCTGAACTTTTCCTGATCCAGAAATGTTATCAGTTCAGGAATAGTATGTTGGTCGTCATCAGCAGCCATCCTGCCAATGCAAACATGACAGTCCTCGTCCGCATTTGCAACAGATGAGAGCAAAGCTTGGCATCAGGAGACGCCACAGAGCTTGCAAAGTCAGTTTATGTGCTCTCAAAGCTTTGTTGTATGCCTTTCCTGTCAAAACACGTTCTACAGTGCCTTGTCCGAGGAGTCCACTCTCCACCCACACCTCAGCTAGTCCGGAACCATTCATATGATCTCCTATCGCTTTGAGGAAGTTCATCGACACATGGAGACCACCAAGGCGAGGTATTAACGTATCCTGGTATTCGGGAACAGACCACTTCAGCTCCATAAGTCACAGTACAGCGCTTGGTCGACTGTGAGGACTGTATGTTCCTGTCCAAAATGTGAAGATATTGCCATGCATCTCTTCACGGCGGTATTCAAAGTATCCATTTCGTGAGCGGGGGCAAGGATTATAGGCAGATATCCTACAGCTGTCTGGTCTGGTTCCTCTGATGACAATGTCTGGTTGAATACTGTCCTAGAAGCTTTTATTTTCTCTGAATTTTGACGACGCATGAAGAAAGCTAGTTCTGTTGCTTTTGCTTTTCTTGCACACTCATTGTCCTCCTCAGATTTGCTGAAGTATGATTCGTCAACTGGTGCTGTGAATGTTGGCTTGCATGTTCCATGCTTTATACTGACAGGATGCAGCTTCTCAAGGGCATTTGGCACAATCAAAGTATGTCTTGTCGACAGCTCGAGATTTTTCAGAGAGACGTCAGTTGTTTGGCCTCGCTGCCATGCTGCCATTTGAGTTGCATGGAAGTATTCTTTCCATCGAGTGTTTCATCAAGGATGTCAATGTTATCACATGTGTAATGGATGAATTTATTTGCCACAATGTTTGGTGGAATGACAGCACCAGTTGCTTGGTCCAATGATTTGAGAGTACTCTCAGCCAATGAAGTGTCAACTTGCAACACCTGCTCATAACTCAAACAATGCCTGCCTGTTGTTGAATAATCGTACCAGGTCTTTTGACCGTGTGGCTTGATGAAGAGTATTTGCGAGACCAACATGTTTTGGAGTCCATTTCTTGCCACCACTGACACAGTAAACTAGATCTTGTGCCAAACTCAGAACTCTGCTCTGAACATGTTCTTCATTGTTCCCACTGCTATCATCGTCAAGGGATGCTTGGCCACCGACGATCAGTCTCAGTAGCATATATAAACTATCTGGAACGCATGCTATAGCATCTTCTTCACTGACAGAGAACCCTTTGTGTCCTGGCGTTTGCATCATGTCTCCACGGATCTTCAGAGCTACATGAACAAGTGATAGGAAAGTGTCATCCTGTGGCTCATATTTAGGAAAAGCTAACTTCTCGCTCTCCTGTGTGTCTACTTCCATCTTCAAAACTGATGTTGGCTGGTACTCAGTGGGAATCAGTACTGTTTTTCGTTCCGATATACACCTGTCAAGAGGTTGAAAGAAATTGAAAATATCCCCAAGCTGTGACTGCAAATTTTTTCCTTGAATGTCCCTCTTCTGCTTTGATAGGACTGCTGAATCGTGGTTGACGATTCTTCAGCAAGCTCCTTATACCTTTCCCATACATCATCGAGAAGAATCACGTGTCCTTTGTCAGCTGATTGGCGGAGCTCCTGGCAAAGCCATATCATAGCAAGGTCTGTATTTGATGATTCCAGCTTTGTTTTGGATGTAGACCTGTTGAATGCGCTGAGACAATTCAGATGGTATTTGGCCTCAGCTGCAATTAAGTCAATAACTCCTGCCAATTGAAGGCCAACTTCGTAGTCAAGATGTGATGCTTGAATTATTTGGTCACTCATTTGCGTAGTCATGACCGAGATCAGTCGTGACTTCTTACTTGTAGTTGTTTGACAGAATATGCAAAGGCTGCAGTTGACTCGCTGCACACCTTTTCGTAATGAACGCCTCTCACATGTACCACCTGAAACACTTGTGCTGCAACATTCTCCCTCTGTTGAAACATCAGTCTGTGTCTTTCGAAGACGTTCTATTTTACCCTTGTGTGTGAAGCCGGCATAGCACAGTTTGTGCCACACAAGAGATACGGGTGTGACAGAACCTAATGCAGTCTCAATCCGATCAATTACGTCTATATGTTTGGAGTCCCTCAGTTTCTTTCTGCTACATGCTGCATGCCTGACTGTTGTCAGTTCATGTTCAGTTGCTTCACTCAGGTTTGTTTTGGGTTTATGCGCTTGGCAGAAAATGCACTGGCTGTAGTCTACAGGTGACGGCCTCTTCAAGCTAATCATGGGATCCATTGTAGCCCACAAACAATCCCTTTTATAAGCGTATGTAACTAGAACAACGCCGGTATGTATTTAGTATGTAATAAAATATCGTGTTTCGGTAAGGCACAACAAGTGTGATCTTTTCAAAATTCGATAATACACATAGTATAGTAGCATACGTATAAATGATAGCGATGATACATTCTGAGGGCCAATGCGATAAACTTTACTACAACCGAAAAAAATGATAGCGCTGTTGAGATTTGAACACTAATGGAATTTTAGTAATAAATGACTGCAGATGTTGAGTCAGTGACATCTATTTTGTTGTTGTTGCTATTGTTGTTGTCGTTATATATACGATGTAGATTATATCCAGGCGCTGTATTTCATGATTGAGCATAAAGTTGCTACAGAAAATGTGTGCACATCCCCTCAAAATTACAATCATAAACAAATATGAGACGCGCCGCGACATAACGTACCTTCGGGTATTTGGAATTTTCGCCGTAAATGGTTTAGAAAATTGAACGTAATTTTTGTACAAAGAATTTGACGAAAATTGCAGAGCAAATGCTGAATTTAATTCCGCATTTGCTCTGAAATTTGCGTCAAATTCTGAAGTCATTTGCAGGAATAATGTTCAATTTTCACAACCTTTTACGGCGAAAATTCCAGATACCCGAAGGTACGTTATGTCGCGGCGCGTCTCATATGTATATTCAAGTGCAATTTATACATTGTAGTAATTTCAATATTTTGGCGGCCATGTTGGACTTTTTCGCAATTTGAATTTCGTTTATACTATTAACAAATAGAGAAATATACTTATCATGCTCATTAAAAGAGACAGCATGCGGACATGCCATCAAAAGTACAACCAAAATGTCTGTTCAAGTGAGTTTATATAGTTTATTTTTCATATTTTTGGCGGCCATCTTGGATTTTCATAAAAGCAAGTCCATTAGCAATCCACACCCAGGAGATTTTGATATTCGATGACATGTTCTAACAGAAAAATACAAAGAAATTATGGTGATGAAAAAATGCACTCGGCAACTAGTAGTGCTTGTCCCAAGATAGTGCCGAAAATTGTCGATTTGGCAGCCATTTTGTTTATGCTAATTAGATGGTCAAGACCTCAAAATTCAGCTTGGCAACCGGGCTAGTCGAATTCAGCATACCTTAATTATGTTAAAAAGTCAGGTTGCCAACTTTTACTAAAAAATGCTTCTAGACTCTTATACAGGGCCCTTTTCTAGAAACATGTCTTGTCTATACATATATCTGCACAGGTCCACATAATGCCACAATATTTTCAACACAGTTTACGGAAATGTAATATACAAAAAAAATAAAAATAATAATGCTCGCTACCGAGCCCAGAATTTTTGTTAATAGTCCTATATTTATCTACATATATCTGCACAGGTCCACATACTGCCACAATATTGTTAACACAGTTTACGGAAATGTAATAATGTACCTGTATAAATTACCTGTAATAAGTTAGTGGTCAGTTAAAAAATTGAAAAAGAATGTAAAAAACAACAAGAAACGAGGCAAAGCCACGAAGGCCAGGTTTTTTCCAAGCATAGACACTTGGATAACATAATTATACCCACTTTTTGTAGACTAGATGGCCGTGGCCTGCATGTCGCGCCTTGGGGCGAGGCATGGACACTAAAAAAATAGATATAGTAGATGGAAAAACTTTAACCAAAAAACATTAACCGGACACACGGACGAACGGAAGGACGTATGCCAAAATGCCGACGATATCGCGCTTTCCGCAAGCAGGTGTGACAATGATGATAAACACCCATGTGAAGTATCAAGGTATTGGGTGAAGCAGTTGCAGAGATATAGTACACGAAAAAACTTTAACAAAAAAATTAAAAGTAATTTCAACTTGACATAGGGCACAGGATCGCGCTTTCCGCAAGCAGGTGCGACAATGATGATAAACACCCATGTGAAGTATCAAGGTATTGGGTGAAGCAGTTGCAGAGATATAGTACAACGAAAAAACTTTAACAAAAAAATTAAAATTAAAAGTAATTTGACCTTGACATGGGCACAGGATCGCGCTTTCCGCAAGCAGGTGCGACAATGATGATAAGCACCCATGTGAAGTATCAAGGTATTGGGTGAAGCAGTTGCAGAGATATAGTACACGAAAAAACTTTAACAAAAAAATTAAAAAACAAAGTAATTTGACCTTGACATTGGGCACAGGATCGCGCTTTCCGCAAGCAGGTGCGACAATGATGAAAATAAGCACCCATGTGAAGTATCAAGTATTGGGTGAAGCAGTTGCAGAGATATAGTACACGAAAAAACTTTAACAACAAAAAAAATTCAAAGTAATTTGTTGACTTGACAATTGGGCAACAGGGGCCGCACAGTTGGGGGTTGGTAGAATGAAAATATAGGATGAATGCCTATACACCCATGTTAGAATGTTTCAAGGTAATCGGGCGAAGCAGTTGCAGAGATATAGTATAACGAAAAAAAATTAACCCAAAAACTCTAACCAGACGTACGTTAAAAAATTAACGTTGAAAATGGCTAAGTCAATTACGTAGAAATAATAGGTGAAGGTAAAAAAATGGTCACATGTTGGATAGTTGTATGTGGTAGGCACCCCTTGGTTATGAAGCTGTGAAAGTTTGGTGGTCCTAGGTGGTACAGTACCAAAGAAATGGACTTAAACACGAAAACTTAACATTGTAAACGCGAAATCTTAACATTGAAAATGGCTAAGTCGACTGCGCGGAAAAAATGGGTGAAGTTTAAAAAAAAAAGTAACATGTTGGATAGTGATATGGTGGGGGTACCCTTGATTATGAAGCTGTGAAAGTTTGGTGGTCCTAGGTGGTACAGTACGAAAGAAATGGACTTAAACACGAAAACTTAACATTGTAAACGCGAAAACTTAACATTTGGAAAATAAAAAGGCTAAGTCGATTACGCGGAAAAAATGGAGTGAAGTTAAAAAAAAAGTAACATGTTGGATAGTGATATGTGGTGGGCACCCCTTGATTATGAAGCTGTGAAAGTTTGGTGGTCCTAGGTGGTACAGTAACAAAGAAATGGACTCAAACAACGAAAACTTAACATTGATTGTGGACCCCGCCCGCCGCCCCCGCCCCCGCCCGCCCTCCGACCGCCGCGCCCCCACCGCCCGCCACCGCGCCCGGCTTTCGCCAATTCCAATAGCCTGGATTTTTTTTCAAAAAACCTGGCTAAAAATGGAAAAAAAAAATTAAATTTAAAAAAATAAAATAAAAGAATAATGCTCCCTACTGGAGCCCAGAATGTTTTTTAATAGTCCTATATTTATCTACATATCATATATACACAGGTCCACATATTGCCACAATATTTTCAACACAGTTTAACGGAAATGTAATATCATTTACCTGTATATTACCTGTAAGTGGTCAGTGGTCAGTGGTCAGTTGCACATGCTAGCACATGCACAGGTGAATAGTCTGTATAAATGCACTTACGACCTTATGCTACTAGACAACAAGAAAACGAGGCAAAGCCACGAAGGCCAGGTTTTTTCCAAGCATGGACACTTGGATAACATAATTATACCCACATTTTTGTAGACTAGATGGCCGTGGCCTGCTTGTCGCGCCTTGGGGCGAGGCATGGACACTAAAAAAATAGATATAGTAGATGGAAAAACTTTAACAAAAAAATTTAAAAACTTTAACTCCGGACACAAACGGAGCGTACGGATGGACGGACGTATGCCAAAATGCCGACGATTATCGAGCTTTCTGCAAGCGGGTGCGACAATGATGATAAACACCCATGTGAAGTATCAAGGTAATGGTGAAGCAGTTGCAGAGATATAGTACAACGAAAAAACTTTAACAAATAAATTCAAAGTAATTTGTTACCTTCACATTAGCTCACAGGGGCCGCACGGTTGGGGGTTTAGAGTGAAAATATGGACGATGATAAACACCCATGTGAAGTTTCAAGGTAATGGGCGAAGCAGTTGCAGAGTATAGTATAACGAAAAAGTTTTAAACCAAAAAATTTAACCAGACGTACATTAAAAAGTTAACGTTGAAAATGGCTAAGTCAATTACGTAGAAATAATAGGTGAAGGTAAAAAAAATGGTCACATGTTGGATAGTTGTATGTGGTAGGCACCCCTTGGTTATGAAGCTGTGAAAGTTTGGTGGTCCTAGGTGGTACAGTACCAAAGAAATGGACTTAAACACGAAAACTTATCATGGTAAACACGAAAACTTAACATTGAAAATGGCTAAGTCGACTGCGCGGAAAAAATGGGTCAAGTTAAAAAAAAAAGTAACATGTTGGATAGTGATATGTGGTGGGCACCCCTTGATTATGAAGCTGTGAAAGTTTGGTGGTCCTAGGTGGTACAGTACCAAAGAAATGGACTTAAACACGAAAACTTAACATGGTAAACGCGAAAACTTAACATTGAAAATGGCTAAGTCGATTGCGCGGAAAAAATGGGTGAAGTTAAAAAAAAAAGTAACATGTTGGATAGTGATATGTGGTGGGCACCCCTTGATTATGAAGCTGTGAAAGTTTGGTGGTCCTAGGTGGTACAGTAACAAAGAAAATGGACCTCAAACACGAAAACTTAACATTGATTGTGGACGCCGCCCGCTGCCCGCCCGCCCCGCCCGCCCGCTCCGCCCGGCTTTCGCCAATCCAATAGCCTGGATTTTTTTTTTATAACCTCGCTAAAAATTGAAAAATAATTTGAAAAAAAAAATGAAAAAAAAAAAATGGAAAAAAAAAAATGGAAAAAAAAAGTTTAAACAAAAAAAATAATGCTTGCTACTGGACCAGCCCTTGATTTTTTTTTTTTAATAGTCCTATATTTATCTATATATATCTGCACAGGTCCACATAATGCCACAATATTTTCAACACAGTTTACGGAAATGTAATATCCAATGTAGTAATTTACCTGTATAAATTACCTGTGGTCAAGACTGGACATTTACACATGCTAGCACATGCAGCACATGGACTGGTGAATGGTTCTCCCAGTCTCTATTGTTCTCTCTACAGGTAAGGTGTACAGAGCACACGAGAAAAAGTGTACAGAGCAGACGAGAAAACGGGTCTTCATGCATTATTGTCCAGTTTGTAGAGTGTGCAAAACAAACAAGAGCTGTAGGAGAACAGCATAGCTCGACTACGAGGGTTGTCGATGTACACATAGCTTGACAAAGAAGGTGGCTGCGGCCTGCATAAAAACCTTAACCAAGGTTGACTAAAAACATTAACCAAGGGATTATTGATGTACGTCACTAGGAGATAAAATTATCCAAGTATGGTTGCTGTAGGCCCAGGAGTATTCCATATACAAGCTTGACTAAAAACCGTAACCAAGGGGAGATAACTAAGTAATCCAAGGATAAAAAAGTAGGTCAAGGTCAAATATAGGTCAGGGATTATTGATGTACATCATTAGGAGATGAAGTTGTCCAAGTAATGGTTGATGTAGGCCCAGAATATTCCATCCATACAAGCTTGACTATAAACATTAACCAAGTAATTGAAGGTTAAATGTAGGTGAAGGTAAAATAAAGGTCAGAGGTTATTGATGTACATCCCTATGTGAAAAAGTTATCCAAGTATGGTGTCCGTATGCACAATAGTATTCCATCTACAAGCTTGACTAAAAACCTTAACCAACGTTGAGTAACTAGATGGCTGCGGCCTGCATGTCGCGCCTTGTGGCGAGGCATGGACACTAAAAAAAAAGATAAAGTATAACGAAAAACTTTAACCAAAAAACTTAAGCAAAAACTTTAACCGGACACACGTACGTACATACGTACGTACGTACGTACGTACGTACGTACGTACGTACGTACGTACGTACGTACGTACGACAAAGTGCCGACTATACGCGCTTTCCGCAAGCGGGCGCGAAAAAAAACTTTAACCAAAAACTTCAAAGTAATTTGACATTGGGCACAGGGGCCGGAGGGGGTAGAATGAAAATATAGATGATGATAAACACCCATGTGAAGTTTCAAGGTAATGGGCAAAGCAGTTGCAGAGATATAGTATAACAAAAAAATTTAACCAAAAAACTTAACCAAAAAACTTAACCAAAAACTTTTAACCAAAAAACTTAACCAAAAAACTTAACCAAAAAACTTAACCAAAAAACTTAACCAAAAACTTTTAACCAAAAAACTTAACCAAAAACTTCAAAGTAATTTGACCTTGACATTGGGCACAGGGGCCGCACGGGAGGGGGGTAGAATGGAAATATAGATGATGATAAACACCCATGTGAAGTTTTCAAGGTAATGGGCAAAGCAGTTGCAGAGATATAGTATAACGAAAAACTTTAACCGAAAAACTAACAAAAACTTTAACCAAAAAACATAACCAAAAAACTTAAACTTAAACCAAAAACTTTAACCAAAAAACTTAACCAAAAACTTTAACCAAAAAACTTAACTAAAAAACTTAACCAAAAACTTTAACCATAGAACTCAAAGTAATTTGACCTTGACATTGGGCACAGGGGCCGCACGGGAGGGGGGTGGAATGAAAATATAGATGATGATAAACACCCATATGAAGTTTCAAGGTAATGGGCAAAGCAGTTGCAGAGATATAGTATAACAAAAAACTTTAACCAAAAAACTTAACCAAAAAACTTAACCAAAAATTTTAACCAAAAAAACTTAACCAAAAACTTCAAAGTAATTTGACCTTGACATTGGGCACAGGGGCCGCACGGGAGGGGGGTAGAATGAAAATATAGACGATGATAAACACCCAAGTGAAGTTTCAAGGTAATGGGCAAAGCAGTTGCAGAGATATAGTATAACGAAAAACTTTAACCACAAACTTTAACCAAAAAACTTAACCAAAAACTTTAACCAAAGAACTTAACCAAAAACTTTAACCAAAAAACTTAACCAAACAACTTAACCAAAAAATTTAACCGGACACACGTACGTACGTACGAACATACGCCAAAGTGCCGACTATATCGCGCTTTCCGCAAGCGGGCGCGACAAAAACCTTAACCAAAGGGAATTAATTAAGTAATTTAATGTTAAATGTAGGTGAAGGTCAAATATAGGTCAGGGGTTGTTGATGTACATCACTAGGAGATGAAGTTGTCCAAGTATGGTTGGTGTAGGGCCAGGAGTATTCCATCTACAAGCTTGACTAAAAACCTTACCCAAGGGGAAATAACTAAGTAATTCAATGTTAAAAGTAGGTCAAGGTCAAATATAGGTCAGGTATTATTGATGTACATCACTAGGAGATGAAGTTGTCCAAGTATGGTTGGTGTAGGGCCATGAGTATTCCATCTACAAGCTTGACTAAAAACCTTAACCAAAGAGAATTAAGTAAGTAATTCAAGAGGAAATGTAGGTGAAGGTCAAATATAGATCAGGGGTTATTGATGTACATCACTATGACAAAAGGTTGTCCAAGTATGGTGTCTGTATGCACAATAGTATTCCATGTACAAGCTTGAGTAAAAAGCTTAACCAAGGTCGAGTAAAAAGCTTAATCAAGGGGAATTAAGTAAGTAATTCAAGGTTAAATGTAGGTCAAGGTCAAATATAGGTGAGGGGTGGTTGATGTACATCACTAGGAGATGAAGTTGTCCAAGTATGGTTGGTGTAGGGCCAGGAGTATTCCATCTACAAGCTTGACTAAAAACGTTAACCAAGGGGAATTAAGTAAGTAATTCAAGAGAAAATGTAGGTCAAGGTCAAATATAGATCAGGGGTTGTTGATGTACATCACTAGGAGATGAAGTTGTCCAAGTATGGTGGGTGTAGGGCCAGTAGTATTGCATATACAAGCTTGACTAAAAACCTTAACCAAGGTTGACTAAAAACCTTAACCAAGGGGAATTAACCAAGTAATTCAAGAGGAAATGTAGGTCAAGGTGAAATATAGATCAGGGGTTATTGATGTACATCACTAGGAGATGAAGTTGTCCAAGTATGGTGGGTGTAGGGCCAGTAGTATTCCATATACAAGCTTGACTAAAAACCTTAACCAAGGCGTGACGGTGACCCCGACGCCGGGGTGACAACATAAGCTCTACTTATTCTTCGAATAGTCGAGCTAAAAAGGGAGATAACTCAAAAATTAGCTACGCAAGAGTTGTCATTCTTGTGCGCGACACACCTCCGGGTCGTGGTCTATGCATGTGTGAAGTTTCATGAAAATATTCCAAAGGGTGGTCGAGTTATGCTCCGGACAGGAAATCAGTGGGCGAAAACAAAAAAGGGAGATAACTAAAAAATTAGCTATGCAAGAGTTGTCATTCATGTGCACGACACACCTTCGGTTCGTGGTCTAATTGAATGTGTGAAGTTTCATAAAAATATTCCAAAGGGTGGTCGAGTTATGGTCAATCAGTGCGCGAAACAAAAAAGGGAGATAACTCAAAAATTAGCTATGCAAGAGTTGTCATTCTTGTGCACGACACACCTTCGGGTCGTGGTCTATGCATGTGTGAAGTTTCATGAAAATATTCCAAAGGGTGGTGGAGTTATGCTCCGGACACGAAATCAGTGCGAGAAACAAAAAATGGAAATAACTAAAAAATTAGCTATGCAAGAGTTGTCATTCTTGTGCGCGACACACCTTCGGGTCGTGGTCTATGCATGTGTGAAGTTTCATGAAAATATTCCAAAGGGTGTTCGAGTTATGCTCCGGACAAGAAGTGTCTGCGGCGGACGCGGCGCGCTGTCAAATCCATAGTATCCCCCGACGGAGTCCGGGGGATACAATTAAGGACTTTTAAAGGTACATGCCCACTCAGTAGGCACAAAATGTTCTTTATATCAAATACATATTCTGAGACATTTTCAGGGGCGATAACCGTGTTTCCTTAAAACGTTAATTGACATCACTAGTTATTCTCTTTATTTATTTTGTGATGTGCAATGATCATACTTTATATGTCGGAAAAAAAATAAATTCACCTGAAGCATTTAATTAGTATAAATAATGCCTCATGTGCAGATGAAACTAGATTGGTCAGTAAGCGAGGCTTACGGAATACCCCCCGCGTGGGTCCAGGTACCCCTAAAATATGTAATATGTAAACATTTCCAAGTGTGTGGGCTTGTGACCTTGACTCTGGGATTAGCGCGAGCGGCATGAACGTGAATTTGTCACAGAGTGGTAGAGGTCCATTGGAGCAATGAGTGTGTGAAATGTGAAGCAGATCCGAGCAAGGAAATAGAAGTTATAACCGATTTCTCTGATGTTAAGTTTTGTAAAGAGACTACCTTATAACCTCGAATTAACGCCCCAGGAGGCGTTATATTTTCAAAAGGGGGGGGACGTTTATTAGCCAGTTAAAAAAAAATAAAAAAAATAAAAAAAAAAAATTTTTTTTTTATTTTAAGGGTGGACCGCCAATTTTCAAACACAATTTTTTGGGGGGGGGGGGGGGGGGGGGGGGGGGGGGCGCGTTTATTAGGAGGGGGTCGTTAATTCGAGGTTATACGGTATGTATGTGACGTTGACTCGAGATCAGCGGGGATTTGTCACAGCATATGAAATATTAAGAATTTTCAATGAAAGAAATAGAAGTTATAACATATTTCTCTGATGTTAAGTTTTGTTTTTTGCAAAGAGACTAAGTATGTGACCTTGACCTTGGGATCAGCGGGGGTTGGACAGTCGTAGATTTGTCACAGCATGATAGTACAACCTTAGAGGAATGCACAAGTGAAATAATAAGAATTTTAAATGAAGGAAATAGTAGTTATAACTTATTTCTCTGATGTTAAGTTTTGTAAAGAGACTAAGTATTTAGACCTTGACATTGGGATCAGCGGGGGTTGGACGGTCATGGATTTGGCACAGCATGGTATTAGAGCCTTACAGGAATGCATGTGTGAAATATTAAGAATTTTAGATGAAGGAAATAGAAGTTAGAACAATATTTCTCTGATGTTAAGTTTTGTAAAGAGACTAAGTATTTGACCTTGACCTTGGAATCAGCGGGGGTTGGACGGTCGTGGATTTGGCACAGCATGGTAGTAGAGCCTTACAGGAATGCATGTGTGAAATATTAACAGACCTGTTTACCCCAAGCGAGTGCCGTCAGTAGTCAGAAAGCAATCTGTCAGTAGTTTTCAAAGACTGTCAGTAGTTTTGGATGAACATACACTATTAAAGCATTGAAGGTAATCTATATGTTTAAAACGTTTTAATCATGGTAAGGAACAGTTGTGTATGATAACGATATGGTGTTATATGGATTAGCAACTTGCCATTTAGAGCCAGGGAATGCACCTGTATTAGGGAAAAATTGCAAATTAAGTACTGAAATCCAAGATCCTGATTTGGTGTTCGGTGCCCTAATCACATCCAAGTCACTTGGCCCCGTTCCCTTTGGCAGGGGTGGGAACAGAAAAGAATTTGAAATTATGAAAATCTGCTGGGAGCCGCAAAGCAAAACCGCAAAGCAAAGCCCCCTTGCTGCAGATTTTTTTTTATTATTGACAAAGAAAACCAATTCTAGAGAAGATAAATGTCAATATTTTGAAATAATGAGTCCAAATTAAAACAAACACATGGTGACATGCAACATCTCGGCCATATCCAACCATTCCCATCGTCATTTATTTCATTGAAGCATCTATCTCCCTCACGTTGTTGAATTTTGAAGCAAATTCCATTTCTGAAACATGCAACGTACAATTTATTTTATTAATTTAATTGAAGTGAACGTTGAAGCCTCTCCCCCGGCCGTCCTAATTTTTAAAAACAAAATTAACACAAAAACACCAAAGTCCACATTAAAAAAATAATTGGCGATAGGGACCCCTTAAGGCAGTGCCAAATTCGTTCATCCACCCAATTCTCGTGACCCGACCCAGGTTAAATAAAGTTTGGGCAAGGAATAGAAAATGAAGTGGGTGGGGTAATACATTCGTATTACGTCTACTCGCACGGAACATAGGAAAACAGGTCAGGTTTCATTATAACCTGCAGGTGCGCGAAATGGCCAGAGTCCAGGATTTGCGTGGCAGTTGGGGGCTCTTTGTTGAAATGTCGGACATCGGGTATTCAGATTGCACTTCGGGGCCGTTTTGTTTGCGTTCGAACAAATTTAGAAAGGGTCCGCGCCTTCTTTACTGACAACTCCATGATGTTGGAACCTCGCTCTGATGTTACTCGCATTTTAAAACGCGTATTTTGATTGGCGGACATAAATAGCCACGCTAATACTTACACTCCTGTTGTAAAGATAGAATCCAATAAAAAACATTGACAGATATGCCATTGCTAGACAAATAATTAATTTCCGGAAGTCGCGATTCGCATCCTGCGATGTTCGTACTTTTACAATTTCGCCACCCGAAATTTCGGACCGAAAAGCGGATTTTTTTACTTGTTTTTCGAAATTCCGTAGGATGATCATATCAATCCGTAGTCCGTATTTTCATGGTTAAATTGGTAGAAACGACGGACAATCCGTAGGGGTAAACAGGTCTGTATTAAGCATTTTAGATGAAGGAAATAGAAGTTAGAACAATATTTCTCTGATGTTAAGTTTTGTAAAGAGACTAAGTATTTGACCTTGACCTTGTGATCTGCGGGGGTTGGACGGTTGTGGATTTGGCACAGCATGGTAGTAGAGCCTTACAGGAATGCATGTGTGAAATATTAAGCATTTTAGATAAAGGAAATAGAAGTTATAACAATATTTCTCTGATGTTAAGTTTTGTAAGAGACTAAGTATTTGACCTTGACCTTGTGATCTGCGGGGGTTGGACGGTCGTGGATTTGGCACAGCATGGTAGTAAAGCCTTACAGGAATGCATGTGTGAAATATTAAGCATTTTAGATGAAGGAAATAGAAGTTATAACAATATTTCTCTGATGTTAAGTTTACGGACGGACGGACGGACGGACGGTCGACGGACGGACGGACGGACGGAGGGACGGACGGACGGAGGGAGGGACGGACGGACGGATGTTCAAACATTTGGGAGCTATGAGCTATTTGTTCTTTAAAAGATCAAAGGATTAGCTCCTAAAGATCAATGGAATTACGAGCTTACCGACTATAACAAAGGAATCCTTTGTTACTAACCCTTACCCTAAGCTCCTAAACCCCCGATGTTGGCCCGGACGGACGGACGGACGGACGGACGGATGTTCAAACATTTGGGAGTTATGAGCTATTTGTTCTTTAAAAGATCAAAGGATTAGTTCCTAAAGATCAATGGAATTACGAGCTTACCGACTATAACAAAGGAATCCTTTGTTACAAACCCTTACCCTAAGCTCCTAAACCCCCGATGTTGGCCCGGACGGACGGACAGACGGACGGACGGACGGAGAGACGGACGGACGGACGGACGGACGGACGGACGGACGTTCTTACAAATGGATACTTATGTGGCTTATCACATGTTAAATATTAGCCACATAAAACGATTTTTAGCCACATAAAAGGATTTTTTAGGTGGCTAATTGTAACCAACCCTATCCTTTACTAAGTCCATAACCCTGTGGGGCTAGCCACATAAGTACCCTAATGTGTGCCCGGGGACGGACGGACGGAACGGACGGACGGACGGACAACCTGACTCCAGTATACCCCCCCACAACTCGTTGCGGGGGGTATAAATAGGCTGATACCGCCGCGTGTCACTATAAGTAAAATGAATATTATTAAATGATTATATCTGTATAGCGGGCACTCGTACACTTATTTAATTCCTATAAAGAACAGTTTGTGCCTACTGAGTGGGCATGTACCTTTAAGGACCCGTACAAACCCTGATGATTCGATTGATTGTTCGACTGATTTGGGTTTTACATCCATTTGAGGTATGTCGCGAGCTGGAGCTTACCGGACAGCCGACACAGCAGCGAAGGAACATGAGTATTTTGGGTGACAGAGGGGCAGAGCCCGTGGCAATGAGACGGACACGCCCCCCGAGACCCGCCTGCACCTTGCCGAACACCAGCTTGTCCCAGATGGAGTTGTTACGGATGATCCCACTGTAACATGGACACAAATATGTTACGGATGATCCCACTGCAATATGGACACAAATATGCTACGGATGATCCCACTGCAACATGGACACAAACATGTCACAGATGATACCACTGCAACATAGACTGAAAAATGTTACGGATGATCTCACTGTAACACAGACACACATATGTTACGGATGATCCCACTGTAACACAGACACAAATATGTTTATACAGTAACATGGACACAAATATGTTACAGATGATCCCACTGTTAACATGGATACAAATATGTTACGGATGATCCCATTGTAACATGGACACAAATATGTTACGGATGATCCCACTGCAATATGGACACAAATATGCTACGGATGATCCCACTGCAACATGGACACAAACATGTCACGGATGATACCACTGCAACATAGACACAAATATGTTACGGATGATCTCACTGTAACACAGGCACAAATATGTTACGGATGATCCCACTGTAACACAGACACAAATATGTTTATACTGTAACATGGATACAAATATGTTACGGATACAAATATGTTACGGATGATGCCACTGTAACATGGATACAAATATGTTATGGATGATCCCACTGTAACATGGATACAAATATGTTACGGATGATCCCACTATAACATGGATACAAATATGTTACGGATGATCATACTGTAACATGGATACAAATATGTTACGGATGATCCCACTGTAACATGGATACAAATATGTTACGGATGATGCCACTGTAACACAGACACAAATATGTTTATACTGTAACATGGACACAAATATGTTACGGATGATCCCAATGTAACATGGATACAAATATGTTACGGATGATCCCACTGTAACATGGACACAAATATGTTACGGATGATCCCACTATAACATGGATACAAATATGTTACGGATGATGCCACTGTAACATGGATACAAATATGTTACGGATGATCCCACTATAACATGGATACAAATATGTTACGGATGATGTCCACTGGTAACATGATACAAATATGTACGGAAGAACACTGTAACATGGATACAAATATGTTACGGATGATCCCTGTAACATGGATACAATATGTTACGGTGACCTATAACATGGATACAAAATATGTTACGGATGATCCCACTGTAACATGGATACAAATATGTTACGGATGATGCCACTGTAACATGGATACAAATATGTTACGGATGATCCCACTATAACATGGATACAAATATGTTACAGATGATCCCACTGTAACATGGATACAAATATGTTAGGATGATCACTTGGTAACATGGATAACCCAAATATGTTAAACGGATGGATCCCCACTAAATAACTGGATTACAAATATGATTACGGATGATCCCACTGTAACATGGATACAAATATGTTACGGATGATCCCACTGTAACATGGACACAAATATGTTACGGATGATCCCACTATAACATGGATACAAATATGTTACGGATGATCCCACTGTAACATGGATACAAATATGTTACGGATGATGCCACTGTCACATGGATACAAATAGGTTACGGATGATCCCACTGTAACATGGATACAAATATGTTACGGATGATCCCACTGAGTAGTATAGAGGGAGTCAAAATGATAACAGCAACCATTATGCTGTTATTGAGAGGTATTGTAACTTCCACCACCAACAAAAAGTTGGTGGTGGTATTGAATGAGAAAGTGGTCTTGTAGTCCCAATTATATTGGAGATTGGGATATTTTATATTCCAACACCGCATTTTCCTCCTCCAATATAGCTAATTTATTCCGTAGATCAGCAACTAATTCCACCAACTCTAGTCTACCACGTTCACCTTTAGCCACCTGGCAGCGCAGTTGCTTATGTCTACAAAGAGTTTGGGCACTAACGAATTTACAAGGGCATCTGGGGCATTGGAATTGTGGGGCGGCACAAGGATCTTTCTTTGCTAGATGCCTTCGCAGGTTGGCTGGTCGTGCAAAAGTTTTACAACACGTAACACACTCCATTTATACCTATAGAAATTTCTGTTCAATTGGGTGTCACAATTGAACAGAAATTTCATAGGTTGTATTATCGATTATTTATCAGAAAATATGACAACTATTACAACCTTATGTTATTGTGACACCCAATTGAACAGATAAATTTCATAGGTTATATCATACCAAAGTATATATACCAAAATATACTGATATAAAAAAATGCCTACCACAATTAATCAGGTTCAGATTGAAACGTTGAGAGCCGAGGCTAAATCTCTTGGTATTGTCTATAGCAACCGTCTGCGCGTTCATGGGTTAAATAAGCTGATAAACGCCATAAAGAATGAGGCATTTACACGTCGAGTAGGTAGGGCATACTCCAGAGGTGCCTTCACAAATGCTGTCTTGGGGTCTCAAGAGTTAACCACTCAAATAAGAAAACGACTACAAGTAGACGAAGAGATGGAGAAAGTCGAGCAGGGTAGACGCACGTTCACGTTCTCATTTAGGAAACACGTAGAAAAGGAAATACCTGATAGGATAGTAGAGAAATTAACTTCTCATCTGACAACAAACTTCCACCTAAGCTATTCATACTCCTACAAACTACAACACATTGAGGAAAAAGATCACCGAGGTCGCGCAGAGACGATAATATTTAATAAGAATCTTGGGGGGAGTAGGTGGATGGACTCCTTAGGTGAAGTAGAGAAATGGGCGAAAGATAACGAGAAAAAGAGGATGGATATAGATAAAGTCGAGAGGCCCAACACGAAATGGACGTTCGTGAGGTGGGAGCAGGTTTATATACTAGATGGCCGCGGCCTGCATGTCGCGCCATGTGGCGAGGCATGGACACTAAAAAAAAAAGATATAGTATAACGAAAAACTAACCAAAAAACTTAACCAAAAACTTTAACCAAAAAACTTAACCAAAAACTTCAAAGTAATTTGACCTTGACATTGGGCACATCGGCCGCACAGGAGGGGGGTAGAATGAAAATATAGATGATGATAAACACCCATGTGAAGTTTCAAGGTAATGGGCAAAGCAGTTGCAGAGATATAGTATAACGAAAAACTTTAACCCAAAAAAACTTAACCACAAAAAAAAAAACTTAACCAAAAACTTAACCAAAAACTTAACCAAAAATAAAAACTTTAAACCAAAAACTTAACCAAAAACTTCAAAGTAATTTAATTTGACCTTGACATTGGGCACAGGGGCTGCACGGAAGGGGGGTAGAATGAAAATATAGATGATGATAAACACCCATGTGAAGTTTCCAGGTAATGGGCAAAGCAGTTGCAGAGATAGAGTATAACGAAAAACTTTAACCAAAAAACTTAACCAAAAAACTTGACCAAAAACTTTAAACAAAGAACTTAACCAAAAACTTCAAAGTAATTTGACCTTGACATTGGGCACAGGGGCCGCACAGGAGGGGGTAGAATGAAAATATAGATGATGATAAACACCCATATGAAGTTTCAAGGTAATGGGCAAAGCAGTTGCAGAGATGTAGTATAACGAAAAACTTTAACCTTAAAAAAACTTTAACCAAAAAACTTAACCAAAAACTTAACCAACACTTAACCAAAAACGTTCAAAGTATAAAAATGACCTTGATTTTCTATTGGGCACAGGGATCCGCTCGTGTTGGTAGAATGAAAATATATAGATGATGATAAACACCCATGTTAAGTTTCAAGGTAATGGGCAAAGCAGTTGCAGAGATATAGTATAACGAAATAACTTTACCAAAAAACTTAACCAAAAACTTAACCAAAAACTTCAAAGTAATTTGACCTTACACATTGGGGCACAGGGGCTGCACGGAGGGGGGTAGAATAGAAAATATAGAGATGATAAACACCCATGTGAAGTTTCAAGGTAATGGGCAAAGCAGTTGCAGAGTATAGTATAACAAAAAACTTTAACAAAAAACTTTAACAAAAAAGAAAAAAAAACTTAACCAAAACTTAACCAAAAAAACCAAATAACTTAACCAAAAATTAACCAAAAACTTCAAAGTAATTTGACCTTGACATTGGGCACGGGGCGCACGGGAGGGGGGTAGAAAAATGATGTGATAAACACCCATTGAAGTTTCAAGGTAATGGGCAAAGCAGTTGCAGAGATATAGTATAACGAAAAACTTTAACCGAACCTTAACCGAAAAACTAACCAAAAACTTTAACCAAAAAACTTAACCAAAAACTTCAAAGTAATTTGACCTTGACATTGGGCCAGGGGCAGCCACGGGGGGTGTAGAATGAAAATATAGATGATACACACCCAGTGAAGTTTCAAAAGGTAATGGGCAAAGCAGTTGCAGAGATATAGTATAACGAAAAACTTTAACTAAAAAACTTAACCAAAAACCTTAACCAAAGAACTTAACCAAAAACTTCAAAGTAATTTGACCTTGACATTGGGCACAGGGGCCGCACAGGAGGGGGTAGAATGAAAATATAGATGATGATAAACACCCATATGAAGTTTCAAGGTAATGGGCAAAGCAGTTGCAGAGATATAGTATAACGAAAAACTTCAACCAAAGAACTCAACCAAAAAACTTAACCAAACAACTTAACCAAAAACTTTAACCGGACACACGTATGTACGTACGTACGCCAAAGTGCCGACTATATCGCACTTTCCGTAATCGGGCGTGACAAAAACTTAACCAAAAACTTTAACCAAAAAACTTAACCAAAAAATTCAAAGTAATTTGACCTTGACATTGGGCACAGGGGCCGCACGGAAGGGGGGTAGAATGAAAATATAGATGATGATAAACACCCATGTGAAGTTTCAAGGTAATGGGCAAAGCAGTTGCAGAGATATAGTATAACGAAAAACTTTAACTAAAAAACTTAACCAAAAACCTTAACCAAAGAACTTAACCAAAAACTTCAAAGTAATTTGACCTTGACATTGGGCACAGGGGCCGCACAGGAGGGGGTAGAATGAAAATATAGATGAATGATAAACACCCATATGAAAGTTTCAATAAGGTAATGGGCAAACCAGTTGCAGAGATGTAGTATAACGAAAAACTTTAACCAAAAAAAAAACTTAACCAAAAACTTAACCAAAAATTATCTTTAACCAAAAAAAACTTAATTAACCAAAAAACTTCAAAGTAATTTGACCTTGACATTGGGCACAGGGGCCGCACCGGAGGGGGGTAGAATGAAAATATAGATGATGATAAACACCCATGTGAAGTTTCAAGGTAATGGGCAAAGCAGTTGCAGAGATATAGTATAACGAAAAACTTTAACCAAAAACTTTAACCAAAAAACTTAACCAAAAAAACTTAACCAAACAAACTTAACCAAACAACTTAACCAAAAAACTTAACCAAAAACTTTAACCAAAGAACTTAACCAAAAACTTTAACCAAAAAACTTAACCAAAAACTTTAACCGGACACACGTACGTACGCCAAACGGCCGACTATATCGCGCTTTCCGCAAGCGGGCGCGACAAAAACTAGTGCAGGGAACACGAGGAGTAGACCTCTGGCTGACTTCCAAACACGCGGCTGGTGGACCTCTCCCAGACTGGTTGAGGAATAAGAAAGGTATGTACTCGTTAGATAAATACAACGATGAGCTGTGTCTATTCAGGTGCCTGGCCATTCACGACGGGGCTTACCCAGACAGGTGTACCGCCCAAGCCAGAGAGATGAGTGCTAAGTATTTCGGTAAGAGAGAGCCTGGGCCTATTCCGCTAGACGAGCTGAAAAAGGTTGAGGAGAAGTTTAAGGTGGGTATAGAAGTATATCAGCCAACCGAGAGTGGAATATGGTGGTTGAGGAAGGCACCAGCACACTATGAGGAGGTAGGTAAGAAGCATATGACGATAGGCATCTACAAAAACCACGCGTTCCTGATAAAAAACCTAAAAGGTCTGTCGAAAACGTACGCCTGTGACACTTGCAAACAGAGGTTCACGAAGGCTAGTAACGTTACTCGGCACGGACCCAAGTGCATGAAGGGCGAGACACACGCCGTATGAGAAGGGAAAGTTATCGAGCGCCCTCGCTCTGCGTTCGAGAAGGCCTTCTACCCAAAGAGTGTTGGAAGCCTAGGGGCATTTGATTGGATGGCGTCTGTTGAGAGTGAGGAGAACGTGCACATCCACCATGAGCAGTGTGGGCACGGCGGGGAGAGGTGGATCTGTGGATCTGTGGATCTGTGGATCTCCAGTAGATGGATACTGCAAGGAAAATAACACGGTGTATCAGTATCACGGGTGTTTCTGGCACGGCTGTCTGGAACATCACCAGGCGAGATGGTAGGAGTTGCACACCAGCAACAAGCGGGATAAAGAGATCCATGAAGCAGGATTTAACCTAGTGATAATGTGGGAGTGTAAGTATAACAGAACCGGCGCTAAGATTAAGACAGGATGTCCCACCACACTGTACCCGTACCAGATAGTATACGATTTTGAAGCGTATCTGAGTAAGCAAGGGAGGACCGACCAAACGCCAGACCTATCGTACGATACAGAGCACGTGCCCGTAAGCGTTAGCATAGGGGACAGCCTGTCCGGAACCGTATCTCACATCTGTGACACGGATCCTGCCAAACTGGTAAGTAAGTTCATAGAAGATCTGCAGGAGAGGGGTAGGGACATTCGCGAAGAAGTGGGTCGCCGGTACAGGTTCGAGGACACGGAGCACCTCAGGCCTCGCCAAGTGGACGAGATAAACAGGTGGATAGATCAGGTCCCAGTGTTGGGTTTCAACTGCAGTAGGTATGACATCAACCTCATCAAGAAACATCTGGTGGGCAAGCTGGCAGACACGACCACGATAGTTATGGTAGGCAAGCGGACTAACGACACCATATTCCTATTCACTCCGGAATTCAGATTCATGGACGTTCTCCTGTATCTTGGTCCGGGAGTCAGTTACGATAAGTGGATTAAGGCATACGACTGCTCATCTCAAAAGTCTTTCTTCCCGTATGAGTGGTTTGATACTGTAGACAAGCTAGACTATCAAGGGCTCCCTGACATAGAGCACTGGTATTCCAAACTCAGATGTGAGATGCTGGTAACCGAGGAGCAGCTGGAGGAGTGCAGGAGGAGAAAGGAATGAGAACATTTAAGGACTGGGTGAGATATTACAAGATGTGTGACTTTCACAAACATAGAGGAGTAGATATATTCAAAGACGCCGTTACCCTACCAGGAGTAGCCATCCAATATCTGATGCGAGGAACGGCGTCGGCAAGTGCTGGTATCTCAGGAAAAGCTGGATCCGGACCGAAGACTGGCCAGCTGTATGCCCCAGAGAAAGAGACGTACGATATGTTACAGGGAGCTCTAGTCGGAGGACCGTCTATCGTGTTCACCAGATACGCCGAGGCAGGTGTTTCTAAGATACGCCCAAACAGTAAGGGTGAAGGGAAACCGTGTCAGGCAGTCCTCGGGTACGACGCTAACGCCCTGTACCTGTCGACACTCAAAAAAGAGATGCCGTGCGGTAAGGAAACTATACACCACAATAAGACACCCCACAACCAAAAGATCACAGACAAGTTCTGCCAACGGGTACACAGGGGAAGTGATTACTGGTTCGGGTTCGCCGAGGTGGATATAGAAGTCCCAAAAAGCCTGAGAGAAAAGTTTGAAGAGATGTCTCCGCTGTTCATAAACAGGGTAGTTGAAGAGGAGGAGGTTCCGGAGCACATGCTCCAGTATCTGAAAAACACAGGCAGGAATTGAGGAGACGGAAAAAAATTAGTGGGCACGCTGTCAGCAAAAAAGATGCTGCTGTATGCGCCGCTGTTGAAGTGGTATTTAGAGCATGGGCTAGTGATAACCGGCCTCCACAGGATCCTAGACTACGAAGCTGGAAATCCCTTCACGTGGTTTGTCGAAGAGGTGACTGCGGCTAGGAGGACCGGAGACGTAGATGAGTCGAAGAAGCCGGTAGCTGAAATAATGAAGTTGGTTGGTAATTCGTGTTGTGGTAAGATGATTGAGGCACCAGAGAGACACCTTAACACTACGTACACTAAACATGAGAGCTGTGTGGATAAAGCACTACGCTCAGCGTTCTTCGAAGATCTGGAAGAGATCGGAGACGCGTATGAAATATCTAGTAGGAAGGCTAAGTGTGCTGTTAAGAGACCGTTTCACTGTGGGATAGCCATGTACCAACTAGCCAAGCTGAGAATGTTAGAGTTCTATTACGACTTCCTAGACAAGTACGTATCGAGAAAGGACTAATTCAGATGGATACGGACAGTATGTACATAGGTGTGAGTGCTAAACCGGATAGTACAGCTAACGATGAAAGCCTAGACGCGCTGGTGAAGCCTAGACAACGTGTGACATACGAGAAAGATAAGCGCAACTGGCTCGCATGGGACCAATGGAGTAACAGAGAACCTGGGCTGTTCAAGATGGAGTTCCAAGGTGATAGAGCTATAGCGCTATTGATAGAGCTATAGTGCTATCCAGTAAGTGTTACTTCGTAGAAAAGCTGGCTGAGAGCGAAGACTACAAGTGGCATCCGGCCAGGCACCAACGACGCACGCTGGCCACACAACCAACTCCAATCGAGATTGGAACTGAAACCCCGGGCGTAGTGAAGCATTCCTCTAAGGGAATGAGTAAGAGAACCAACAGCGTGAGTTGGAATAGATATAAGAACGCGTTGGAAGGCCATAGAGACGTGGCTAAAAATATAGGGTTCCGTATGAACGGTGGAGTAATGAAAACATACACCCAGAGTAAACTAGGGCTGTCGGGGTACTACGACAAGAGGAGAGTGATGGAAGACGGGGTACACACCGAGCCTCTAAAATAGGTAAAACAAAAAAAAAGTACTCTAAAAAATAGGGGAGGGATAACTACTAAAGACTCTGACGATCCGGGGGGTTAGCTGGGTGTCAGAAGGTACCATAAGAAGTTCTTCACGACAAACCCGCGAGATGGACCATCAGCCAAATAGTAGAGCACGGGCTCATCAGGTTTGGTAATAGATCGATCTAGATGATATACATTGAGAGACCACACGGGATCAGTCGCGCGGCGGCTGCCACCTTCGAGCTCTCCCGGTTGATAGAGGTACCGGACGTCAACATCCGATGGAAGCCGTTGCTCCTCTAAACCAACGGGTCGTCCGCGCGAGATGGCAGAAGGCTTGCTCGTCACCTTTTTAGACTTGATGGCATCTACAGGCTTCTTACCGATCAATCTGGTTACCTCTCCGTTCAGTGCGGAGACCACGGCGGGCAGCCTGGCCACCCACTCGGTCGATCGCGAATGAGGGTCTACAAGTTCTTTGGCATATTGGTGACCGAACAGCCTCTTAGCCAGGGTTCGATTGAACCGCTCCACGATCTCCTGGTTCCGGTGGATGTTGACACGGCCGCCTCTGACAGAAGCTTTGTGTTTAGACAATAGATGAGATACCGCGCCCATGAACTCGCGGCCGGGATCGACCTGGAGAAGATTCGGCCATTTGAGAGGACTCCTTTTATATATTCGGGAAAGAGCCTCGGCCACCTCCTTAGACTCTTTAGTGGCCAAAGGCTCAGCTCCCTAATACCGACTCGCTATGTCAACGATTGTCAGTGCGTACTTGTACGTCTTGCGACCGACGCGATCGTGAGGGAGAAATAGGAGGCCTGCTTGGTGGACTTCGTTCGGCACCGGCACGTCGAATTTCGGGCGCGGAATATTGTGAGGCGCGGGCAAATATATCTGCCAGATGGCCTGCTTCTTGAGCCATTCCTTGGCTGCGTTTTCGGAAACCTTGGTCGCCGCCGCGAGGTTCTTGATGGCCGCGAGCCCCTTCCAGTAGCCGCGAGGGCTGTAGTATGTGTTCGCTAACTTGCGCGCTAGGCGAACCGATAGTTTGGTATTAAGTTTGCGCGTATCCATCGTATGCGAGGTATTCTAATAGATCGGACAATCTCCAACATGCCATTGCCAGATCGTCCGGTAACTGCGTCGTCGATACTAAACCTTTGTTGGAAGTCCAATCGCGATTGGATTGGAATAGGAGAGGGAATTCTGGGGAATTTAACTCACATCCGCTTTGCGAAAAGGGTGGCCGCTTTTTCGTCTTCACGCCACTTCTCGAGAGAATCTCGGGCCAGACGAATCATACTCTTTGCACCAGGTAAACGATGTTTAAAGGCCGTGTAGCCTACATCAATCATAGCAAAATAAAGTTTGTCAACTAACATCGTTCTATATAAAGTGCGACCCCATTAGTACACGCTTCACTATAACACGATTTCGGTTAGTACACGGTTGTGCCTTGGCTCCCGAATTGTTTGCCTATTTGTATATCAAAATCGTATTAAATTTGTAACACTACTATTGTCAGAAATCGTGTTAAATTTGCGATTATATTGCTGCCGAAAGTGGTGCTGATCACGTTTTGCACAATTTCGTAAATTAATCCGAGCAAACTGGGAATAAGATCAATTATTGGTCCCAGTAACAAAGCAGTGCTAATTGTTATGTAAAACAATTCCATGCTCGATTTCATTTTTTCGGCATGCGTTCGCGCTCACCATTGGTGGAATATTAATTAGGTGTAAAGGCCGACCAATCGGAGATCGCGTATCAGACGCGCAGATTAACTCAACCCAGATTAAATAAATTGTTACAGCACTGCCCACGCCCCTGGCGCATGTACACAAATGGTGACAACTGGCCTTGTTTCGCTACGTCATAATTGAGCCAGTTCATGAGATAATCAACTTTATTATATAACCGAGATTTTCGCCGAGAATGATTTGACTTTTTTCTGCAAATATATCGGAAAGTTGATAACTTTTTCAGAGCAAATGCGTAATAATTACTAATTTAATATTCGTCAACATTCGGTATCGTTTACAGAAAATGTACACTATTATCAGATTCATCTTCGTCGAAAATCTCACGTGATAAGCCTGATTACCTCATGAACTGGCGCAATATTATAACACGTCGGGCAAAACATGTCCGACAGACAACAGGTTTTGTTGAAAGGGTCAACTCTGTGTGTACTCGAACCCACAGGTGGAATAGTCGGACGTGTGACACAAAGAAAATGACCATTACAAAAATATCCATCACCCCACCCACTTGATCTAGTACTATCTTCTATTATTAACGTCATGTACAGTACGATACCAGGTGGGTGGGATAATGGGATTTTTTTAATAGGCATTTATTTTGGTGTCATAGATCCGAGTCTTCCACCTGTGCTCACCATAATGAGTAAACACAGATTGCAACGCACGAGCTTGTCACGTGACGTTGCAGCTGATGGAACAGGATATCGGTCATTGGGTCATTGCGTCATCGAATGATGATGGCTACACGCGTTTACTACACTTTTTTATACACGTGTTTACAATAATGGATTGCACGGACCTGCGTAGATCTACATTCTACATGAACATGATGAATAAATAAAACATGACGTTAACAATTCTTGGATTCAATATATTTATTACATGCGAAGATAACAGTGAAAATTTATGGCATATTATAGGCATTGGCGACGTCGTTCATTCGCAGTCACAGTGTACATGTATTTTTTGTTGACATTATGATGCGTCTTGGGCGAGAACGGATATAGCACGGTTCGGATAAGCAACACGGAAGGTTGTATGTCGCCGGACTTCCGTGTACTAACGGGGTCGCACTGTATATATATTTATAAAAAAATGTTTTTAAAATTAATTATTGCTTATTGCTTATTTCAATCTCGATTGAATATAGTAGCTGACGAGACCCACCACAACCATTCCCACGACGATGAACGCGATCTCGCGGTCTTTTTGGGCATCTGATGGTACATAGAAATCTGAAAGCTGGGGCTCGGGATCCAGTGGCGCGAGACTTTTCTGCGGATATGCCCGCACGTACTCGTGGATGGCGTCGTCAACGTTCCGGAAAGTTTGCACGGCGTGATTCTCGCGACGAAGATCTTCGTTGATCCAGTCCAGACGGGCGGTTCGTTTTTGAGACCATGCTTCCTTTGCGCTATTAAGTTGTTCTACAGCTAAATCGTGACGCTTGCGCTCCTCATCCGCGTCCGAGCTTTTCAGTTTCGAGAAGAAAAAGTTGCTACCGCTCACAGTAAAGTCCAATTTGGGGGCGGACCCTCCTAAGGCCGCCTTTGATAGTCGAGCATACCCGATACTGAAACCCAATATCACCACGGCGTGATAAAGCGCATTCATTATCATTTTACCATCTTTTTCAGCCATTATTGATAACTATAATTATTGCATATAAAAGGGATCGTGATTAATGTTTAAATGGGGTGCAATCGGTTTCGTAACTTTCTTCAGAACCGCCTCCAACAGTGTTGGGGGTTGTCTCGAAATATATTTCCACATACACACGGTGCCCACAACTGCCAGACCACCACCAACAACCCACGGGATGATTTTCCAATCAGGTTCAACAATGTTGAGGTAATAGGGGGTAGGAGCTACACCAATCGGGGATTGCTCTTCCAAACTGGAGCATGTTAGGGGAGAAACAGCTGCCTTCGGATGTGGAACCACCGGGTGTTTTGCTGTTTCAACAGCAGGAACAAATAACGACCGTTTGGCCTCTCGAAGCTCGGCGAGTATTTTATCTTGTTTAGCTTTTCGGGTGGCAGCCGCTGCCCGCCCAGCTGCCTGTCTTTTTGGGTTTTTGTGTCGTGCAACCGGAGCTTGCTCCTGTGGAGCTTGTTCATGTGCAGCTTGTTCCCCCCAACGCCGTTGGAAGTGCTGCAATCGGGTTCAACAGTGTTGAGGGTTGTTCCGTCACTCTCGCAGGTGCGTCTTGTGTCATCATTTATAATATTAATATTAGGGATTATAGTTCGTGGGTATATATGTCCAAATTGACAGTGTTTACCCGTGGTCAACACGGTTGTCAGCGGAGCTAAGTACATTCCAAACTTGTGATAAATTGAGCAGCAGGCTGTTCTAAGAGTGTGTCCTATAAAATGATCAGTCTCTAAATCACTAATCAACCCCCGCGATGTCAGATATAGGGAGAATTGCACTGACAGCGGTAGCGTACAAATGAATAGCCGCCGCCCCAAGAGTTTCGTCATCTCTGCCCCCAATTTAGATTTGTATCGTGCATACATTTTATCAACCTCCGCATCTGACATTTTATCCACCTGACAAACTGAGAGACACCTACCGAAATACTGCTCCGATTGTCCTCCAGCAACCAGCGCAGCTAGCCGCTCGTCTCGCGTCATGTTTTCATTTTCTTTTGGGACCATATCGGCAGCCGTGCCGGCAGTCGTGCTGACAGGTGTTCCTACAGTTTCAGTTGTGTCGGCAGTCGGAGCGACTGTTTCTTCCATTAGCTGATCGAGAAGTTCGTCGCAGTTCATTATTTTATTTTTAATAATTAGTACTATTCTGACTAGTCTCATAAGTCTAACATAAAACTGTTTATAATTAATTATGAGTAACAGCATCAATCCAATCGCGATTGGAAGAATTGAAGTTGCGAATAATTCAGTAATATTTAGTACATATTAGTAAATATTAGTAGATATTAGTAAATATTAGTAAATATTTAGTAGATATTAGTAGATATTAGTAAATATTAGTAGATATTAGTAAATATTAGTAGATATTAGTAAATATTCAGTAATTAATTGATAACTTCGTAAGCAGTTGGTTGATCAGTCTTTAACAAAAGCTTGGCGTGCTTAGTTTCGGAAAGCAACTGTCGAACCTCCAGGCGCTCCTCGCGCGTTGGGATAACGTCATTCTCTCGAAGACAGTCATCGAATGAGTCTCGGTCCTTGCAGTGAAAGAGGGTGACCCATTTTGTTTGCTCGCGCAGATCCTTGAGGACGGCATTGTACTTTTGAGTGGAGATCCATACGCTTTGCCTCGCATGGCGGCCAGAAAATGAGAGCTCGGAGAGCATGTCCTTCTTTTTGGTCATCGCCGCCTTGGCCGAGCAATCGTCAATCACGTATAGAGTGGGCTCACCCTGGCATCTTTGGTATAAACCACGCAACCAATCGTGAAGCCTGTCGCTGGGGTCAATGACGTATACCTCAGGGTCGGTCCATATCCACGGGCGCCGCTGATAGTAGGAACCCTCGAGCAAGTCGAGGATGAAAACCGTTTTTCCACATCCTGTCTGCCCATATATTATGGCAGAGTGGGCATCTCCAATCGTGAATTGGTATTGATTGCTAATTTTCTTAAAATTAATTAATAAATCGTTAGATTTAGTAGAGTGCTGAGACGTATCGGCCATCTTCGATGTTGAGTTGTGCGTCTGTAATTATATATAAGTACACGTTCTATGGCCCATTTCCATCCGCCTCTTTGGCTATCTGAATCGTCACACCCTCACTAGCGTTCTCAACTTGGCGTCCGCTACCGTGTATTTGGTCGTCGTCGCTGGCTCGCATTCTAGCCATAACGCGTATTTGGTAGTCAGGAACTCCGCGAGGGAGACGGCCGAGAGATGCAGGTCTTTGGCAACTGCTGCAACCTCCGGAGAGCGCTTAGAGCCGGCAGCAAACTGCTTTCTTACTTCATCCCACTGCTGGTGCGCGCGAAGACCCGCGCTGTAGAGTTGATTGGGTACTCCCTCGATCGTCACCTCTACCTTCGTGATTTTGGGGTTATAGAATTTGTCGGTTTTTCTAGCCCCGAGCGCGAACCGAGCATCCTCGAACAACATCAGTATACCTTTCATCGAGCGGGCGGGTACGTTGAGATTAATATTCCACAATGTGTCGCTTTTGTCTTTCGTCATCTTGCGGTGACGAAGAACTCGGTCGTAAAGTATGGCAACGCGCCCGGCGTACTGGGATCTGATTAATCGCGCGAGTTCGGGCATCGTGACCATGTCGTACTCCAGCGAAACATTATCGATCGTATACTTCGATGCCATGTCGGTGGCTATGAGAACTCGGCCGTAGTCGCTGAACGTTAGTTCGTATTCGAGGCGGTCAGCCAAAGCACTCTGATAGTATGGCATGTGACTCTCCAGCAACTCAAAGTTGAGCGGGATGTAGAAGCGGTTGCCGTAAGCGCCCGCGACCGCGTTGTCACTCGAGACGTTATCTGCCTTGTTACCAGCCCCGATTCTAAGTCTGGTTACGTTCTTATTTTTGCTGGTGTCAATACCCTGATAGACCGCATTTTCGCGCTCTTGCGCTGTCTTCCACAGGTCCTGGTAACAATGGTAGACGTCGCTGTCATCGATCGACATCACCTCATTACCAGAAATCTTTATCATAGTCTTCTTGACGATGGCGCGACCCAGGTTCTGAACGACGGTTCGGTCCGCGTCCGTCGACGTCAGCGAAATAGTGAAAGCGAGGCGAACAGTGCCCGGCACAATGACGTCGCTAGCTCCGCGGTTGGGGAAGCGGCTGCTGGTTCTGGTCGATCGTCGATGGGTTGTTCGTAATAACGACACTCTGTCTCACGCCTTTCGCCCCAAGGGGCTCCCGCAGTCTGCGGTATGGATTGAGTTTGCGACCATATTGACTCGAAGACATATTTTCAGTGAAACTAAATATCTCTATTAAACCCGTATGGTTTTGTCTTTAATACATAAATAATTAAAAGATGGATGATTTTGACATGGACGCATTCGGCAGAGACGATGTCCGAAATGATGACATCGATGATGATGACATGGATGATGATAACGAAACGACCTTCATGGAGACTCCAGGAGCTTCAGCCGGCGAGGAAATAGGTGGCGCTACCAGCACCACTAGTCAACGTCGGGAACTACTCGAGGGAGCTGTAAACGACTACTACAACAGTTTGGCAGAAAACGGTGTGGTCCCATCTGTCGGCCGCGACTACTCCAAGTTCGAATTGGATCTGCGTGGTAGGTTGCGACTAAAAGCATCAAATGACCAAATCGTTCAACATGAATACCGGAAAACCCCTATCGCTGAACACAATTGCTGGAACCCGGGGCGGTGGCGAAATCATAAAGAACGAACTAGGATTCGTAAGATTGGGCCGCGTGTAAAACAATTATGCCGGCCCGCACTGTAGCGGCCCTACAGTCTACCGACGAAACTCTGGTGAAGACGGCCGCCGCGATAGCAACAGTCGAGCTCAGCGAGCTCCCTCGTGTAGCCACCGACGCTATTAACACGATGGAGACCACGTTCAGCGAGTTAGACAGCATGATGGATGACCCCCCGTTACCTCTTCGCGAACTCCGGGGACTCGATAAGGCTATGCAAACGATCCGGGGCGAACTGGTCCATAACCTCGCCAAACTCACGGAGCTGGATAAACATATCACGCTACACGAAAGGACACTAGAGGAAGCCCATGGCGATAGAGAATCTACCGAGCGGATCACCGAACGCCTGCAGTCGTTGCGGGATGAAAGAGCAGCTCGTTTGGAGGCTGCCTCGACTAACCGTGAGGCTCTACGCACCCAAACAAGTCGGATCCGCGAAACATTCTCGAGGGTTCTGCACGAGGACACTACACTCGGTGAGCGTCTTCGCACTCTGTTCAGAGAGCAGGGCATCACGATAGCAAGCATCCTCGCGGCTCTCGGTATGACTATATCTACTATAGTTCTAGCTTTCACTGGCGGTGCGACTGCACCCACTCAACCACCCGCGCCAGCACCCGCGCCATCCGGTGGAGCCAAGGTGTGGGTAAAAAAACAACAAAAAGCCCTCGCCAGTCTCCTGGCTAAATTAGCCGGAATGGCGGCTGCCGCGCTGCCTGGGTTGATCGGAGGTCTCGTCTCCTTCTTGCTATCTATATTATCAAAAACGGCCGGATGGCTCGCCGAGAATGCTTGGACCTTAATCGTGGCGATCGCCGGTCTCCTACTATTCTCCGCCCGAGAGTTCCTAAAGCACAAATAGTCCGATCGCCACGAGGGCGACGACGAGCCCTAATTTTTCATCCTCGTGGGTACTAGTTCCCGCTCCTGTTCCAATCCAATCGCGATTGGTGGAACTTGCTGGTGCATTAAATCCTATTGCAGCCGTTGGAACAACGGCGGAACTTGCTGTGACACTAGTTCCCGCACCTATTCCAATTCGTGAATTGGGGGAACTTGATGGGGTGCTTTGTACTGGGGTGGGTGCTTGCGGTTTTATGAAATCAGTTCCATGCGCAGTGCGCTTGATGATATCCGCGTTCACATTCCCGTTATGGCCGATCTTTTGTTTGACGGTGGCGATTACGATCTGATTATTTTAACCGTCAACCCGGTCGTCTCGTAGTATCATATTGCTCGGTGCCATATACACACCTATTCCAAATACATAGTCTACTGGGGTGCCGGCATACTGCAAAACGTCTTGATACCGCTGGATCGCCGCCGGGAGGTCCACCGGTTTGTTTATTGCGTCCTCGACATTTGCTAAGAACTGTTTCTGGCTATCGAACGCCGTCCCGGTTCCTATTATAGAACGGCGCACTTGCGACTGTGCGACGAGGATGGTCCAGACGTATGTGCGAATGGAGTCGTTGAGACGAATAACCCCGGCCTCTGTGAACCCCAGACCCTTATCTAGCATAAATGATCCCCACACGGTATTTACCCACGCAGGTTGCTGAATTAAATCGATGTGGGCCGATTTGAAAGACCATGGTACTGGTGGCACGAAGTCAGTATTATTTAGTTTTATTGGTGGTGGTGGATCCTTTGGGTGCTTCAGAAACCCCATACCCGTTATATAAACGTCACCTAAACCAAAAGTGTACCAGGACTCTTTCTGGTGCCAGTCCGCGTCTTTTGGGGCCCCAAATTCGTTACAAATTCTTTCGAACACCCTACGGTCGTATGCGTTGGAAATGGGATTCCAGCCGTCGTCCTGCGGCAGAGAGATTTTCTGTTCTTTGAGAATCCTCCTAATAGTGTAATACGCGTGAAAGTTGTAAACAGCCCTCAAGAAGGGATCCTCTGCGGCCAGATGGTCCTGAGAGGAAACCCCGCATCCGGCTGTTGCGCACCATACGGCGAAGTTGAGCTGATTCTGCCAAAACTGCATCGGTGTTGCTTTCCACCCGTTCACGGCCTCCATGGTAGTAATCTTGGGCAGCCTATATTGTTTAAAGATGTCGGGGAAAGTTGGTTTGAAAGCCTTTTCCACCACTAACTTGGATAGTGGGGTGCACCAGCCGGGGAGCCTTAGTGTCATATACCACACCGACCGCGTACTTTGCATTTGAATTAAAGCTAAATGCCTTGGTATCCATTGAAAGATATTATTATGTTTGCTACTATCACTATTGTTCAAAAAGAGAGTTGTGAACTTCAGAAGTCAATAGACAACTGCTGCGGAAAACGCAGGGTAGGCCTCAGATCAATCACCTTCATGGTTGGATGGCAGAATGTGGGAAAGAGTGAAGGGTTTTACTATGTGAAGGATGAACAACAATTCGGTGTAAAGCTGACTCACGGACTGTGGGGAATAAGACAGCTCAAAGATTTTGTCAACTCAGAGCTTGACGGTATAATCAACCTCACAGTATCGAAGGCTACCGGGCTCGCAACAATGACCATCAGCCCTGATAATAAGGTAGTGGTCTCCCCGGGGTTGGGTATTCAACTCGGTTTTAGAGAGACATACTCCGCAAATAAAGGAGTGTTTACCCCGGGTGAGTACGTCGGTGATAACCCGGTGGACTTCGCCTTCACGAAATCTCTCAGGGTGCACCTGGATCGGGTGAACACATCGTACAACACGGTAGACGGATCACCCAGCATATTACTGAAAACCGTGCAAGCCAGCGACTGTTTCTTTGGGGATACGGTGACCTTAGACTTTCCATGCCCCGAGATGAAAGTTTTGGAATCGGGACATATCCACGAATTTACGGTCTCTATTCTCGATGATCAAGCGAGAAAGTTGAATAACTATTACCCGATTTCGGTCGTTCTCGAAATTTCCAATTAATTAAACGCATGTTCGTAATAGAATTATCAATATTATTGAAAATGAGTATATACGGACCAGGTAGTTCTTCCAATTCCAATCGGGATTGGGTGACAGATTCAAAGAATTTGGAACCGGCAGAAGGGGGATTCGTCCCGACAGAGAGTGACTTTTTAACTACCGGAAAAACCAAGGCCCTGATCAATAAAAACTATATCGAAGGCCACAAACGGGATTCACAGGAGTATAGCAGATGTTAGAGTAGAAGTGCTAACGGCGACTGCACAAGTTGGGGAAGAGGCCCGGGCGAAAATTGAGAGAGTCCGAACGGGTATTGAGAAAGAGCAGGCGGCCCTTACGGAGGCGTATAGGGTGTTGCGATCAGAGGACTCTCCCAACAGAGAAGCAGCACTTACTGAACTAGGTGAAAAAATAACCAAATTTCGAAAAGAGGCCCGGTTGGGGATTGAGGGAGTTCGAACGGGTATTGAGAAAGCCCGAGAAGACCACCAGGCGGCCCTTACGGAGGCGTATAGGGTGTTGCGCTCAGAGGACTCTCTCATCAGAGAAGCAGCACTTATTAAACTAGACGAAAAAATAACAGAATTTCAAAAAGAGACCCGGTTGGCGGTTGAGGGACTCCAAGAAGACCACCAGGCGGCCCTTATGGAGGCCTATAAGGTGTTTCGCTTAGAAGACTCTCTCAACAGAGAAGCAGCACTTACTGAACTAGACGAAAAAATAACAGAATTTCGGGAAGAGGCCCGGTTGGGGGTTGAGGGAGTCCGAACGGGTATTGAGAAAGCCCGAGAAGACCTCAGGCGGCCCTTATGGAGGCATATGGGGTGTTGCGCTCAGAGGACTCTCTCATCAGAGAAGCAGCACTTACTGAACTAGGTGGACAAATAGCCGAAGTTTCTGAAAAACTGAAACGTGTTTGTAGAGCCGCGAACAAAGCACTTGAGGAGACCTCTGAAAAGATTTGTGCTGAGGCCCATACCTCTATCGGGGGGCTTGCCGGACTGTTGAAAACAATGAAAACGCAAAAACGTGTCATCACAGTTTGGGCTGAGAAGCGGGGCCCATTGACTGAGGGGCTCTATGAATATTCAATTCGGTTCGTGCCAAAGCTGAGCAATAAATATGGGGGATACGCCATGCCAGCTACAGGTACACTTCTCCGAATGGCTCTCTGCTCAGTTAATGCTAATGGTAAATCTGTGAGTGCGGTCGTGATAAATCTTGTAGTGGATGGGGAAGAACGAGGGGTTGGAGTCAATAAACTCGCTGTAGACATTTCATCGGTGGTTTTGTTCGCCGGTGACGATACAATTAGACTTTCCGAAGGTAGTATTATTAACTTTGTTACGAAAATCGCTGACCCAGCGAGTTCTTCCACTGTTGTAACATTGTTAATTGAACTTGATTTGTAATGATGAACGAATCACCGCTTCCAATTGTCAATACGAATCCATCAACACTATCCAATGGTCAATACCAATCCATCAACACTGTATCCAATTCGCGAAAGATGAAAGATGTTTAGATTTTAGGTTGGATAATATCGTCGTTATGCAGGATAGTTTAGTTAGCGAATGTAAAAATAGAAAAAGAATCGCTAAAAAATATAAGCGCGTTGCAAATTTAGCAGAGGCATCTAGTATGGTTCTGTCAAGTTTATCTGTATTGAGTGGTGCGGGGACTGCCGCAACGCTATCTACAATTGTAACAGTTCCAATTGCTGGGGTTTTGAGTGGAATTTCAGTTGTATCTGGAATACTTTGTATGTTAATTAGGGTGGCTGGTCGAAAACTGGAGAAAAAATGTAGAAAACATGATAGAATATCCGTTCTCGCTAGGTCTAAGAAAAATAGCATCGACGTTATAGTGTCCAAAGCGTTGGCCGATAATGAAATATCAAATTTAGAGTTTGAATCCGTTGTGGAAGAAATGAGGAGATATGAAGAATTAAAAAATGATATTAGAATCAAAGCGCGCGCCACCATGCCTAAGATTGAGAGTACTGATTGGGATAAATTTAAGGTAAAACTTGGAGATAAAGTCGGAGGAAATGTTACAGCACCACCATCCTGGAAATTGTGATATTTTAGTGAATAATTTTTAAAAAATAATTTAAAAATGTTCTTAAAATTATAAAATTAATTATATTGGTGCAGTAAACAATTTATTAATAATAATAAACAATTTAAAAAAAAAAAGTTTTAGGTCACACCGAGGCTCGAACCCGCGCCTGCAAAACCCTTCTGTGCCCATCCCAATAAGCCTTCGCTTTAAATCTCTTCTCTTCTCTTTTTTAGGCTTAGTGGGATGTGTCACACTCACATCTCCTCCACCCCATCATTGGACTGTTACCGCGGACCCCTCCTCATTACCTCCATCTGCTAGAATACGTAGAGCAGCCAGAGTGAAATACATGTGGCGAAACCTGTCTCAGCGCTGAGAGTATTGCTGGCGTCCCAGCAATGAATATATGTGTTTATTTCTCGTATATAAACCTAACTTTTGTTGGTGGAAATGTATGGTATAAGAGAGACAACTCTGACAAGGACGACCCGTTTTAGAAGTACACAGTCGTCTAACTTGGCTCTGTATTCTATAGGTGGTCCGCACTTTTTGTCTATTCAGTTTATACACAAATTCGAGGGGTGTGGGACTGTAGATGGAGCGTAGGGGTGGTGTGTAGGTTGGTGGTATCATTTTGACTCACTCTTGGGAGAAAATAATTATTTTCTCCAAAACACCTATAGAAGGCGCATATTTCGTCGGGGCTAGTGCGATTTCGGCTATTTCGTTGGGTAGCTGAAACAACGTAGCCGAAAACCTCCATACTTTTGGGACGGATTTTACACTAGTATTTGGAGCTCCGATAGGTGGGGTAGTTGAAACATGGTAGTTGAAAACCTTGCAAATCGGGGACGGATTTTAATATCCCAATCACCAATATAATTGGGACTACAAGACCACTTTCTCATTCAATACCACCACCAACTTTGTGTTGGTGGTGGAAGTTACAATACCTCTCAATAACAGCATAATGGTTGCTGTTATCATTTTGACTCCCTCTATACTACTCACTGTAACATGGATACAAATATGTTACGGATGATCCCACTGTAACATGGATACAAATATGTTTCAGATGATCCCACTGCAACATGGACACAAAGTGACAGGGTTTAATGTCCCAGATACGGCTAATATAAGGTCATATGTGACTGGAGAAACAGGGGTTATGGGATTTGTGACCAGTGTAGTTCCTAATAGTGCCTTACTGCATTTTGATCATGATCAATATTGCTTGTTAGAAGAATGTCGGTATTTCATAATTGATGGAATAACAAACAGTGCAGATCCTATTCAGACTGCGGCTGCAAAAGCCATAAGCCCCATATCTCCAGTCACAGCTACATACGTTGTTGCCGAAACTTTGTAGTATTAAATGAAGCTTATTATTAACGGTCAAGACAAATGTTTGAAGTCTTATCCTACAGACCAGCTGACTAGAAATACTACGAAAGCATTTTTGTCCTTGCTTAAGGCGGGGATTGAATCCACAACCAGCGTATTAAAGTACAATGGTCCACATACAATACTATCGAGCCATCACGTAGCCACAAATGTGGCTGCGACTGGAGAAACGAAGCTTATGGGTTTTGCGACCAGTGTAAATCCAGATCAGCCTGTGCCTTCGCAGTCTGATCAGGATCTGCACTGTTTGATATTCCATGAATGAAACACCCGGCATGCTTCTAACAAGCAATATAGATCTTTATCAGGCTACAGGAGTGTGCTATTGGTCAGAATCTACACTGGTCGCAAAACCCATAAACCTCATTTCTCCAGTCACAGCCACAAATATCGCTGCCACTGGACAAATGGGGCAGATACACCAGGTCCTGAGGTCACAAGAACTGTTCACAACTTGGACTAACCTAACAGGCTAGCGAAACCTGAAACTGTGACCAAGTTTCATTAGCTTCGGTGAAGGGGTTAATGAGAAAATGACTTGACAAGCAAGACAAGATGGCTGTGGCCTGCATGTCGTGCCCGCCGACGCCTTAATAGTATACCGAAAAACTTTGGGAAAAACCGTGGGAACGAATTGTTATTTTGTGGCAACAAATTGTTTAACCCGGACGAACACGTACGTACGCCAATGTGCCGACTATATCGCGCTATCCGCAAGCAGGCGCGAGAAAAAAGTAGGTAAATGACATTACGCGCGCCAGTAGGCTTCCCAATATGTAAACAAGAATATCAACATGTCCAGGACGGAAATTGTATGAAACGGCGTCGGCCAAAAAAAAGGCGAAATGTCTGAGGGACAGGCAGTACAGAGAGAGTGGTTAATATTGGCGACCAGATCACCAAATGGAGTTACGTGGAGATTTAGATTTGGACTCGAACATAGATTTTTCTTCTCAACTTCCGATACTTCACTGCGCATGTCAAAGATGTGATATGATTTACCGTGTCACGTGACGCGTATTGGTAAAAATAGCACGAGGTCGGAAAATACCCTTTCTGGTCGCGGCATATAAAATGCGATTTAACACCAATTAACATGCGCCGTAATTAAAAATAACTCGTTAGTGGGTAGTAGACAAATGGCTCATATAAGGCATGACAGAAAATGAAAAGTAGTAGTACAGTGTAACCTGCTGCGTGGGCATGTACCTTTAACACAGGCCGATAGACATAAGACTTCACCAAAGAAGATTTCGAGCATGACAACAGAGTTGTGGGGGGGGGGGGGGGTGTCGGCAGAGAGTCGTACCTGCGCAGTTCCTTCTGTTTGGAGGCGAGGGCCACCTGGAGTAATTTCGACTTGACGGCACTGCCACTCACACCCGCCATCACCTACAACAGTCACAATGTGTGACAGTTAACATGTACATGGAGCTGCAGTCCTAGTCTCACAATACATACAACATACACTGCAGCCATAGGCATTGCGTCTCACATCAGGTCTCACATGTTCAACTTGTTGTTGTACACGTATTAGCTTGCAAATGACCTGTACCTATGACAACAGACCGTGTTATTTCATCACATTACAAGGAGTGACTGATCATGATAGTTGGGTCATGTATTTCCTCTAGTATTGTACTAGACAGCACAATGTGACTATACTATACCACTTTCCATTCCAGGGGGCTGTTTCACTAAAACGGAAGTGCAAAATTATGATAGTCTGTAAATTTCACATTAAAAATGTTTTCTTGTCAACAATTATTGGATTTACATATGCAGCCCATGTACAATAAAATGTAAATTCATCAATTGAAATTTACAGACGATCATAAATTTGCACTTACAAACATTTTACAGATTCAATTTAGGCCAAAAATTGCCTGTAAGGAGAAGTGACTTCTCCCTCCAGGCAAAATAGGGAGAAGTGAGGGGAAATTAAGTGATCAAAATCATATTTTCCCTGATTTTTTTCTCTTACTTATAGTTATCGCGTAACTGAATACATTAACTCTATGTTTTCAAAAGCATATCTATTAGTATGTAGTAGATTGTAGAATTTGAAAATAGATTGTTGAATTTGAAAAAAATAATAATAATCTTGATTTCATCTCAAAAGTATATGTTGTTACTACCCATTCGAACCTCTTTAACTGTGTACATAAATATCGTTTATGAACTTGGATGTGCATAAATTCTGTATATTTAGTTAATACCAAACTGAATTATCATAACAAGAATTCCGCGAAATCAAATGTCTCGCCTTGTTCCGCCTTGACCTTCACCCTGGGGCCGGAGAAAAAAAATGTAATAGTCGTATATTCATCTACATATCATAGTAAAGGGATGTATAAAGTTTGATGACTGTAGCTGATAAGGTGTTGGAAGCAATGAATGTAACACGAAAACATATATATATATATATATATGAAAATGTGAACGAAATCCCATTGAAATCCCAATGGGATTTCAGTGAAATCACAGTGTGATTTCACTAAAAAATTTGGTTGAAATCCCAATGGGATTTCACTGAAATCCCATTGGGATCTCGGTGAAATCTCACTGGAATTTCAGTAAAATCCCACTGTGATCCTGGTGAGATCTTGTTAAAATCCCACTGAAAAATTTGGTCGAAATCCCACTGGGATCTCGCCAGATTTCAGCGAAATCCCACTGAGATCTCATTGGGATTTCTCAAAATTTCACTGGGATCTCGCCAGATTACAGTGAGATCCCATTTTATTTCAGTGAAATCCCACTGGGATCTCGCCAGATTTCAGTGGGATCTCATCGGGTTTTCTCAAAATTTTACTGGGATCTCACCAGATTACAGCGAGATCCCACTTTATTTCAGTGAAATCCCACTGGGATCTCGCCAGATTTCAGTGAAATCCCACTGAGATCTCATTGGGATTTCTCAAAATTTCACTGGGATCACGCCAGATTACAGTGAGATCCCACTTTATTTCAGTGAAATCCCACTGGGATCTCGCCAGATTTCAGTGGGATCTCATCAGGATTTCTCAAAATTTTACTGGGATCTCACCAGATTACAGTGAGATCCCACTTTATTTCAGTGAAATAAAAATAACTCGAACTAGAATTAACTCTTAATGTAAATTTATCCAAGTTATGGATACATGTCTGCGGCCGGCTTCACTTTCATATTTCAGTTCATGTTTTTTTTAAGCCTTTTTTTCTCTGCATAAGTCTTCAGTCCATTTGACAAGGTTTTTATGTTTGTGAATGTCCTTGATGCAACGTCTTGTGTAGTCAGGTTCAGAGACTGGCAGTATGGGCCGGGATAATCCATGCTCGTCTTTCACTGCTGAAAAATATATGAAATTGTGTGGCAGAGCGACGGTAGTAGGGAAAGAAGGTGGGTTACAGGTATTAATGGCACCCCCCGGCCCCTCATAATTAGTGTCTGTGGCTGGAGAAATGGGCTTATGGGTTTTGTGTCTAGTGTAGATTCAGATGGGTGTCAGAGGTTCCGTCAACTGGAGGTTTCGTCAACCGAGAGGTTTCGTCAACTCGCCGTCCGGTTCGTCAAGTAGGCAATTAAGAGTAAAACTCGATAATGACCGGCACGTGCCATACAATTGATCAGATAATTGATGGTTATTAAGTGGACATTAATGACAGATATTTGTTACAATTTTAAAGTAGGTTTAGTTGTATATGGGCATTTAATGGCAAATATTTGCAAATATGTGTTGATATTTCAAAGTATGTTTAGTTGTATATGGGCATTTAATGGCAGATATTTTATGTATATGGACATTTAATGGCATATATTTTAATAACTTTTATTTTAAAGTATCTTTAGGTGTATATTTTGTGTATTTGTATAATCACCCGCTTCTGCAGCATTTGTCAGCCATCATTTTTCAGCCATCACCAGATACACAATCTGTTCAGGGCCGTAGCGGCCACCACGACAGCACGGCGCTGCCGTGGCATTATTTTGGCCTGTTTTTTTTTCCCGTCAGCTTCATGAATTGAACATCAATTAGCCGATTTGTGATAAATACCATTCAACTATAATCGCCTAATTGACGAACCGGTAACCAGTTGACGGAACCACTCGACTTTTCACTCTAGTTTGCCTAATTGACGAAACCTCCAGTTGACGGAACCTCCTGAATCCGATTCAGATCAGCCTGTGCATCCGCAGTCTGATCAGGATCTGCACTGCTCACAAATCCCATATGCCCCATTTCTCCATTCACAGCTACAAATGAGGATATATAATTGCAAGTTATTTTTTGTTACCTATGACAATGTTTCATTGCCTCCAAAATAAAACAGTTTGCTTTCAAAAATAAAATACATGTTTCAAAACAACATTTAATGATTTATGTCAATATTTTAGAAGAATAGTAAAGTAAACTTTAAATTCACTTAAAATACCCATTGTGAACTTCGATGTGCATAAATTATGCATATTTAGTTAATACCCAACTGAAATATCACGAAATTCGGGTTCCGGTAACATCGATTGGAAAAAGTTGCAAAAGGACGAAACTACGTAGGTACGAAATCGCGGAAATTCTCCCAAGATATTTACGGATTTTGTTTACGTTTTTTTACAATAGAGTTAGCCAAATCAGATTGAAATAAATAATTAATAATGTAATAAACATTATTAGTTCTCGACATCAAAGGATTCCATCAGAATATATCGATTTCGTACGTAAATCGTGAAACAAAACTTTCGCACTTTTCGTCGAAGCAGAAAGTTGCAATCATCGGCCTTTCGGATGGCAATTTAATGATAATTTCAACCGTTTAAACATCATATTTGTGACAGAAAACATCAATAAACTACAGTTAAGATACTTACCTTAAATTTTTTACAACATGTCTGGAACAATCAACGCTTTGTAAATCGAACTGTTGGTAGATTTTCTCAACCAGGTATACCGCGAATAGGATTTTGATTTTCCAAAATGGCGCCCGCGTGCGAGTGGACAGAATTTGCGCGGAAGGGTACATTTGAAAAATTGAATTCGAAGTTCAATATTAGGTTCCGAAACACAAATTTAGTATCAAATAAAAGATATTTCTTTGTAATTTTCATAAATATATGCATAATATGGATAATTTAATGATTTGATGGGCGACGAGGCCGTAACTTTTGGGATTATTTACGTCGCGTAGGCAAGTCCTATGTTAATTATGCAAAAGTCTCGGTGTACGTCATTCAATTTTCTGTCAATCAAAATCCATCTCATGAGATATAAACAGCCCGCAAATCATTTCTAAGCCGGTAGCTGGTACCAAAGCACTCGCAGACATTGCACATTTTTATCAGTGGGATCGAGTTGGTTAATCCCCAGTTAATTATCCAATTAAGTTAATACATGATCAAACAATATTTATGACACACAATTATAATACAGTGGCTTCGGAACGTGGGCAGCAGCAGGGCTGTACAAATCGGCACGCCCGACGCCCGGGACAAGTTGGTTTTGGTCTCGGGCAAGTGGCTCTATGCTGAAAGTTAGTCCCGGGCAAGTCACTATTTTCCGTTGAAACGTCCCGCCACAAGCCTGTTTTCTTCACTAGACTAATCCTAAATTGTAACATTTCATCGATCGATAACGCCTAGGGCGTGTGTCGGCTTCCCTGTGGCGATACACACTTACACAGAAGCTGCTATACTGTGTATATAGCAAGAAAAGTGATATACTAGCTGTGACCCTGATTAGATTAATTTATTCGAATTTGAAAGCATAATCCCACCGACAATTCCGCATGAACTCTGAAGTTTGTGTCAACTTGTCAACACCATTTACGGAAAATATTTTGGAAATCGATATCGGCAAAATATGGCGATAGACCTTTCGGAATACACATTTACGGGTATGAAATTATTAAAAAAAAAAAAATTATTTTTGTTATTTCTCAATGAAAGTATACGATGTGACCACTCATTTGAACCGTCTCGACGAGACGGAATAAATGGTGGTCGCGGCATATACTTCTGAGTTCATAGAAGGAAAATATTTGTCCGCAAACATAAGCGTATCCTCAGCATGAAATGGGTTACTGCATGATTGCCCCGTGATGCGATGATGAAAGTCGCACGTTCGCGACGTCTGTGGGACATCAAAAGACGTGTTGACCAATCAGTAACATTTCAAAACATAGCCTAAAGGTCACACAGTTTACAGCCTCGTGCTGAATGAGGTCGTACAATAAACACCTGTACACACAGCTGGGTGTATCGATTTTTTTGCACAAAGCATCACACAAATCTCGTCTGTGTAATATGTGTCGGGTGTATCGCATCTGGATTTGGAATTCATATATCCCCTGGCACGGATACTGCACTGTATGCATATTAACATGATTACCTGATTAAAGGTATTACATTTGCTAACATACTAATAATAATTATTTCATGTACTTTGAATGTCGTTGTTTGAATAAACTTACAGAAATCACGAATCAACTAATTACACGATGACTACGTCGTCCGACGATTTTTTTTGATTTTTTTTCTTAGTTTTACTTTTTCTTTATTTTTTTAATATTTGTTTGGGATCCACGAGATACCCGCGTTATAATGGAGATCGTGCTATACGCTATACGCGATCGCGTTATAATGGAGCTGCAGTGTAATTAGCGAATTAACAGCTGTTGCCAACAAAAAAAAACTGAAATTTCAAAAAGTTTATTATTTACCGTTCCGCGAACATACTGATAGACATTAAATATTGTACATATAGACGTGATTTCATCTTCGAGACGGTCAAATGAGTGGACTCCCCGGAATATGTATACGTAAATTATAATTTCCAGGACAAGTCACTTTTGTCAAGTCACTTGTCCGGGACAAGTGGCGACCGCCCTCAATATTTGGATACCAAAAAAAAAAAATTTTTTTGCTGCGAGTTTGGGATCGGGAAATGATCATTATTTCATTGAAATCTCGCTGAGATTCTAAGTGAAATTTCACTGAGATTCTCAGTGAAATTTTACTTGGAAGCTGAACCGGGAATTCACTGCGATTTCACTGAAATTCAGTGAGATTTCATCGAATTTCACTGAGATTTGGAAATAACACCGGGATATGATAATCTCAGTGAATTTCACTGGGATTTCAGTGAAATCTCAGTCACATTTTCACTAGGAAAATTGAAAGTATTAAAAAAATAGAATTTGACCTTAACTCTTTCAGCGCCACGGGCGCATATTTGCGACTACTAAGCAGAGCGCCACGGGCGCATATTTGCGACCAGGACTTCACGAGAACACCCTGTGTATTCCACTGCCATTTTACGACATTTCGGGTCACCCAATCGAGTCTAGCCTTCTATTATTGGATACCAGATTGCTTTATGGCAACATTTGAAGAAAACAGCGCTCTGTTTGAAAGAAATTAACGTTTTTTAGCTAGTTTTCGTGCACAATTGACGTGACAGTTCTCAATCAAGATTCCTACCAGGAAACCAACCGCTAATCTGTCTGTCAGTGACGTTTTGGATCGTTTAATGCATGATTCTGACTCGAATGAAGTCTTTGAAATGTCGGATAGTGAGACTGGAGACGATTCTGATGTTGACAATTTCCTGTCACAGACCTGTACACCAGCTGACACACCTGTAACACCTGTCGATGACACACCTGCACTGGAGGTATGTTTACTGAGCTATTTGTTTATTTATTTGTGTGGAATTCTTGAAACATGTTGAAATAGCAAATTGTAAAACAATCGGACACATAATTTTGTAAATTAGTATATTATTTTATTATTTTCAGAATGAAGACAATGACATTACCATGCGAGAGAATCCGCAAATACCAACCGAGTCTGGTGCGACTTCACAGAGCGGTATACCAGTTGACATGCCGGTAATACCCGACGATGAGATACCTGCTTTACAGGTATGTTTACTGAGCTATCTTTTAGGTATTATTGTAATATGATTGGCATCTAAGTAAATTACAAAAAAAAATACCATTACGCAAGCATTGTATTAGCGAGCCAACCTCACCATACCCCCGGTTACCTATGTAAACAGGGGGTTTGATGAGGTTGCCGCGCAATAGGTAATGCGGTCAAATAGGTCACGATGCAGTGACTATTTTCAATCAATAACTTATGTTGTAGGCGATTGTAATGTGTATTTTCAATATTTATATTATTAAAATGTATCATATCGGTACCCCTTTAAGTAATATTTGTATATTTTAAATGTAATGATGTTGTCATGAAGCGCATGAATATAAGTATTAATTAATCCAGTTTATATTGAGGCAAATCACACAGCCTAAAAACATAGTGCTGGAGAATAAACCATAGTATCGTATATTATTCATAAGTATATCACTATTAAACATTAATTACAATATGTATGCATATTATTAAAACAGTAGATGCTACCGCTGTTTCGCTGTATGTGATATTTATAACAAAATATTTTTTTTATTCGTCCGCGTATGGATTTCTGTCACACAAAGCGCCATTTTCAGTTCATATTTTGACCTGTGCATATGAACCGGACTAAGTTTAAACAACGCTCGATTCCGTCCAATTCAGATTTCTCTGCAGAATGTTCAGACTAACTACATATTAAGTAATGTTGCTAAATAAGTGTTAACGGCTGGAACATGGTTATCACTAAAAGGAAGAAACCACAGTCGTATTATTGAAAAATAAGATTTACTTGAGACCTCATGGAGGCCGCCATTAATCCAGTGTAAACAATAGACCGTGTGATCCCATTTCCTGATAGCCCCCGCTTAGTGAAACGATGTGCTAATCATGATATTATGTTCCCCAATAATTGGAAACGGTTTGAATTTCTCGGTAAAAACTACGAAAGTCATAAAAAAATAACGATGTATATTTAACATTGGATACGCTTAAACGGTATTAATCTCTCATCGGATCGTCAGTTGTCGTCGATAGCGATTTAACGTACTGATCTGGTCTTAATTTATTGTCAACTTTCAACGCCATTTACAGAATATATGGCTAATTTTGGAAATAAATAATGGCAAATTACGATGACGTCTGCTCTGAAATATCTGTCAACATGCGGACGTAATTTAAGGAAATCGATTATATTTTAAGGCTACATCTGTGACTAATTACGAATTTATGTATGGTCTTTGGCTACACCCGACACATTACACAGATCTAGTTGTAAATACACGTCGCTTTGTGTGGGGAAAAAAATCGATATTGCGTAGTTGTGTGTGACGAGGTGTTGATCTGATGACACCACACAGCTGTGACCCTTAGGCAATGTTTTGAAATTGACGTGTCGTTTTGATGTGTGCCGCAACACCTCACTGTCGGAGACAACATGACAATTAATGATATACTCTCGATTATACACAGATCTATTAGACGGCTGGTTATTTAAAATAAAGAGTAGTTCAGTACACCTTCGCCGATATCGTTTTTAGAAAATCAGTAATATTTTCCGGAAATGGTGTTGAAAAGTTGACAAAAATTCTATCACCGTATTTAGTTGTGCCGATATTGTTTTAAAAAATCAGTAATTTTTTTCCGTAAATGGTGTTGAAAATTGACAAAATATATAGCCGCATTTCTCCGATATTCGTTTAGAAAATCACCAATATTTTCTGTAAATGGTGTTGACACAAAATGCAGCGTTCACGCGGAATTCAAATAAAATACAAAATAATAATTTAATAAATAGACGCCGATGGCTACTGTGTTTGCGGCCAGTGAATTCTGGTCGTGGTAGCCACAGGCGCAGTTCGAACAGTGTTGTGAGCAAATGGAGGACAATAATTATTTCAAATTCATAAAAAAATGTTTGCTGTCCGAAAATTAATTAATTGTGACAGCCAAAAAAAATAGATTTTGGGACAGTAAAACATTATATGGTATAGACAGTATAGACAGTACCTCAAACTTAAAAAAACAGTAACAAACTGTCTGTGTATATATTACTTAAACTTAAAAAATCAGTAACAAACTGTCTGTGTATATATTACTTAAAGACAGACACTTTATTGTTGGCAAGTTTCTATCAATTTATAGGTATTTTTATTAAAATCATAAAATTGTGAAAATATAAAAAATATTAAAATTAAAATCACAAAAATAATATATATGGAGAAATTTTTTTTATACCACGTCGAGGTTTGAACCACCGACCCTTCCGGGAATCGGTAATTAAATCATTGAAGTCGGCGACCTTAACCTCACGACTGTTGCGCCATTTACGACAATCACAGTTATACAGAAGTGCTATCAGTATTACGCCACCATTTGAACGTAATAATTATTAAATTATTTGCAACTCCATCTACAACAATACCGTTACAGAGATACGCTATTGAAACAACATGTATTAGTACCCATAACATAACAAAGTAATGTATCATTATATATCACAGGAGATAGCTTAAAACTATATATACTAATCATAAACAGAACAATCCGCTTGGCTCGTATGAAAATAGTTTGCATGATATTGATTATCTCCCTTGCCGAAAGTAGTTCAGTGATTTATTAATTCCAAATAAGACGTGTTTGCGTAATGTCTATAATTTCAATTGCGAGTGGGAGGGGATGTGTGTGAAGGGAAATCCATTGCATTTTTCGGCTTATTCCGTAAAGGTCTGGCATGCTACACTTTCGCCTTTTATTTTTCTTGTGTAGTATTCATTGAACAATATCAAGCGACAAGTTTTCATAACATCAGACACTATTGCTATGTTGATATTTATGTTATGTTATTGTTTTCAGAATGACGATAATGATGTTACAATGCGAGAGGAGCCGCCGATACAAAATGAGCCTGGTGCAGCGGTAGTTCTTGGGCCTGCTGCTGTTGTTGCGGCTGTCCAGAGACCAGCAATAATTGAGTGGGAGGACTACAACATTGAAGACCCGTACCACCCAGATTGCTTGATAATGGGCCACGCAGAACGGGGATACTTATCGACACGTCAAAGTTCTCGTGTGTTGACTACATCCGCATCTTCTTTCCGACAATACGACGACAAGAAACACAGACCCGACTGTGTAGTTTGTAGTGACAGGCGCACTCATGGTTGAAAAATGGTGCAAACAGTATATTACTATATGCAGTGTAAGCTACCGATGTGCCCAACAGTGTTTCAGGTTATATCACACATGTCGTGATTTCAAACTAGTGGTGGCACGGCAAAAATACAATATTTGAGATGTAGATAAAATAACAGTGTTCATATATGTGTCAATAATTATTTACTGTTTGTAAAAAGTGTTAATAATGTCTATCAGCTACTGTGATGTGTCGAAATGAAGTGTTTATTTTGTGTTTACAATGGAATATTTGTGTTTATTATTATTGGATTATATTTTCTGGATATTCTGACCACCAAAACCGTGAGTACATATTGAAATAGATCAGCTGTATGTTTTTCAAATAATTATTTTTTCTTTTCTGTATATTCCTTTTGAATCATTTTTTATGAGACGGTGCTTAACTAGTCTCCTAAATAAAAAGCGTACACAAATAGAAATTATTAAAATACAATGATGCTTATCTGTTGCGCATGTACTGTAGTTAGCATGGTTAGTAATATCTGGCATGCCTATATACAAAAGTCACCTAATGATAAATGTAGCCAGTGTATACCCTGATCACATACACAGTGAATTTCACTAGTTGTGTATGCTGTATTTCTACACATTCAAAATGTAAGAAATTAAAATGTCGAACAACGTAAGCCAAGATCATATGGGGCAACAAACTATTCACTGGTTGTGTATGTTGTAAGGTACCTTTTGGCATGTTTGTAGTGCAACAGCCTCTGTATATTAGTTAATAAGTTTAATATATCAATGTTTTACTATTACATTGCAGTATTTGGTGGTTTATTATGATTTTAATGGACCTAATGGTTATTCAAATTTTCTCTCTTTATTTTTGGCACAATTATGAAAATACACACATTTGGTGTCTCTTGCTAATTGGCTATAACTTTTTCATATATCAACCAATTGTGCTAAATTTTTCAGAATTTATTACTTACATAATACTCCATCAGTTAGAGAAACTTGTAAGCATGTTGATCTCATTTCTTTTTTTAAAAATTGTTGTTGTTGTCATTTAAAACATTAAAATTAAAATTTAAAAAATAATTGGATTTTTTTAGTGCAGTTGAAAGAGTAATGTATATTTGATAAATACTGAAAATCTTAAAACAATTAGTTAAGAAATAAAAAAGTTATTACATTTTAGCTATAGGCAGTGAGAGGCATCATATTTGTCTGTGAGATTCCTGAAACAAGCTGGCGCTGGGGAGTCTGTTACCTGAGCTAGCTGGCGCTGAAAGAGTTAATCCTAGGGCCAGAGAAAAATAAATGAATAGTCCTATATTCATCTACACATCATAGTAAAGGGATGTATAAAGTTTGATGACTGTAGCTGATAAGGTGTTGGAAGCAATGATCGTAACACGAAAACTTAAAATTGAAAGTACATGAATTAAAAAAATAGAATTTGACCTTAACCCTGGGGCCCGAGAAAAACAAATGAATAGTCGTATATTCATCTACACATCATAGTAAAGGGATGTATAAAGTTTGATGACTGTAGCTGATAAGGTGTTGAAGTAATGATCGTAACACGAAAACTTAACATTGAAAGTATTAACAAATAGAGTTTGACCTTGACCCTGGAGACCCTGGGGCCCGCCAAAATTTTGTTAATAGTCCTATATTCATGTCCATATCATAGTAAAGGTATGTATAAAGTCTGATGACTGTAGCTGACAAGGTGTTGAAGTAATGACCGTAACACGAAAACATAACATTGAATGTATTAACAACTAGATTGGTCAGTAAGCGAGGCTTACGGAATACCCCCCGCGTGGGCCCAGATACCCCTAAAATATGAAAAATTTCCAAGTGTGTGGCCTTGTGACCTTGACTCTGGGCTTAGCGGGAGCGGCATGAACGTGAATTTGTCACAGGGTGGTAGAAGTCAATTGGAGCAATGCGTGTGTGAAATGTGAAGCAGATCCGAGCAAGGAAATAGAAGTTATAACCAATTTCTCTGATGCTAAGTTTTGTAAAGAGACTAAGTATGTGACCTTGACCTCGAGATCAGCGGGAAGTTGTCACAGCATGATAGTAGAGCCTTAGAGGAATGCATGCATGAAATATTAAGAATTTTCAATGAAAGAAATAGAAGTTATAACATATTTCTCTGATGTTAAGTATAAAACTAAGTATATATATATATGTAACCTTGACCTTCGGATCAGCTGGGGTTGGACGATTGTAGATTTGTCACAACCATAGAGGAATGCACAAGTGAAATAATAAGAATTTTCAATGAAGGAAATAGAAGTTGTAACTTATTTCTCTGATGTTAAGTTTTGTAAAGAGACTAAATATTTGACCTTGACATTGGGATCAGCGGGGGTTGGACGGTTGTGGATTTGGCACAGCATGGTAGTAGAGCCTTACAGGAATGCATGTGTGAAATATTAAGCATTTTCGACGAAAGAAATACAAGTTATAATGTTAAGTTTTGAAAGAGACTAAGTAATTGACCTTGACCTTGGGATCACAGGGGGTTTGGACGGTCGTGAATTTGGCACAGCATGGTAGTAGAGCCTTACAGGAATGCATGTGTGAAATATTAAGCATTTTAGATGAAGGAAATAGAAGTTATAACAATATTTCTCTGATGTTAAGTTTTGTAAAGAGACTAAGTATTTGACCTTGACCTTGGGATCAGCGGGGGTTGGACGGTCGTGGATTTGGCACAGCATGGTAGTAGAGCCTTACAGGAATGCATGTGTGAAATATTAAGCATTTTAGATGAAGGAAATAGAAGTTATAACAATATTTCTCTGTTGTTAAGTTTTGTAAAGAGACTATGTATTTGACCTTGACAATGGGATCAGCGGGGGTTGGACAGTCGTGGTTTTCGCACAGCATGGTAGTAGAGCCTTACAGGAATGCATGTGTGAAATATTAAGCATTTTAGATGAAGGAAATAGAAGTTATAACAATATTTCTCTGATGTTAAGTTTACGGACGGATGGACGACGGACGGACGGACGGACGGACGGATTATTTCTCTGATATTAAGTTTACGGACGCTAAGTCGGACGCACGGAGGACACACGGACGGACGGACGGACAACCTGACTCCAGTATACCCCCCCACAACTCGTTGCGGGGGGTATAATTAGTTTGACCCCGAAGACCCTGGGGCCCGTCAATTTTTTTTTAATAGTCCTATATTCATGTACATATCATAGTAAAGGTATGTATAAAGTTTGATGACTGTAGCTGATAAGGTGTTGAAGTAATGACCGTAACACGAAAACTTAACATTGAATGATGACGCTGCCGCCGACGACTCCGGAAAAGCAAAACCTATGTCTCGCTTTCCGCTTCACGGGACAAAAATCGGGTTACGTTAACATCGATTGGAAAAAGTTGCAAAAGGACGAAACTACGTAGGTACGAAATCGCCGAAATTGTCTGTGATATTTACAGACTTTTTCATGTTTTCTGACAATAGAGTTATGCCATATTCGGTTGAAATAAACAGTTAGTAATGTAATAAACAATACTTGTTTTCGGCATCAAAGGATTTCATTAGAACATATAGATTTTCGTATTTAATTCTTTCACACTTTTCGGCGAAAAAGAAAGTTGCATCCGCTGTGTAGGCCACGACTAGTTTGTCATCCGCTGTGTAGGCCACGACTAGTTTGTCATCCGCTGTGTAGGCCACGACTAGGTTCATCATCCGCTGTGTAGGCCACGACTAGGTTCATCATCCGCTGTGTAGGCCACGACTAGGTTCATCATCCGCTGTGTAGGCCACGACTCGCTGTGTAGGCCACGACTAGGTTCATCATCCGCTGTGTAGGCCACGACTAGGTTCATCATCCGCTGTGTAAGCCACGACTAGGTTAATCATCCGCTGTGTAGGCCACGACTAGGTTCATCATCCGCAGTATAGGCCACGACTAGGTTCATCATCCGCTGTGTAGGCCACGACTAGGTTCGTCAGGTGGCGCCTCGAGGGTATACCCACAATCGTAGCTAACGATAGGATGCTATTTTTATTTCGGAAATGGTATCCCACAAAGCGTCATAAGCTGACAAAAATGACTGGCATCTGACGCCCGTTAAAACACGTGTTTGCATGTGTTTGTTTGTCTGGTTGAGAGTATTCGGAGGGAGTTAACTATACCGGGTTCATGATCAATCGCTGATAGATCTATTGCTGACGTCTTTCGCAACAGTAACCTGTCAATCATGCAACTAAGGGCTGCCTTTACTTACCAGCGATTGGCTGTACTGTATAAATAACTTCGCCACGAGAATAACACGTGTTTTGAACTGACAATTATAGTTGCCAGAAGCAATGTTTGGCTAGGGGATTATTGAAACTATCGACCCGTGACTTTTATTGTCACAGCGGGTAGGCATGATTTTAGTGAATCGCATAATAATGTGATGAAAATTTGGGTGTCGTAAAACAAATGGTATTGTAAACAGTTTGGCAGGCCTGCAATTAGCGAGATTTAGGTCACTGGGTGGGAAATGGTGATTACCTGAACAAATTTGGTTCCAGTTTTTTTTAGAATTTCCGATATTTTGCGAGATTTTTTAAGGCGAAGTGCACTTCTCCTTGCCGGACACATAGGGCACATAGGGCGACTTGGGTGAAAAAAAAGCGACAACTTCACCCAAGTCGCCCCCAAAATTGAACCCTGATTTTAGTTGTACAAAGTTTAGTGAAACGGCCCCCAGGTTTCCATTCTAGGTGCCATCTGAACAAGGGCCTCATTATCACTAAGCTAATACCTCACTTTAAACACATTTGCCTGACAAACAAGGTGAACATTCTCAGTGTTCTTGGCGGGGCCCTAAATAGCATACTAGATATTTTTCAGCATTATAAACTCTTTTTTTTAATGAAATCTCTTCTATAACCTATAGGGCCGATTCTCGGCGGGGCCTAATTATGTTTTACGGATCTGTCTCATCACTTTATGTACATACTGTGAGACCCGGGATAAAAATAAGATACACCCACCCCCTGTATGTAGGGTGAGTGGGGTGGGGACTACACCCACCCCCTGTATGTAGGGTGAGTGGGGTGGTGACTACACCCACCCCCTGAATGTAGGGTGAGTGGGGTGGTGACTACACCCACCCCCTGAATGTAGGGTGAGTGGGGTGGTGACTACACCCACCCCCTGAATGTAGGGTGAGTGGGGTGGGGACTACACCCACCCACTGTATGTAGGGTGAGTGGGGTGGGGACTACAGGCCCACCTTGTCGTAGACGCGGTTGAGGAGTCGCGGCACGGACGGGAACACCGTGGGCCGCAATTCCTTGATGTCATCCATCAGTTTACGCACGTCCCCTTGGAAGAAGCCGATCTTGGCCCCATTGATGTAGATGATACCCTGCAACAAGAGACGTACGAGGTATGGGTATGGCTGTGCTCGTGTTGCAGGCAGGCTAGAACAGCCTGCAACACGAGCCAGCCATACTCGTACTACACATGGGGTACGACACATTGGGTCAGGGTAGCTCATGGCCAGCTGGCACTCGTACAGCACAATAGGCATATAGTAGATACACATCCAGTATCGTTCACTAAATGGCAAATACTGAAATCAGACTGCTAATCTGGGACTACATTCTCAAACACACATCTTTACTAGTAGCATGGCTGTGGTTAGCTAGTTGCTGCGGGACCAGACCAACCTGAAGTATTGGCTGAACGAGTGTAATGCATCATAACCCATATACTACATGGTGGGTCCAATAGACCCAAGCATTTAAAATTACACTCTATATTTGTTTACTCAAAGTTCAGGGAACTGAGGAAAATACTAAAGAAAATGTATTATATTATATACAAAAACATGCGCATTCTATTGCAACCACTTTAATCCCCATCCCTTGGAGCATTTTCCTTATGTAATGATAGTATGTTAAACGACTTTTCCTTAATGTGCCCATCAGCCAAGTACATTTGTATTTTGTAACCAACAGCAATGGTTGTTTGTTCTAAACGACCATTGATCGACACAATGTCACTTTCTCCAGGTGAAATTAGCCTAAAGCATGTGCAAACAATGCAAACAAATCCCGTCACTGAACGCTGCATTGTTTATATTTATTGACCTGAAACCTCGTTCTGTTACGCTTGTTTCCTTAATGATTACTAAAGGGAAAATAAATCATGGTCAATTAGCAGGAAAAGAGGACTGGTCGCTTAGCACAGTGGAAAACAGGATTGTTTTTAAGTGGCGAATATTTAACCAGAACAGCGCTTCATTAGTCTATAAAACATGTCAAAAATACTATTATCGTATTTTTCGGGTTATAAGTGAAGACTTTTTGATAAAGAAAACTGGGCCTCGATTAATGAAACGACTTGTCTGAAGACGACGAGTCTGTAAATATGTAAGAAATTTTTTATATTTACTGGTTCAATTTGAATTGAGAATTTGTAATAAAATTGACACAAAATCACAAAAATACAAAGCAATAAATAATAAAATGTTGCGTAAAGAATACGCAATAAAAAAATTTCTTCCCAATTACGATGATCCCAATATCCGTGCACTCTATTCTCGGAACACCACCGTTTATTTTACAACACCTAGCTCATCGGCGCGATGTTTGTATCTAAATAATTCAGAAGTCTAGCTAACGAGCGTATCTGCACCTCACTCATTTAAAAAATATATTTTTGCTGAGTACAGAATAAGCTAGCATTTTTATTTCACACAATTCCAATTTTCTTGACGCGTAACGTTACTGGTATATACCGAACACTGTGTTCGTAAATCATTATTCTATCAACTGTTTTGTCAGCTGATTTGGTTGTCTGTCAACAGGGGAACAGCGAACACGTGTGATGGGTATCGATTTTCTCCAAAATTACCGACCTACAAGATTTAACCGGAGTACACAATAAATAAAGAGGACCCGCCTATTTGTTACCGAGACACTTATAATTTTACAGATTGCGTTTTATAACAGCGGTTAACGATCAAGATTTTGTTCAGATGCCAAAATGTCGAAGGATGAAAGCCGTCAAAATCATGCATATTTAACCCTTCCAACACTACAGACCTCCTTAGCAGTGTTTGCAAACAATGTAGATCATCAGAATCTGCACTTTTTTAATTAATTTAATTAAAAAACACCACCTTCTTAGAAATGAACTTGTCTGAAAATCATTGTACGTAGTATCGGTCCTTAAATTTATACCACAGTCCATTTTAGTTACTTAGGGTTGAAAGGGTGAAACAGCGTAGTACTTATTTACATTGTGGGTATTAATTGATGTTTTATTGGGTAAATGGCAAATATTGTAAACCATGACTACTTTTTAGTTTGTTTATTTGTTTGTTTATTGGTGTTTAACGGCCTATCAACAGCTAAGGTGATGTAAGGGCGGGCAAACGGGTTCAATCCCGTTTTAACCTGCTGCATTGCGGGGAAAATCCCAAAATCAGAACAGAATAATTACATAGAGAAAAATATATTCAGAAATTAGAATAACTGGACCTGATGCCAGGTCCATACCACACCAAAGTCACTTGGCCCAGATTCGACTGTCACGTACAAAATGCCAAAGACATACGTGAGGGCCAAAACCAGGTCTCCAGTCAGAATTCCGGTAAGGATGAACCCCGATCATTAAATTACCCATCGCATTCTCCCACCTGCCACCCACAACTACTTTTTAATAGATTACGCAGATCTGCAGGCTGGTCATGCAATTGACTAGCCACTATTGCAAACGCGTCATTACTACATCAGCTGGTCTCCTCAATACACAGCAATTATCGATTTGTAACTCATATCGGTATTCCATATCGGTGTTAGGTATGACAGTCACTCACAAAATAACAAGAAACGAGGCAAAGCCACGAAGGCCAGGTTTTTTCCAAGCATAGACACTTGGATAACATAATTATACCCACATTTTGTAGACTAGATGGCCGTGGCCTGCATGTCGCGCCTTGGGGCGAGGCATGGACACTAAAAAAATAGATATAGTAGATGGAAAAACTTTAACCCAAAAACTTTAACCGGACACACAGACGAACGGACGGACGTATGCCAAAATGCCGACGATATCGCGCTTTCCGCAAGCAGGTGCGACAATGATGATAAACACCCATGTGAAGTATCAAGGTATTGGGTGAAGCAGTTGCAGAGATATAGTACATGAAAAAACTTTAACAAAAAAATTAAAAGTAATTTGACCTTGACATTGGGCACAGGATCGCGCTTTCCGCAAGCAGGTGCAACAATGATGATAAACACCCATGTGAAGTAATCAATGGTATTGGTGAAGCAGTTAGCAGAGATATAGTACACGAAAAAACCTTTAACAAAAAAACAAAAAAATTCAAAGTAATTTGACCTTGACATTGGGCACAGGATCGCGCTTTCCGCAAGCAAGTGCGACAATGATGATGATAAACACTCATGTGAAGTATCAAGGTATTGGGTGAAGCAGTTGCAGAGATATAGTACACGAAAAAACTTTAACAAAAAAATTAAGTAATTTGACCTTGACATTGGGCACAGGATCGCGCTTTCCGCAAGCAGGTGCAACAATGATGATAAACACCCATGTGAAGTATCAAGGTATTTGGGTTGATGTGAAGCAGTTGCAGAGATATAGTACACGAAAAAACCTTTTAACAACAAAAAAAATTCAAAAGTAATTTGACCTTGACATTGGGCACAGGATCGCGCTTTCCGCAAGCAGGTGCGAAAATGATGATAAACACCCATGTGAAGTATCAAGGTATTGGGTGAAGCAGTTGCAGAGATATGTACATGAAAAAAACTTTAACAAAAAAATTCAAAGTAATTTGGACCTTGACATTGGGCACAGGGGCCGCACGGTTGGGGTTAGAATGAAAATATGGATGATGATAAACACCCATGTGAAGTTTCAAGGTAATGGGCGAAGCAGTTGCAGAGATATAGTATAACGAAAAAGTTTTAACCAAAAAACTCTAACCAGACGTACGTTAAAAAGTTAACGTTGAAAATGGCTAAGTCAATTACGTAGAAATAATAGGTGAAGGTAAAAAAAATAAAGGTCACATGTTGGATAGTTGTATGTGGTAGGCACCCCTTGGTTATGAAGCTGTGAAAGTTTGGTGGTCCTAGGTGGTACAGTACCAAAGAAATGGACTTAAACACGAAAACTTAACATTGTAAACGCGAAAACTTAACATTGAAAATGGCTAAGTCGACTGCGCAAAAAAGGAAAAAATGGGTGAAGTTAAAAAAAAAAGTAACATGTTGGATAGTGATATGTGGTGGGTACCCCTTGATTATGAAGCTGTGAAAGTTTGGTGGTCCTAGGTGGTACAGTACCAAAGAAATGGACTTAAACACGAAAACTTCACATTGTAAACGCGAAAACTTAACATTGAAAATGGCTAAGTCGACAACGCGGAAAAAATGGGTCAAGTTAAAAAGAAAGTAACATGTTGGATAGTGATATGTGGTGGGCACCCCTTGATTATGAAGCTGTGAAAGTTTGGTGGTCCTAGGTGGTACAGTAACAAAGAAATGGACTCAAACACGAAAACTTAACCCGCCCGGCTTTCGCCAATCCAATAGCCTGGATTTTTTTTCAAAAAACCTGGCTAAAAATCACTTGGGCGAAACACGCCTGGTCCAAAGTGATTGCTGTCGCTGTAAACATTACCGGTATTTATTCTCTGTATCTAATTTTCATACTTTATAATCTGTCGAAAATATTATTTTTTCAGGTTACGCATTTCATTAGTATAAATAATTAAAAAATATCATGCCTCATTTGCATATAATGATTATATCTGTATAGTGGGCACTCGTAAGTTTTAGAACTGGTGGAATAGTGACACAATTATACACTTATTTAATTAATATAAAGAACATTTTGTGCCTACTAAGTGGGCATGTACCTTTAATGCAAGTTTGACTGTACTTGGGACCAAGAATTTGACTTTGAGTTATCAGTCGTTTGACTTAACAGAGTTTGAGGTAATGAGTGTAGACTGTTTATACATTCCTTTAGTGGTCTCTTAATAAATATACAAAACAATTCACTTCAATGTGGTGTATTGATGGATCTGTGACCAGTGACAAGTATGTTGTATGTCTTGCATGAAGGCAACATGCGGGAGAACTAGAGTAAGGCCATAAAAAAATAAGTACTTTGGTTCTCAGACACGGGGTTTATGGAATGTAACGCGGGAGGGCAGATTTTTTTAACATTTTTTTTTGTTTGAGATGTTCAATTCTGATTTTTCAAGTCGCCAGATGCATATACATTCTATAAAGTTACTTAACCTCTGTCGACGTTATAAAGAATCAGATTTTCTTCAGACATCATTGGATTTAACATATACAGTGCGACCCCCCCTATTGCACGGAAGTCCGGCGAAATACGACCTTCCGTGTTGCTTATCCGAACCGTGTAATATCCGTCCTCGCCCAAGACGCATCATAATGTCAACAAAAAATACATGTACACTTTGCGAATGTACGACGTCGCCAATGCCTATAATATGCCATAAATTTCCATCTACATGTCTACATGTCACATGTAATATTTTCACTGTTATCTTCGCATGTAATAAATATATTGAATCGACCAAGAATTGTTACCGTCATGTTTTATTTATCCATGTAGAATGTAGATCTACGCAGGTCCATGCAATGCATTATTATAAACACGTGTAGCCATCATCTTTCGATGACGCAATGACCCAATTACCGATATCCTGTTCCATCAGCCCAAAGCTCATGTGTTGCAATCTGTGTATACTCAAACCCCGCTGGTCATTATGTTAACCCTTTCAACACCACAGACCTGTACACCCCTTTTTTATAAATGGACTAGTCTGAAATTTATGTCAATTTCAATGCCATTTACGGAAGATAGGACCGATTTTGAAATTCAATATCGGCAAAATACGATAACGTCTGCTCCGAAATTGATGTCAGTTTTCAACGTAATTCGCAGAAGTCGATTCTATTTCAATAGTGCCAGGGGATATGAATTCCAAATCCGAGATGCGATTACACCCGACAAATATTACACAGACAAGATTTGTGTGTTGCTTTGTGCAAAAAATCGATAACACCCAGCCGTGTCAACTAAGAGGTGTTTATCGTATGACATCATTCAGCATGAGGCTGTAAACTGTGTGACCTTTAGGCTATGTTTTGAAATTTCACTGATTGGTCAACACGCCTTTTGATGTGCCGCAGACGTCGCGAACATGCAAATTTCATCATCGCATCATGGGGCAATCATGCAGTAACCCATTTCATGCTGAGGATACGCTTATGTTTGCGGAAAAATATTTTCCTTCTATGCACTCAGAAGTATATGCCGCGACCACCATTTAAACCGTCTCGTCGAGACGGTTCAAATGAGTGGTCACAACATATACTTTCATTGAGAAATAACAAAAATAAAAATAAATTATTTAATAATTTCATACCCGTAAATGTGTATTCCAAAAGGAATGGATTAAAAACAAGAGGGCCATGATGGCCCTAATTCGCTCACCTGACTTCATGAACACCAGAGGAGAATGTGACATTGAGTTCATGTGTTTTAAAAAAAATTGTGCTATTTTTAGATGGCGGTCATCTTGGATTAAGCGATGACTCTCATTTTACCAAATCTGAAAATGCTTCACCCAAGGATCTTAACTTCCTATGAAGTTTGGCCAGCATCGGTCATGGGGTTCCTGAGAAAAAGACGTTCAAAATCTCGAATAAATGGACCTTTTGGCGGCCATCATGGATGTTATAATCATCCGATTCCGACAAATATTGCACCAAAGCAATCGCCTCATCGATACCTTCAATTTGATATATGACATGAGCATATTCGGTCAAAAATAAAATTTGACCCCACGGGCCATGCCCATTTTTGACCCCGGGGTCACCATTTTCACAACTTTGAAAGAGCATTGTAAATCGATCATTTCTACCAAGTTTAGTCGAAATCCGGCTAGCTGTTCATGAGAAGAAGATTTTTGAAGAATTTGTGCTCTTTTTAGACGGTGGCCATCTTGGATTACGTAATGACGTCATTTTAACAATTTTGTAATCACCCTACCTAAGGACCATGACCATGAAGTTTGGTGACTATAGGCCCAATGGTTACCAAGGAGAAGACGTTTGAAAATGTTCACGGACGACGACGACGGACGACGGACACATTGCGGTAACAATAGTAGTTCACATGAGCTTACCAAGTTTCGTCGAAATCCGGCTAGCGGTTCATGACAAGAAGATTTTTTAAGAATTTATGCTATTTTTAGACGGCGGCCATCTTGGATTAGCGATGACCTCCATTTTAACAAATCTGAAAAGGTTTCACCCATGGACCATAACTTTTAAGCTTGATTACCATGGGCCAAGCGGTTCATGTGAAGAAGAAATTTGAAATGTCTAATAAAACTAGATGGCCGCGGCCTGCATGTCGCGCCTTGTGGCGAGGCATGGACACTAAAAAAAAAGATATAGTATAACGAAAAACTTTAACCAAAAAGCTTAACCAAAAGCTTTAACCGGACACACGTACGTACGTACGCCAAAGTGCCGACTATATCGACTAAGCGGGCGCGAACATTTTTTGGCCAAAAACTTCAAAGTAATTTGACCTTGACATAGGGCACAGGGGCCGCACGGGAGGGGGGGTAGAATGAAAATATAGATGATGATAAACACCCATGTGAAGTTTCAAGGTAATGGGCAAAGCAGTTGCAGAGATATAGTATAACGAAAAACTTTAACCAAAAAACTTAACCAAAAAACTTAACCAAAAACTTTAACCAAACAAGAGGCCCAAATGGGCCTGTATCGCTCACCTAAAAGCCTCCATAGTGGTTATCTTGATTTCACAAAGACTCTTCACTTACAACTTCAAATGTTCCACAGAATTTGTTGGTACCTTCTGATCTAACATATATTGCGAATGTGCCACCATATGAACAAATCTGAATCGGCGTTAACTATCGATCATTCATACAAAGTTTCGTCGAAATCGGCCTGGCGGTTTGTGGGAAGAATTTTTTTTGACAATTTGACCTACTTTTCAACGGCGGACATCTTGAATTTGGTGATGACCTCCATTTTGACAAAAATGAACAGGCTTCACCAACAAACCATTTCAGTTAAGTTTGGTCAATATCAGCCAAGCAGTTCACAAGAAGAAGTCCTTTGAAATCTTTAGTAAAAGAACAACCTTTTCACCTGTCGGCGGCCATCTTGGATGACGTAATCATCTGATTTTGGCAAAACATGCTCCAGAGTGATCGTCTCGTCGATACCTTGGATTGGATATATTATATGACCATATTCGGTCAAAAATATAATTTGACCCCTAGTTGACCCCTCGGGCCACGCACATTTTTGACCCAGGTGCCACCATATGAACAAATCTGAAACAGCGTTAAATATCAATCATTCACACCAAGTTTCGTCGAAATCGGCCTGGCAGTTTGTGAGAAGAAGATTTTTTGACAATTTGACTTACTTTTCAATGGCGGACATCTTGGATTTGGTGATGACCTCCATTTTGACAAAAATGCTTCACCAACAAACCATTTCAGTTAAGTTTGGTCAATATCGGCCAAGCAGCTCACAAGAAGAAGTCCTTTGAAATCTTTAGTAAAAGAACAACCTTTTGAACTGTCGGCGGCCATCTTGGATGACGTAATCATCTGATTTTGGCAAAACATGCTCCAGAGTGATCGTCTCGTCAATACCTTCGATTTGATATATTATATGACTATATTCGGTTAAAAATAAAATTTACCCCTATTTGACCCCTCGGGCGACGCCCATTTTTGACCCAGGGGCCACCATATGAACAAATCTGAAACAGCGCTAACTATCGATCATTCATACCCAGTATCGTCGAAATCGGTCTGGCGGTTCGTGAGAAGAAGATTTTTTAAGAATTTGACCTACTTCTCAATGGCGGCCATCTTGGATTTGGTGATGACCTCCATTTTAACAAAAATGAACAGGCTTCAACCACAGACCATTACAGTTAAGTTTGGCCAATATCGGCCAAGCAGTTTACAAGAAAAAGACGTTTCAAATCTTTAGTAAAAGAATGACCATTTGAACTATCGGTGGCCATCTTGGATGACGTAATCATATGATTTAGACAAAAAAATGTTCCAGAGTGATTGTCTCGTCAATACCTTCGATTTGATATATTACATGACTATATTTGGTTAAAAATAAAATTTGACCCCTATTTGACCCCTCGGGCGACGCCCATTTTTGACCCACGGGCCACCATATGAACAAATCTGAAACAGCGCTAACTATCGATCATTCATACCAAGTATCGTCGAAATCGGCCTGGCGGTTCGTGAGAAGATTTTTTAAGAATTTGACCTACTTTTCCATGGCGGCCATCTTGGATTGTCGATGACCTCCATTTTAACAAATCTGAAATGGCATCACCCATATATCATCCCTGTGAAGTTTAACCAATATCGGCTCAGCAGTTCAAGAGAAGAAGATGATTGAAAATGTTCACGGACGGACGGACGGACGACGGACACTTTGCCATAACAATAGCTCACATGAGCTTTGCTCAGGTGAGCTAAAAACTTAACCAAAAAACTTAACCAAAAACTTTAACCAAAGAACTTAACCAAAAACTTCAAAGTAATTTGACCTTGACATTGGGCACAGGGCCGCACGGGAGGGGGGTAGAATGAAAATATAGATGATGATAAACACCCATGTGAAGTTTCAAGGTAATGGGCAAAGCAGTTGCAGAGATATAGTATAACGAAAAACTTTAACCAAAAAACTTAACCAAAAAACTTAACCAAAAACTTTAACCAAACAAGAGGCCCAATGGGCCTGTATCGCTCACCTAAAAGCCTCCATAGTGGTTATCTTGATTTCACAAAGACTCTTCACTTACAACTTCAAATGTTCCACAGAATTTGTTGGTACCTTCTGATCTAACATATATAGTATATAGATATAGTATAACGAAAAACTTTAACCAAAAAACTTAACCAAAAAACTTCAAAGTAATTTGACCTTGACATTGGGCACAGGGGCTGCACGGGAGGGGGGTAGAATGAAAATATAGATGATGATAAACACCCATGTGAAGTTTCAAGGTAATGGGCAAAGCAGTTGCAGATATATAGTATAACGAAAAACTTTAACCAAAAAACTTAACCAAAAAACTTAACCAAAAACTTTAACCAAAAAACTTAACCAAAAAACTTAACTAAAAACTGTAACCAAACAAGAGGGCCACGATGGCCCTAATTCGCTCACCTGACTCCATGAACACCAGAGGAGAATGTGACATTGAGTTCATGTGTTTTAAAAAAAAATGTGATATTTTTAGATGGCGGTCATCTTGGATTAAGCGATGAGTCTCATTTTACCAAATCTGAAAATGCTTCACCCAAGGATCTTAACTTCCTATGAAATTTGGCCAGCATCGGCCATGTGGTTCCTGAGAAAAAGACGTTCTCGAATCTCGAATAAATGGACCTTTTGGAGGCCATCATGGATAACATAATCATCCGATTCCGACAAATATTGCACCAGAGCAATCACCTCATCGATACCTTCAATTTGATATATGACATGAGCATATTCGGTCAAAAATCAAATTTTACCCCAATTTTACCCCACAGGCCACACCAATTTTTGACCCCGGGGTCACCATTTTCACAACTTTGAAAGAGCATTGTAAATCGATCATTCCTACCAAGTTTAGTCGAAATCCGGCCAGCGGTTCATGAGAAGAAGATTTTTTAAGAATTTATGCTATTTTTAGACGGCGGCCATCTTGGATTAGCGATGACCTTCATTTTAACAAATCTGAAAAGGCTTCACCCATGGACCATAACTTTTAAGTTTGGCTACCATGGGCCAAGCGGTTCATGTGAAGAATAATTTTGAAATCTCTAATAAAAGAACGACCTTTTGACATTTCGGCGGCCAGCTTGGATGACATAACAATGCGATTTCGACAAAAAATGTACCAGAGTGATCGCCTCATTGATACCTTCGATTTGATATATTACATGACCATATTTGGTCAAAAATAAAATTTGACCCCAATTTGACCCCACGGGCCACGCCCATTTTTGACCCCGGGGTCACCATTTTAACAACTTTGAAAGAGCATTGTACATCAATCATTCCTACCAAGTTTCGTCGAAATCCGGCTAGCGGTTCATGAGAAGAAGATTTTTTAAGAATTTATGCTATGTTTAGACGGCGGCCATCTTGGATTAGCGATGACCTCCATTTTAACAAATCTGAAAAGGCTTCACCCATGGACAATAACTTTTAAGTTTGGCTACCATGGGCCAAGCAGTTCATGTGAAGAAGAATTTTGAAATCTCTAATAAAAGAACGACCTTTTGGCGGCCATCTTGGATGACATAACCATCCAATTTCGACAAAAAATGCACCATTTTTGACCCCGGGGTCACCATTTTAACAACTTTGAAAGAGCATTGTACATCGATCATTCCTACCAAGTTTTGTCAAAATCCGGTTGGAGGTTCTTGAGAAGAAGATTTTTGAAGAATTTGTGCTATTTTTAGACGGTGGCCATCTTGAATTACGTAATGACGTCATTTTAACAATTTTGTAATCCCCCTATCTAAGGACCATGACCATGAAGTTTGGTGACTATAGGCCCAATGGTTACCGAGGAGAAGACGTTTGAAAATGTTCACGGATGACGGACGACGACGGACGACGACGGACACATTGCGGTAACAATAGCTCACATGAGCTTCGCTCAGGTGAGCTAAAAACTTAACCAAAAACTTCAAAGTAATTTGACCTTGACATTGGGAACAGGGGCCTCACAGGAGGGGGGTAGAATGAAAATATAGATGATGATAAACACCCATGTGAAGTTTCAAGGTAATGGGCAAAGCAGTTGCAGAGATATAGTATAACGAAAAACATTAACCAAAAAACTTAACCAAAAACTTTAACCAAAAAACTTAACCAAAAAACTTAACCAAAAACTTTAACCAAAGAACTTAACCAAAAACTTTAACCAAATAACTTAACCAAAAACATTAACCAAAAAACTTAACCAAACAACTTAACCAAAAACTTTAACCGGACACACGTACGTACGTACGTACGCCAAAGTGCCGACTATATCGCGCTGTCCACAAGCGGGCGCGACAAAAATGACGTTTTTGACATTTCGGCGGCTATCTTGGATGACATAACAATCAGATTTCGACAAAAAATGTACCAGAGTGATCGCCTCTTTGATACCTTCGATTTGATATATAACATGACCATATTCGGTCAAAAATAAAATTTGACACCAATTTCACCCCACGGGCCACGCCCACTTTTGACCCCGGGGTCACCATTTTCACAACTTTGAAAGAGCATTGTACATCAATCATTCCTACGAAGTTTTGTTAGCGGTTCTTGAGAAGAAGATTTTTGAAGAATTTGTGCTCTTTTTAGACGGCGGCCATCTTGGATTACGTAATGACGTCATTTTAACAATTTTGTAATCCCCCTACCTAAGGACCATGACCATGAAGTTTGGTGACTATAGGCCCAATGGTTACCGACGGACGACGACGACGGACGATGGACACATTGCGGTAACAATAGCTCACATGAGCTAAAAACAGATCTGTCGCCATATTTCGCCGATATTGATTTCGAAAATATTTTCCGTAAATGGTGTTGAAAAGTTGACACTGTTTTGCATGGTAGTGTTTTTTATTCATCACATGGCAAATTTACAGTACAATTTTATTTCTCCATCATCATGGCAATAACAAGCGTTGTCAGAAGACAACGAAGCTTGCCTGTTGGCATGGCAGCCTTCACTCAAACTTGGCACAGTTGCATAAAAAAACATGAATATTATATAACTTGACCTTGGGGTTAAGGGGCGTGCGGTGGACCTTGACATTGGGGTCAGTGGTGAAAGGTGGGTCGTGGGTTTGCTATAGCATAATATAGCATATTAAGATGAATGCATGTATGAAATATCAATGCGCTCACTGAAAACAGAAGTAAAACAAAATTTAACCCAACGTTAAGTTTATGAACGCACTAAGTTGGTGATTTTCTACAGCATGATAGCTATTCACATGAGATTGCATGTATGAATGTGCTAAGTTTGTGACCTTGACCTTGAGGAAAGGGGTGGGGTGGGGTGGGTCATGGATTTGCTGTAGCACAATAGAGGATCATCAGATGAATGCATGTATGAAATATCAAAGCGTTCCCTGTAAGAAACAGAAGTTTGTGACCTTGACCTTAGGCTAAGGGTTGGGTGGTGGGTTGTGGATTTGCTACAGCATGATAGAGGGTCATCTGAAGAATACATGTATGAAATATCAAGGCGTTCCATGAAAGGAAACAGATGTTATAAGACATTTACCCCAACGTTAAGTTTATGAATGTGCTAAGTGTGTGACCTTCACCTTGGGGAAAGGGGTGGGTTATGGATTTGCTATACCACAATAGAGTATCATCAGATGATTTAATGTATAAAATGACAAGGCGTTCCATAAAATGAAACAGATGTTATAAGACATTTACCCCAACGTTACGTTTATGAATGTGCTAAGTTTATGATCTTGACCTTGGGGAAAGGGGTGGGAGGTGGGTCATGGATTTGCTATAATACGATAGAGTATCATCAGATGAATACATGTATGAAATATGAAGATATTCCCTGTAAATAAACAGAAGTTCCACAACATTTACCCCAACGTTATGTTTATGAATGTGCTAGGTTTGTGACCTTGACCTTGGGGTAAGGGTTGGGTGGTGGGTCGTGGATTTGCTACAGCATGATAGAGGATCATCTGTGGAATGCATGTATGAAATATTAAGGGGTTCCATGATAGAAAACAGATGTTATAAGACATTTACCCCAACGTTAAGTTTATGAATGTGCTAAGTTTGTGACCTTGACCTTGACCTTGGGGAAAGGGGCCGGAGGTGGGTCATGGATTTGCTATAGTATGATAGAGTATCATCAGATGAATGCATGTATGAAATATGAAGGTATTCGCTGTAAATAAACAGAAGTCACACAACCTTTACCCCAACGTTAAGTTTATGAACATGCTAGGTTTGTGACCTTGACCTTGGGGTAAGGGTTGGGTGGTGGGTCGTGGATTTGCTACAGCATGATAGAGGGTCATCTGAGGAATGCATGTATGAAATATCAAGGTGTTCCATGAAAGGAAACGGATGTTATAAAACATTTACCCCAACGTTAAGTTTATGAATGTGCTAAGTTTGTGACCTTGACCTTGTGGTAATGGTTGGGTGGTGGGTCATAGATTTGCTACCGCATGATAGAGGGTCATCTGAGGAATGCATGTATGAAATATCAAGGCGTTCCATGAAAGGAAACAGATGTTATAAGACATTTACCCCAACGTTAAGTTTTATGAATGTGCTAAGTTTGTGACCTTGACCTTGGGGTAAGGGGTGGGTCATGGATTTGCTATACCACAATAGAGTATCATCAGATGATTGCATGTATGAAATATCGAGGCGTTCCATTAAAGGAAACAGATGTTATAAGACATTTACCCCAACGTTAAGTTTATGAATGTGCTAAGTTTGTGACCTTGACCTTGTAGTGCAGGAACCAGAGGTCAATTTTGTAAATTCTGTTCACGCATTAGTGTATATACCTAAAACCTATACAGTCGAACTTCGATGGGTCGAACCCTGGTAAACTCGTCAGCCATACTTGCCTCGAACTAGCCTTTAGGTCCCGGCAGAATTCCTATATAAATACGTTAAAACTACCCGGTATAGGTCAAACTTGTGAAAGTCGAACAACCCTCAATGCCTCGAATCGCTGTCACGCCCGGTCGTGTATAAATCCACTACAAACACCACAAAAACTCGAACATGTCAGACGATTGTCTCCAGACTAGTTGATTGACTTTCACACCTATTGTCAACCGATTGTCAAACAAATCTCAAGTGGTCATTTGAGCGTATTTAGACGTGTTGTGATGGAGCAGGTGAAGCGGAAGACTACGAAGCAAGGCGAGATAACAGACTTCTTAAATACCGGACGTGTATAACTTTCATGTATAACTTGTACTGGGTTCCATGTGATAGTAAATTATGATATGCAGTGAATGTGGTTCCGGGTCCGAAGTAGTGATGGGGCGACTGGGCATGCATCTATTGATTTATCAGTGTATGACGAGCGATGTAATTTTATACCTACAAGCATGCGCATCATTTTATGGCAAATACATATTCACTCACAAATATTTATATTTGATTAGATAAATATTTGTCATGAAATTACGCAAATGCCAATAGGTACAAAATCAGAGATGCTTTCACATGATCGTATCGGACGGGGCAATTAAGTCCGCCAATTGTATTTCGTAATCATTTTCTGTTGTTCTCATGTTCTATTGCTGTATAATGGCTATGCAAATAAAAACAAACATGAGTTTGCCGCTTTCTTTATTTTATTAAAGCCTGTTTCTGTTAATAAACGACTGTGACAATCAACCGTAAATGCAAATGTAAGCGCATTTATATGAAACAACGTGTCGTAATCGACTTGTTTCACTTAGTACACTGACCAACTCGTAGATCTGAAATTGTTACAGTAGAAAATCCCGATGGGTCGAACAACGGATGGGTCGAACTAAAACTTAACCCCGCAGGCTGTTCGACCCATCGAAGTTCGACTGTATAAGTGGGTAGAGGGGTACTCTGGGGATATGGAATGCCCAGTTTTAGTTCTGGATATGTGTGCATTATCGATTTATGGCCAATTTTATGCGTCCGGGGTCGACGCGATTCGCGACATTTTAAAAATCATTAAAATACACTAATATATGCCACAGTAATCATTGTTTGGTATCATATTGTCGGCAATCACCCACTGCATGCATCCCAGAGTCCTAAATATCCCTATCTAAACTTTCCACTCTTCCAGACAAATAAAACAGCAAAAATCACTCCAAAATTCATTTCGGGTTGGCTTCCGCGGACTCGTAATCATGTCCATAACTCCAAAAGTAGGACACCCACAGCCAAGTTTGATATATCAAAATCATCTCCAATCATCTCCAATCATTAGCCTTGAAAATAATACCAAAGTTTCATACAATAACCATACGAAACGTACTCTCATACACCGATATATAAGGTTACCTCCTTATTTTCTCAGTACTGTGTAAAATCTAAGTTAAATACATTTTATTACATCAACACTGTTGTGGTGTGCCATTGTTTATAGTGAACTCTGATGAAATTAAATTAAAACACAGGTGATATTATTATTATTATCATGATAATCAAACTAAAAAGACATAAAAAGACAATCATTCATATAACTTCAATTCTTGTAATAACGCTATAGTCCAAAATTTGCTCTAATCGTCCTCCGACTCGTCCTCGTCCTGCAAATGACGGCTGTCGAGGCACTGTTGTTGGCACCCACATGCTGCGCTACATGACAGCTTGTATTTTCTGCATGTACATCGAGGCGTTCCACATTTTGTCCTACAGCCGCATTTCAACAGTTCTGTACATGCTGAGGGTACAGCTGCCAGCGTTATCAGTTGTGGCCGCAAGATCGTTGTCTCATCGAATTCCCATCCACTGTCCTCTGGTCGTGGAAGAGTCAGTTTGGCCACTGCGGCCTTGATCCACACCATGGCATGGCAAGGAATCCTGAGTGGGTGGGAGTCTTTCTGGGTCACTGATGCGATGGAACAAATCTACACGAAGGCAATTGATAGACGTAGTTGTTGCTGCAGAACTATACATTTTTATAACAAAGATCTCGATGTTTGTTGTGTCCAGGCCGATATGACGCCCAAGATCCTTGAGTAGCTGAGGGTACTTTATGTAAGTGTTCCAGGCAGTACGCTTGCCATGACCAGAGAACTGACTGGTGGAGTCTGATCCCGTTAGAGTATGAAACCCCAGAATATTGGTGACAACTTCTGGCTCTAAGCTTGAATGCACAGTACTCACGGGGATGAACTGCTTCACTCTGGCTGTACCACTACTCATCCAGACTTCTTGTGCAGTATCATGGTACAGTAGGAGCAGGAGGATGTCTGTGTCTCTGGCGCAGACAACCACTCTGTGGAACTTCTGTGCATTAGCATCTGCAGCATGTAGAACGATTTTGGTGTCAGCTTCTTCATGGGTAGAGATAGATGTTCCACATTGCGTCCAGTATAAGAGGCTGCAGGGAATTCGTCTCCCCCTGACACTACAACTTCGTGATGTGCTGGTAGGTTGTGTGCCTTCAGTAGCAGTTGATCCCGCAAGAAATGAATAAGGTTCACTTTGTTCTCTTCCATTGATATGAAGGACAGCCAGACAGAAGGTAGTGGCACATCACGCCCGTCTATGATTCGACGTATCTTTCGTCGTTTCGTCGTTCTGTGAACCCTGTTCTGGCCCTTGATAGACGTTTTCCGATAGTCATCAAACACGACGTCCAATCGTGTCTGAGAGCCTTTCAAGTGGCAGAAGACTCTCATCACAAAAACTATCGGCTAAATCACCGAAAAGTAGACGCACCAGAAGGCTTTCCCAATGATTGGACAGTCGCCATACCATCAACAACCACACATGTCCTTTCGTCTGTTTCTGGAAGAGTGTCCTTCGTGTATTCGTCGCACAGCAAATGATAGAGAACTGCCTTTTCTGTGGGTCGTAATGCCTGATCCGATGTTGCAATGGACAGTGGAACTGGAGACAGCTCGTGATGTAACAAACCTGTCAAATCTATGTTGCGACCACTGCTTGCTGCACTCAGTAATCTGCGGAACAGATCTCGATCGGCCCTGATTGTTTTACTTTTTCCAGCAGGAGTAAGTCATTCACAGCATTCAGATTGGCAAACGTCTTTGACTTATTTTTGCTGATCGGATCATGAAGAGTTTCAGGCGCATTTGGGAGCAATCGTTTCGCCACGAAGTCAGTGAGCAGTTCTTTGCCACGTTTTGGAGCTGTGAGTAAATCCTGCCTGATGTCATCCCGAGCTACGTTATTAGTTGAAATGCAGACAAGTTCTTCTCCTTGACGATTGAATGGATTGAACCGCTGAATTTGCTCCTCAAGCTTACGTACATCAGCCTCATCTCGCTTCATTCTCTGGGTACCAGTATCACCATGGGATTTGGAGCCACTACATTTTGATCGCACCATCTGTTTAATGTCCTTGGACAGCCGCGCTCGGTCACTGAAGGTAATCATCCATCTATTCATAGCGCTCTGGATCCTTGTTAAGCCTACAAGACCTCCAGCCACTTTGCACTGCTTGTTGATGTGCTCGAGCGCATGGTCAGTGGCGACTTGGTTGAAAGATCCATTGGATTCTTTTACCACAAAGTTTCCGGCCATGAATTCCCGAAACACACTGGGTGATGTCTGCTCAAGCTGTAGCATATCCAGCAGGTAGATGACACCCCATATTGAGTAGTTGGTATGATCGTAGATCACCATAAGTGACAGCATGTCTTTGAATGCCGAAAGATGAAGAGTCCAGTCACCTTCTCGGTCTGCTCGGATGAATAGGAGTAGAGTCTCCACCATGTCAATGTACTGCTTCCAGAATATCAGTGTGGAATTGTCAGCATTCTCTTTGAAGAACTCGTCCAGATCATTGGCCAAACCATCAACATGGCCGACAAGGTTTCTCACTGCTTCTAGTTTTTGCTCGTGGTCCTTTTCTCCGAAGTGGGTTGCCACTGAAGTTGTGTACTGTTTGAGGTCTCGATGCTGTGCTTCTCTTTGTTATTGTGCCAAGTTTTAAAACTCTTGTATAGTGTTCTCCACATGGCTTCCATTGTTAGCTTATGGGCACGGACAGCATTGTTCCAAGATTTGCCTTGCAGGATTTTCTGTGCAACACATTCGCTGTACACTCCGGATTCAATCCAGATGTCGGCGAGACCAGATTGGGCAAAGTGAGATCCAATAACACCGAGATAGTTCATTGTGCTGCATGGAAGTCGCCAAGCAGGACAAGAACATTACACAACTTCACTGGATGGAGCCATACCAATTCCTTGGCCTTGTGATACAGTGCCTGGTCCAATGTGATGACGGTTGTTGTTTGGCCATGCTTCATGGTGATTGCCTTGCTTCTCAGTAGGAACGTCATCACTGTATCGAGCTCGTGGGCAGGCGCTGGAATGATGGGTAGATATCCCACTGTGGTCAGCTCTTCAGTGGATAGTGCTAATAACTGGTTGAAGCCAGTCCATGCTGGAATGTTCGGAGTCTCGCAAGACTCCATTCTACTAAGTACCCAGGCAAGGTCAGTCCTTTTGCAGTCGGCAGCTCGGGAAGATGGACATTCCAAGCTCTTTGTAGTCACAGGTTGTGTGAAGTGTGGAGGAACATGCTTGGGAGGAGCTTCAGCAGGTGTGATGTGATGAAACTCTGGAGGGGCACTGCCGAGAGTTGTGCTTCTGCCGATAGTTGTGTCAGCAAGGTTTATGTCATTCTGTGGGCCTCGCTGGAATACAGCCATCTGTGTGACATGAAGAGTGCCCTTTCCATCCAGAGTCTCTTCCTGCATATCGAAGTTATCAGCAGCAAAATGTATGAATTTTCCAGGAACTAAATTCTCTGGGATGAACTTGTTGTCGTTTTTCTCAAACCGTGACAATTGTGCTCGAGCAATTGATGAATCTATTCGGTTGATAGTAGGGTAACTTATGCTGTTCCCAGCATCGTGCAGATATTCAATCAATTGTTTGGATCTTGTCATGTATGTAGTGTACAAACAGTCCTGTTCCTATATGCTTTGGTGTGTTCTTTCTACCCATGGACACGTTATATACAATGTCCTGGCCAACATTCAAGATTCGGTCATGTACTGCAATGTCATCATCAGTACGTTGCCCTGATGTTTCAGTTGGATCGATGTCATCTTGCATAATCCATTTGATGAGTAGGTACACATAGAGTTCACTATAAACAATGGCACACCACAACAGTGTTGATGTAATAAAATGTATTTAACTTAGATTTTACAGTCCTGAGAAAATAAGGGGGTAACCTTATATATCGGTGTATGAGAGTACGTTTCGTATGGTTATTGTATGAATGTTTGGTATTATTTTCAAGGCTAATGATTGGAGATGATTTTGATATATCAAACTTGGCTGTGGGTGTTCTACTTTCGGAGTTATGGACATGATTACGAGTCCGCGGAAGCTAACCCGAAATGAATTTTGGGGTGATTTTTGCTGTTGTATTTGTCTGGAAGAGGGGAAAGTTTAGATAGGGATATTTAATACTCTGGGATGCATGCAGTGGGTGATTGCCGTCAATATGATACCAAACAATGATTACTGTGGCATATATTAGTGTCTATAGGTGTATTTTAATAATTTTTAAAATGTCGCGAATCGCGTCGACACACGGACGCATAAAATTGGCCATAAATCGGTAATGCACACATATCCAGAACTAAAACCGGGCATTCCATATCCCCAGAGTACCCCTCTACCAACTTATATAGGTTTTAGGTATATACACTAATGCGTGAACGGAATCACTAAATAGGCCACTTATTACAATATGGTTCCTGCACTATTGGGGAAAGGAGTGGGAGGTGGGTCATGTATGCTATAATACGATAGAGTATCATCAGATGAATGCATGTATGAAATATGAAGGTATTCCCTGTAAATAAACAGAAGTTACACAACATTTACCCCAACGTTAAGTTTATGAATACATGTGCTAGATTTGTGACCTTGACCTTGGGGTATGGGTTGGGTGGGGAGTCATGGATTTGCTACAGCATGATAGAAGGTCATCTGTGGAATGCATGTATGAAATATTAAGGGGTTCCATGATAGAAAACAGATGTTATAAGACATTTACCCCAACGTTAAGTTTATAAATGTGTTAAGTTTGTGACCTTGACCTTGGGGAAAGGGGTGGGAGGTGGGTCATGGATTTGCTATAGTACGATAGAGTATCATCAGATGAATGCATGTATGAAATATGAAGGTATTCGCTGTAAATAAACAGAAGTTACACAACCTTTACCCCAACGTTAAGTTTATGAACATGCTAGGTTTGTGACCTTGACCTTGGGGTAAGGGTTGGGTGGTGGGTCGTGGAACGACCTATCAACAGCTAAGGTTATTTAAGGCCGGGTCAATGGGTTTAGTACTAAATCCCATATATACCTGTACAAGTACATGTACATGTTCAAGTACATATAAAAATGGGGGGGAAAATCCCAAAATCAGAACAGAATATTTACAATAAAAAAACAATATATTCAGCCCTGATATCAGAATAATCCTGATCTGATGCCAGGTCCTCGCCACACCAGAATCACTTGCCTCCCTCCCAAAAGCAGTAGGATCAGTAATAATCTTACTACTTTTATAATGGTCAATAACCCAATTCAACTCCCAGGTAACAAAAGAGCCAAATATAAAAACGTACCCGAGGGCCAAACCAGGCAAATCGTGATTCCTAAGGAGGAACCCCTACCGTTAATTTACGACCAGACCGACAGCTGACGGACGACCAGATCAAAAGGTGAAAACTACTTTGTAATGTATATAGGTATAATTATCTCCCTCAATTCTGAACATGGCTCGTCTAGTTTTCTGGTGATCGAACCTAAAACCTGTGATGAAAATCATTATCCAACAGGATACACCACGAGGCAGCACATTATCCAACACGATACAACACGAGACAGCACATGCTGGCTACAATGGACTGAACTGTATCAGACCTGGTACCAGTGAACTGAACATCTATTAGCCCCGACTATGCTGAATTAAATTGTCATTTGCTGTTTATTTTATATTTGTTATCAACATCATGGATCAGCAGCATTTAGAATCATTTCCAATGGAAATGGAAATGATTCTAAATGCTGCTAATCAATATGTTGTTTATACAAGAAATGAGGCAAAGCCATGAAGGCCAGGTTTTTTCCAAGCATGGACACTTGGATAACATAATTATACCCACTTTTTGTAGACTAGATGGCCGTGGCCTGCATGTCGCGCCTTGGGGCGAGGCATGGACACTAAAAAAATAGATATAGTAGATGGAAAAACTTTAACGAAAAAACTTTAACCGGAAACACGGACGTACAGACGGACGGACGTATGCCAAAATGCCGACGATATCGCGCTTTCCGCAAGCGGGTGCGACAATGATGATAAACACCCATGTGAAATATCAAGGTAATGGGTGAAGCAGTGGACTCAAACACAGTGGATAGTGGACTCAAACACGAAAACTTAACATTGATTGTGGACGCCGCCCAGCCGCCCACCCGCCCACCGCCCGCCCGCCCGCCCGCCCGCCCGCCCGCCCGCCCGGCTTTCGCCAATCCAATAGCCTGGATTTTTTTTCAAAAAACCTGGCTAAAAAAGTAACATGTTGGATAGTGATATGTGGTGGACACCCCTTCATTATGAAGCTGTGAAAGTTTGGTGGTCCTAGGTGGTACAGTACCAAAGAAATGGACTTAAACACGAAAACTTAACATTGAAAACGCGAAAACTTAACATTGAAAATGGCTAAGTCGATTGCGCGGAAAAAATGGGTGAAGTTAAACAAGAGGGCCATGATGGCCCTAATTCGCTCACCTGACTCTATGAACACCAGAGGAGAATGTGACATTGAGTTCATGTGTTTTAAAAAAATTGTGCTATTTTTAGATGGCGGTCATCTTGGATTAAGCGATGACTCTCATTTTACAAAATCTGAAAATGCTTCACTCAGCATCGGCCATGTGGTTCCTGAGAAAAAGACTTGAATCTTGAATAAATGGACCTTTTGGTGGCCATCATGGATGACATAATCATCCGATTCCGACAAATATTGCACCAGAGTGATCGCCTCATTGATACCTTCAATTTGATATATGACATGACCATATTCAGTCAAAAATAAAATTCGACCCCAATTTGACCCCACGGGCCATGCTCATTTTTGACCCCGGGGTCACCATTTTAACAACTTTCAAAGAGCAATGTACATCGATCATTCCTACCAAGTTTCGTCGAAATCCGGCTAGCGGTTCATGAGAAGAAGATTTTTTAAGAATTTATGCTATTTTTAGACGGCAGCCATCTTGGATTAGCGATGACCTCCATTTTAACAAATCTGAAAAGGATTCACACTTGGACCATAACTTTTAAGTTTGGCTACCATGGGCCAAGCGGTTCATGTGAAGAAGAAATTTTGAAATCTCTAATAAAAGAACGACCTTTTGACCTTTCGGCGGCCATCTTGGATGACATAACATCCGATTTTCGACAGAAAATGCACCAGAAGTGATCGCCTCATTGATACCTTCAATTTTATATATGACATGACCATATTCGGTCAAAAATAAAATTTGACCCCACGGGGCCACGCCCATTTTTGACCCCGGGGTCACCATTTTAACAAATTTAATTTGAAAGAGCAATGTACATCGATCATTCCTACCAAGTTTCGTCGAAACATCCGGCAAGCGGTTCATGAGAAGAAGATTTTTTAAGAATTTATGCTATTTTTAGACGGCGGCCATCTTGGATTAGCGATGACCTCTATTTTAACAAATCTGAAAAGGCTTCACCCATGGACCATAACTTTTAAGTTTGGCTACCATGGGCCAAGCGGTTCATGTGAAGAAGAATTTTGAAATCTCTAATAAAAGAACGACCTTTTAACCTTTCGGCGGCCATCTTGGATGACATAACAATCCGATTTCGACAGAAAATGCACCAGAGTGATCACCTCATTGATACCTTCAATTTGATATATGACATGACCATATTCGGTCAAAAATAGAATTTGACCCCAATTTGACCCCACGGGCCACGACCATTTTTGACCCCGGAGTCACCATTTTAACAACTTTGAAAGAGCAATGTACATCGATCATTCCTACCAAGTTTCGTCGAAATCCGGCAAGCGGTTCATGAGAAGAAGATTTTTTAAGAATTTATGTTATTTTTAGACGGCGGCCATCTTGGATTAGCGATGACCTCCATTTTAACAAATCTGAAAAGGCTTCACCCATGGACCATAACTTTTAAGTTTGGCTACCATGGGCCAAGCGGTTCATGTGAAGGAGAATTTTGAAATCTCTAATAAAAGAACGACCTTTTGACCTTTCGGCGGCCATCTTGGATGACATAACAATCCGATTTCGACAAAAAATGCACCAGAGTGATCGCCTCATTGATACCTTCAATTTGATATATGAAATGACCATATTCAGTCAAAAATAAAATTTGACCCCAATTTGACCCCATGGGCCTACGCCCATTTTTAACCCCAGGGTCACCATTTTAACAACTTTGAAAGAGCAATGTACATCGATCATTCCTACCAAGTTTTGTCGAAATCCGGTTGGCGGTTCTTGAGAAGAAGATTTTTTAAGAATTTGTGCTATTTTTAGACGGCGGCCATCTTGGATTACGTAATGACGTCATTTTAACAATTTTGTAATCCCCCTACCTAAGGACCATGACCATGAAGTTTGGTGACCATAGGCCCAATGGTTACCGAGGAGAAGACGTTTGAAAATGTTCACGGACGACGACGGACGACGGACACATTGCGGTAACAATGGCTCACATGAGCTTCGCTCAGGTGAGCTAAATATGTACCAGAGTGATTGCCTCATTGATACCTTCAATTTGATATATAACATGACCATATTCGGTCAAAAATAAAATTTGACCCCACGGGCCACGCCCATTTTTGACCCCGGGGTCACCATTTTAACAACTTTGAAAGAGCAATGTACATCGATCATTCCTACCAAGTTTCGTCGAAATCCGGCAAGCGGTTCATGAGAAGAAGATATTTTAAGAATTTATGCTATTTTTAGACGGCGGCCATCTTGGATTAGCGATGCCCTCCATTTTAACAAATCTGAAAAAGCTTCACCCATGGACCATAACTTTTAAGTTTGGCTACCATGGGCCAAGCAGTTCATGTGAAGAAGAATTTTGAAATCTCTAATAAAAGAACGACCTTTTGACATTTCGGCGGCCATCTTGGATGACATAACAATCCGATTTCGACAGAAAATGCACCAGAGTGATCGCCTCATTGATACCTTCAATTTGATATATGACATGACCATATTCGGTCAAAAAATAGAATTTGCTCCCCAATTTGACCCCACGGGCCACGCCCATTTTTGACCCCGGAGTCACCATTTTAACAACTTTGAAAGAGCAATGTACATCGATCATTCCTACCAAGTTTCGTCGAAATCCGGCAAGCGGTTCATGAGAAGAAGATTTTTTAAGAATTTATGTTATTTTTAGACGGCGGCCATCTTGGATTAGCGATGACCTCCATTTTAACAAATCTGAAAAGGCTTCACCCATGGACCATAACTTTTAAGTTTGGCTACCATGGGCCAAACGGTTCATGTGAAGGAGAATTTTGAAATCTCTAATAAAAGAACGACCTTTTGACCTTTCGGCGGCCATCTTGGATGACATAACAATCCGATTTCAACAAAAAATGCACCAGAGTGATCGCCTCATTGATACCTTCAATTTGATATATGAAAAAATGACCATATTCAGTCAAAAATAAAATTTGACCCCAATTTGACCCCATGGGCCACGCCCATTTTTAACCCCAGGGTCACCATTTTAACAACTTTGAAAGAGCAATGTACATCGATCATTCCTACCAAGTTTTGTCGAAATCCGGTTGGCGGTTCTTGAGAAGAAGATTTTTTAAGAATTTGTGCTATTTTTAGACGGCGGCCATCTTGGATTACGTAATGACGTCATTTTAACAATTTTGTAATCCCCCTACCTAAGGACCATGACCATGAAGTTTGGTGACCATAGGCCCAATGGTTACGAGGAGAAGACGTTTGAAAATGTTCACGGACGACGACGGACGACGGACATTGCGGTAACAATGGCTCACATGAGCTTCGCTCAGGTGAGCTAAATATGTACCAGAGTGATTGCCTCATTGATACCTTCAATTTGATATATAACATGACCATATTCGGTCAAAAATAAAATTTGACCCCACGGGCCACGCCCATTTTTGACCCCGGGGTCGACCATTTTATTTTAACTTTGAAAGAGCAATGTACATCGATCATTCCTACCAAGTTTCGTCGAAATCCGGCAAGCGGTTCATGAGAAGAAGATATTTTAAGAATTTATGCTATTTTTAGACGGCGGCCATCTTGGATTAGCGATGCCCTCCATTTTAACAAATCTGAAAAAGCTTCACCCATGGACCATAACTTTTAAGTTTGGCTACCATGGGCCAAGCAGTTCATGTGAAGAAGAATTTTGAAATCTCTAATAAAAGAACGACCTTTTGACATTTCGGCGGCCATCTTGGATGACATAACAATCCGATTTCGACAGAAAATGCACCAGAGTGATCGCCTCATTGATACCTTCAATTTGATATATGACATGACCATATTCGGTCAAAAATAAAATTTGACCCCAATTTTACCCCACGGGCCACGCCCATTTTTGAACCAGGGGTCACCATTTTAACAACTTTGAAAGAGCAATGTACATCGATCATTCCTACCAAGTTTCGTCGAAATCCGGCAAGAGGTTCATGAGAAGAAGATTTTTTAAGAATTTATGCTATTTTTAGACGGCGGCCATCTTGGATTAGCGATGACCTCCATTTTAACAAATCTGAAAAGGCTTCACCCATGGACCATAACTTTTAAGTTTGGCTACCATGGGCTAAGCGGTTCATGTGAAGAAGAATTTTGAAATCTCTAATAAAAGAACGACCTTTTGACCTTTTGACCTTTTGGCGGCCATCTTGGATGACATAACCATCCGATTTCGACAAAAAATGCACCAGAGTGATCGACTCATTGATACCTTCAATTTGATAATTGAAATGACCATATTCAGTCAAAAATCAAATTTGACCCAATTTGACCCCACGGCCACGCCCATTTTTGACCCCAGGGTCACCATTTTAACAACTTTGAAAGAGCAATGTACATCGATCATTCTTACCAAGTTTTGTCGAAATCCGGTTGGCGGTTCTTGAGAAGAAGATTTTTTAAGAATTTGTGCTATTTTTAGACGGCGGCCATCTTGGATTACGTAATGACGTCATTTTAACAATTTTGTAATCCCCCTACCTAAGGACCATGACCATGAAGTTTGGTGACTATAGACCCAATGGTTACCGAGGAGAAGACGTTTGAAAATGTTCATGGACGACGACGGACGACGGACGCCGGACGACGGACACATTGCGGTAACAATAGCTCACATGAGCTTCGCTCAGGTGAGCTAAAAAAAAGTGTAACATGTTGGATAGTGATATGTGGTGGGCACCCCTTGATTATGAAGCTGTGAAAGTTTGGTGGTCCTAGGTGGTACAGTAACAAAGAAATGGACTCAAACACGAAAACTTAACATTGATTGTGGACGCCGCCCGCCGCCGCCCGCCCGCCCGGCTTTCGCCAATCCAATAGCCTGGATTTTTTTTCAAAAAACCTGGCTAAAAACTATAATATAAACAGCAAATGACAGAAAAGTGAAAGTGAAAGGGTTTAACGTCCAGCAACAGCTAAGGTCATATAGAGACGGCACCACAGTTTAAAGTCTCATTCAACAGACCAGTGGGATGGAAATACTATGAAAGTATTTTTGATGCACAATGCGAGGTTTGTACCCACAACCTCTGGATTGGAAGTCAGGTGTTCTATCCCCTAGACCACAAACCCATCCCTAAATGACAGAATGATCCATGATGGTGTTGATAAAAAATAGCAAATCACTAAAGTGCTACTGAACCATGTTCTTTAGAGAAGAAGAGAAAATATGAAACAATAGTAGATGACATTTGTTGTTTGCCGCGTTCGAAGTGAGCAACAAAACCACTGTAACAAGCTGACCAAACCAACAGCTGGCTAATACAAGGTGCATGATCACGTCGTTACCACAACAACAACAATGTCCGAAAGTGCTGAAAGCGCACACATTCCAAAATAAATACTATTTGATATGTCCCTTATTATGCAACGGATTTTGATGAAATATGGCGCAGCAAACGTGTCTTCATTACCAGCATTTGGTGGTCTTGGGACGTCGGCACATACTTATGTCGTTGTTGCGAAGAATCGATTTCCGTATCAGTATTGACAGTAAACACAGAAATCAATTCTTTGCAAAAACGACAGAAGTTTGGGTCAAAGTACCGAGACCACCAAATGCAGCTTTAACAAGTCACGTTTGCTACGCCATATTTCATTAAAATCCGTTACATAATGAGGACAATATAACAGAATACGTACTTTGAATTGGAGTCGCTTCTGAATTGAAGTTTCAGTAATTGTTGTTGTTGCTGTTGAAACCATGTGATCATGCACTTGTAATACATGCATAGCTGTGAGAGGATGTACACAAGATTACCTCACATAGTCGTTCGTACGAGTGGGCGAGAGGCAGGTAGGATATCAATGTGTCGTCTTCCTTCATAACCACTCCCGACTGGATCTGTAGCAACAAGAAATATGAATGCTGACAAATGTAAGCTTCTATGTCATTTGGCCTTGACATTGGGCACAAGGGCCGCATGAGTGGTTTGATTTCATTTAATGATTTAATGGTGTTTAACGGCCTGTAAACAGTCGTTTTACGTCGGGTTGACAGGCTCAAATCCCATATGTTACCTGTTGGGAGGTAAATCTGGTAAGTGAGAACTGAATATTTACAGAACTAGAAAATGTGTTCATAGAACACAGATGCCCCACATATCGCTTTGATAATAAACAAGACAAAATTCCAAATCCAATAAACTTTGTGCATCTACTCATCATAAGAAAAAGCTTACAGTTTAAAAGTTTTACGAGTTACAAGGCAAAATTGCCAAATTCTAAGTCGAAAAGGGGGAGATAATCCATGACCCAGGAGTCAAATAAAAAATCAAAATAAACTGTGCATCAACTCATCATAAGGAGGCTACATACCAAGTGTCAGGTCTGTAGCTAATACGGTTTAAAAGTGTTAAAGAGTTATTAGGAAAAAATTGCCAAACTATAAGTCGAAAAGGGGGAGTTAATCCATGACCCGGGGTCGAATCAAAAATTTAAATAAACTTTGTGCCTCTCCTCATCATAAGGAAGCTACATACCAAGTTTCAGGTATGTAGCTATTAGGTGTTTACGACTTACAAACCAGTCGAAAAGGGGGAGATAATCCATGACCCGGGGGTCAAATCAAACATCAAAACAAACTTTGCGCATCTACTCATCATAAGGAAGCTACATACCAAGTTTCATGTCGGTAGCTAGTACGATTTAAAAAATTTACGAGTTACAAGGCAAAAGTCGAAAAGGGGGAGGTAATCGATGACCCGGGGGTCAAATAAAAATTGAAAATAAAATTGGCGCATCTATTCATCAAAAGGAAGCTACATACCAAGTTAGAGGTCTGTATCTATTACGGTTTAAACATATTACGAGTTACAAGGAAAAATTGCACAGCTCTAAGTCGAAAAGGGGGAGTTAATCAACGACCCGGGGGTCGAATAAAAAAATCAAAATAAACTTTGCGCATCTACTCATCATGAGGAAGCTAATTACCAAGTTTCAGGTCTATAGCTAGTACGGTTTAAAAGTTTGGAGAAATTGGACGTATGGCAATTGTGACAGGTGTAGCTCCTGATCAAATAATACACTCCTGCAGTGTGATAACGATCTATATTGCTTGTTAGAAGCATGATATGACATCTATTACGGAATGGCAAACTGTTCAGATTATGATCAGACTGTTCAGATGCACATGCTGATCTGGATCTTATCAGATCGCACATAAGCCCCTGTCACCTCCACATATATTACAGACACCGACAGACACGCAGATCAGCGCTCCAGAAAAGTTTTGTACCTAAAGAGTATTAAACACCCAGATTTCTAATTCAATGTGTATTTAACTGTTACACATGTATAATTGATTTTCATCCTTATTAAATAGAGAACAAATGATCAAAAATAAAACAAATTAAAAATTCATTTATTTGAGCTGCAAAAAGCAAACAACTTTATTACAGTATTTTCACTACTCAATTTGAAAATCAATCCGTACTTTCAAATTGCTGTGAGTATTTTGTACTCCGACATTTCATAATAAATGCGTATTCTACTAAAATAAGTGCATAAAATGTGCCAATGCCCTTATCTGGAGCTGTGCACAGATACTGTGTTGTATCTGTACGACACTACGCCAGTTTGCTACAGTAGTATACTTACAAATAAATATGAAACTGCAAGAATTGAGGACAGGACATTTTCGTGAGTCAGCATAGCACCTTTTGGCAGACCTGTGGACACAACATGTACAGTCAAAGACACACAATAAAGCTTCCAAAAACATGTTTTATGACAGAAACGACGTACATTACAAGAAATCAGTAACACTTGATGGATGTTACCCTCAAACAAGATGGACGCGGCCTGCATATAATTGATGGTCCCAGTATGTATGTATCTGGTTAGAGCAATCAGATTTAGGACAAATTGGGTACTAAAAACTTTCACGGAGATTTTACAAAAACGTTAACACAAATTTCCAAGTAATTTGACCTTGACCGTGGGCATGGGGGTCGCATGGGTGGGCTATGGAATGAAAATATGAATGATGAATAGGAAAGTTCAAGTCAATTGGACTTAGGGTTGTGGAAATATTTGGTACTGAAAAGTTTAACACAGACTTTACAAAAAAAATAACCTTGGCCTTGGGTATGGGGGCCGCAGGTTTGGCCTATAGACTGTTAGGGTTGTGAAGATATTGGGTACTTAAAAACTTTAACACAGACTTAACAAAAATCTTTTAACGCAAATTTCAAAGTAATTTGACCTTGACCTTAGGCATGGGGGCTATAGGATGAACATATTGAAGATGATAATGAGGTTTGTATAGGTTCAAGTCAATTGAACATAAGGTTGTGGAGATATTGGGTACTTGAAAACTTAATGTAGATTTTACAAACTTTTAACACAAGTTTCAAAGTAAGTTGACATTGACCTTGGGCATGTCAGGGCAGGCTGTAATGATAGAGTAGTGGAGATAGTGGGTACTTAAAAACTTAACATAGATTTTACAAACTTTTAACACAAGTTTCAAAGTAAGTTGACATTGACCTTGGGCATGGCAGGGCAGGCTGTAATGATAGGGTAGTGGAGATATTGGGTACTTAAAAACTTTAAAGCAGATTTTGCAAAAAACATTAATTTAAGTAATTTGACCTTGACCTTGGGCATGGGGGTCGCATGTGTGGGCTATAGAATGAAATTATGAATGATGATAAAGAGGTATGTAAAGTTTTGAGTTAATCAGAATTAGAGTTGTGGAGATATTTGGTACTTAAAAAACTTTCACCAAATGCCGGACTCACATGTCTGAAGCACAGACGCAGGCCAAAAGCAGCAACTATATCACACCGACCCCAAGCGGGCGTGATCAAAATTAACGCCAAAAAGATATAGAAATGTAGTCAATGGGACATGGAAGCCCCACTGGTAGCATATATCAATGTAAGCTATACAACAAGGGCATCGTTATCATGAAGATAATCCCCTCGCTAGTCGCTAGCAGCCTTGATAATAATAATACACTGCAGCTCCATTATAATGCGGTCGCGTATAGCGCGATCTCCATTATAACGCGGGTCTCTCGTGGATCCCAAAAGAAATATTTAAAAAATCGAGAATTTTTTTAAAAAAAAAACAAAGAAAAAAAATCGTCGGACGTCGTACGTAGTCATCGTGTAATCAGTTGATTCGTGATTTCTGCAAGTTTATTCAAACAACGAAGTTCAAAGTCCATGAAAGGATTATTATTAGTATGTTAGCAAATGTAATACATGTACCTTTAATCGGGTAATCATGTTAATAGGCATATTTATTAATCAATTCAATTACACATAATTGTCGCTAATAAATGGTTGCAAGTTCGATCGCCTTTCTTTTGCTTTACTCCTGCTTTACTCCCAGGTGTAATATTTAGCGTTCTATAAATAGACTGGTGTTTCAGCATTATCTGGGTATGGGATCACATGGTCTATTGTTTTTTACACTGCAGCCCACGGCAATCTCGCTTAAATCGTAAATTTCATTCATCAATATGACTTGCAGCGTAAACAATAGATCACGTGACCCCACAACCTGAGATTATGCACGTATCAACCGCATGAATAGGCAGGACACGTGACCATAGGCATTATTTATTATCAATTAATCCATTTAAGCGTCTGTTGATCGAGAGTAGTATACATTGTAATAAGCGTCTGTCTATCGCGAGCACTATACAACATAATAAGCATGATTTTATAAATAACTCGTATGTTTAATACATTAATACATACAAGTTTGTATGTCATAGACATTATTAATAATTACTTTAACTTCTGTTCAAATGACATGATTTTATATGAGTCCATTGCTAATGGAATTCTCGCAATAGTTGGTAACCGAAATGCGAATGATACCAGTAACCCGTGCAGTACCAGTAACCATGCATGTCCCGAAATTTTATAACGCGGTCGGATTCGATCACGGTTTGAAATCTTGGACCCCGACCACCGCGTTATAATGGAGCTGCAGTGTAATAATAAAAAAAAAACGCTAACATTTTTGCCTTATAAACAAGGTGAATACAAGTCCTCAGTGGCGGTGACCTTCGGCGGTCGGACGTGGGTCGTATGCAAAACAAAGCACCATCCCTAGACACACATTGTGGCTAAATGTTATCAAAATCCGTGAAGCAGTTCAGGAGTTAATGAACAAGAGTTGTCAGAAGACAACAAAGTTCGCCTGTTGGCATGGCAGCCTTCACTCAAACTTGGCACAGTTGTATAAAAAACATGAATATTATATAACTTGACCTTGGGTTAAGGGGTGTGCGGTGGACCTTGACATTGGGGTCAGTGGTGGAAGGTGGGTCGTGGATTTGCTATAGCATGATATAGCATATTAAGATGAATGCATGTATGAAATATCAATGCGCTCCCCGAAAACAGAAGTATTACAAAATTTAACCCAACATAAAGTTTATGAATGCACTAAGTTGGTGATTTTCTACAGCATGATATCTATTCACATGAGGAATGCATGTATGAATGTGCTAAGATTTTGTTCTTTTTCACTAAATGGTTTATTTTCAATTTTTAAATACATCATGTATCATGTACATATTGCATAATAAAACATAGTTGAAATCACATGACATGTCACTAGAAAAGAGCATACATAATGTATTTAGAAAGTGCGCTTTTTTAAGAAGATTTTTTTTAAGAAGAGAGTTTTTAGGAAAGAGAGAAAAAAGATAAAGAGGTCTGCCTTCTGTTCTCGTAATTCGTAATACATGTGGTTTATAACGTTTATGTCAATACTATAATATAGTTGACATATATTGTTAATAAGCATGTAATTAACTTTGCTACGCTTGGTACCTTGTACATATTGATCGTCTTTTTATTTTATTAATAATTCTTTTGTGGGTGTTAAAAGTTGAAATTACCCCATTTTATTATAATGTATATCTAGCTTGTCTTTCATTGTGGCTATTTCTTTTTCAATATAAATTCATCTTTTCAAATATTGCATATGAACAAATTAAATGACAATTCTTGTTTTTCATATTTACATTTAATCAAGAAATATTTTGCAAGTATGATAATGAAATTATGTTTAGCGATAAGATTTGTATCGTATTAAAATTCACTTCGTAAACCACACATCTTTCAGTTAAGAATGTTCTTAGTTGTGACCATACATGTTGTACGTTTGGGCATTCCCAGAATAAATGTTTTATATTTTCCACATTCATGCTACAAAAATCACATAAACTACTTGGTACCATGCCACAATTAAGTAATAATTTATTTGTGCCTATGATTCTCATTAAATATTTATACTGAAAATTCCGTAGTGTGGTATCTATTGTAAATTGCATACAAGTTATGTATATATTTTTCCATTTTGAAATTAAAATCGGGAAATTCGTTCGTCCATTTCTGCTCCGATTTTATTGATTTTATATATATTTTTTTTGTTTTTGTATAGTGTATAGAAGTTTATTTACTCCATTGCCTGTCTGCACTTTTTGTAAAATAGGTTTCAGAGTTTGTACGGCATTTATGTTTTCTGTTTTAATTTTTTCTTTCCATTGCAGATTAATATTATTTACTAAACCTTGGTATTTGATAAAATCATCTGCCCTTATATTATACATTTCCGCAAAATCATTAAAACCGATAAATCTGTTTACTCTATAATCATATGACTGTTCTATAAATTTGATACCCTTTCGTGCCAAGATTTAATGTATATTGTTTTGTTTTGATACTTTATATTATAATTATTCCATATAATTTCTTTTGATATACTTTCGTTTTTTTCTGAGAAATTGATGTTAGCCCATGATGTTAAAACATTGAATAGGAAAGTATGTTCTTTACATATGTGTTTTATATCCTGTGGTTTTATATTGCATTCGAAAATTAGAATGTGCTATGTTTGTGACCTTGACCTTGGGGAATGGGGTGGGGGGTGGGTCATGGATTTGCTGTAGCACAATAGAGGATCATCAGATGAATGCATGTATGAAATATCAAGGTGTTCCCTGTAAAGAAACAGAAGTTATAAAAAGACATTTACTCCAACGTTAAGTTTATGATGTTGATCTTGGGAAAAGGGGTGGGGACGTTCCATGAAAGGAAACAGTAAGGGGTGGGGGTGTGTCATGGATTTGCTATAGCACGATAGAGTATCATCAGATGAATGCATGAATGAAATATCAAGGCGTTCAATGAAAGGAAACATATGTTATAAGACATTTACCCCAACGTTAAGTTAATGAATGTGCTAAGTTTGTGACCTTGACCTTGGGGAAAGGGGTGGGTAATGGATTTGCTATAGCACGATAGAGTATCATCAGATGAATGCATGTATGAAATATGAAGGTGTTCCCTGTAAATAAACAGAAGTTACACAACATTTACCCCAACGTTAAGTTTATGAACATACTAAGTTTATGACCTTGACCTTGGGGTAAGGGTAAGGGTAAGGGTAAGGGTAAGGTGGTGGGTCGTGGATTTGCTACAGCATGATAAAGGGTCATCCGAGGAATGCATGTATGAAATATCAAGGCATCCCATGAAAGGAAACAGATGCTATAAGACATTTACCCCAACGTTAAGTTTATGAACATGCTAAGTTTGTGACCTTGACCTTGGGTAACGGTTCGGTGGTGGGTCGTGGATTTGCTACATGATAGAGGGTCATCTGAGGAATGCATTTATGAAATATCAAGGCGTTCCATGAAAGGAAACGGGTGTTATAAGACATTTACCCCAACATTAAGTTTATATGAATGTGCTAACTTTGTGACCTTGACCTTGGGGAAAGGGGTGGGGGGTGGGTCATGGATTTGCTATAGCACGATAGAGTATCATCAGATGAATGCATGTATGAAATATGAAGGCGTTCCATGTAAAGAAACAGATGTTATAAGACATTTACCCCAACGTTAAGTTTATGAATGTGCTATGTTTGTGACATTGACCTTGGGGTAAGGGTTGGGTGGTGTGTCATGGATTTGCTACATCATGATAGAGGGTCATCTGAGGAATGCATGTATGAAATAACAAGGTGTTCAATAAAAGGAAACAGAAGTTATAAGACATATAACCCTACGTTAAGTTTGTGGATGCCGACACCAACGCCAAGGGTATGCCATAAGCTCTTCTGCACTTCGTGCAGGCGAGCTAAAAATGAAAGGTGATACTAACACATGCACGCACACACGCACATACATACATGGACTAACGCTATATCCCCTCTTGCCTATCGGCGGTGAGATAACTAGTGGGCTATAGAATATAGGACATTATCTGTACACAAGTGTGACGTTATCCTTCTGCATGTGACATTCCTCTAGGTCGTGATGTACACATGTGTGAAATATCATGAATATATGCCCAGCGGTATACGAGTTGTGCTCTGAACAAGGACCTAAACCAACAAGGTGAACGTTTCGTTAAGAGGAAGTAACTCCAATCAAAGTACAAAATCCATACTTGTCTTTCTTGCATGCGACTTGTCTCTAAGTCGCAATGTATACGTGTGTGATGCGTCATGAAGCTCTGTCAAACAGCATACAACTTACAAACACGGTGAATAGTTGTGTGACGGACGGACAAATTGACAGACAGGGGTAAAACTTAATCCACACCCTCCCCAAATGAAATTGGTGGGGACATTAAAAATGCAAACTCATTTAGCCTTGAGCTTGAGCGTTAATAGAAGGTTAGCAAGAGTACGGTTAATATGGGAAAAGTATATGCTCTTTTTATAATAGCCATATTGTTTACCAGCTTTCTATAATAGATAGTACTGTATGAGACCAAGTGGGTGGGGTAATGGATTTTTTTGTAACGGTCATTTTCTTTGTGTCACAGGTCCGAGTATTCCACCTGTGGATGCAACCACAGGTGGAAGACTTGGACCTATGACATCAAAAAAATGCCTATTAAAAAAAATCGTACATTACATCTTCTATTTATAGAAAGGTGGGTAAGAATATGGCTATTATAGAAAGAGCCCTCTCTTTTCCGATTCGCACAAACACAATAAACCTCGATTAAATGTATGAAATATGTATCTGGCAATCGATAAAGGTATTAGGTGTGTGAATATACTCACTTCAAATCGCTGTTTCAAGCATTTATTGAGTTATTCGCGTTTTGATTACCCCATCCAAAGCGAAAGTTGCGTGTACGAAAGAATCTCACACAGAATCGGAGGCCGTCCGGCGTGGATTATCGGTCATATTTGGCCGATAGCTGATCGCCAGCTCAAACTAATGACGTGCACCATGACCATATACATTAGAAACTCCAACTATACAAAGTTCGTCCAATTGTGATCGTTCACCGATCTAAAAAACACTTTTTTGTCTAATTTTGTTCATTATCTGGAACCGGGTCAATGCACCATCTTCCATAATACAACCGGAAGCATCTATGTAAAGAACATCTCTGATTGGCTAAATCTAAACTGTGATGACGTCATTCAACCTAGTTCGGGTTTCCGGAAGACATAATCCGATAGTACGCGAATCATGAATGAAAGTAGAAACAAGAAATGCGTCTGTCGAACGCGGATGCCACCTGCAGCATATTTGAGAAACTGTGACAAAGTGGTTAACCGAAACGTGTGACGGACAGACGGACGGACGGACGGACGGACGGACGGACGGACGGACGTTCTTACATTAGGGTACTTATGTGGCTTATCACATGTTAAATATTAGCCACATAAAACGATTTTTAGCCACATAAAACGATTTTTTAGGTGGCTAATTGTAACCAACCCTATCCTTTAACAAGTCCATAACCCTGTGGGGCTAGCCACATAAGTACCCTAATGTGTGCCCGGACGGACGGACGGATGGACAGACAGACGGACGGTCCAAACACTATATGCCACCCGTTTCTTCGAAACCCGGTGGCATAAAAAGGTGTTTTTTAGATCGGTGAACGATCACAATTGGACGAACTTTGTATGGTTGGAGTTGCTAATGTATATGGTCATGGTGCACGACTTTAGTTTGAGCTGGCGATCAGTTATCGGCCAAATATGACCGATAATCCACGCCGGACGGCCTCCGATTCTGTGTGAGATTCTTTCCTACACGCAAATTTCGCTTTGGATGGGGTATACAAAATACGAATAACTGAATAAATGCTGGAAACAGCGATTTGAAGTGAGTATATTCACACACCTAATACCTTTATCGATTAATTTCAAAATGTTTCACATTTTGTCTGATGTACTCAAATATTATACTGTTTCAAGGGGGTAGAGCATTGCCATTTTTCAGATGATTTCAGACTTTTTTGTTGAATGTGGCTCTCCTCAGTGCCCGATGATGACTAATAAGCATATGAAGTCAATCCTACTTACGGTTACAGAGATAGTAGATACCAAAAACTTTAATGCAATTCTCGGACGGACGGATGTACGGACAGACAGATGGACAGACGGACGCACGGACGTTCCTACAAATGGATACTTATGTGACTAACCCTAACATTTTCCTTTGTTCATCCCTATTGTTCTGTAGCCACATAAACCAATTTTTAGCCACATAAAATCACGGAACAATAGCATATTACATAACCTATTGTTCTCCTAGCCACATATGTATCCATTTGTAAGCTCGGACAAACGAACAATGTGTTTGTCGAGGTGAAGGAGGATAAGTGTACAATGATGTGACATAGTTCATGGTGACAGCATTATGCCATGGGTGAATGGTGGGGTATACATGTAGTGACCGGGAGATGACGTACCTGTGGTGCCGCTGGTGTAGCAGATCACAGCCATGTCCCCTGGCTTACACAACTGTAACAGATAACACACACACTTTATATACAAAACACACAACTTGAAGAAGCACACAAACTTTATATACAACACACACAAATGTAACAGATAACACACAAACTTTATATACAACACCAACACACACAACTTTAAACAGCATACAAACTTTATATACAACACACACAAATGTAACAGATAACACACACACTTTATATACAACACACACAACTTTAAGCAGCATACAAACTTTATATACAACACACACAAATGTAACAGACAACACACAAACTTTGTATACAACACACACACAAATGTAACAGACAACACACAAACTTTATACACAACACACACAAATGTAATAGAGAACACACAAACTTTATCAGTAGTCTTTGAGAAGTTGAGAAATTTCATTCGAACTGATGACAAACAAAGCCATATGTGGTATGCTGTAGCCACTTTAGTTTCATGCGACTTGTATCTCGTACACTGTAGATGTACATCTGTATTTTAAAATGGCAGTCAGTACCACAAACGATAAATACAGGATTGTCCCTGATAAACAGTACAAGTTCTTACTTACATACCAACTACCTTTATGGATAGATTGAGTGGTGTTTAATGGCCGGCGTTTTTGGATAGAGGCTATCAACGTATGAATTATTTAAATACATGTACACACGCTCTGCTCTATTAAAGAACCAATTCGCTGACAGAGTGAGGATTATCATCGGTAGGGGTGGGAGGCTGGGTAGAACCAGTCGAGGCGAGTGGGCACTTTTCGCTCTACACCGGGACCAGACAGCAAGGGAGTGACAATGTACACAGGTGGCCAGCAACTTACCACAGGCTCCTGTGGGGTAGATTCTCCGTTCGCCTGCAATCACAACGAAGAAGACGATAGACCAGTAGCTATGGAACCAGAATTGCTGATGGACAGGACTATCATTGAAACTCGCTATTAACACGTAACATGATAGAACTCTATTCAAATATTGGCAAATGCTTACAGTTCTAACTTGCGTCTCTATCAGGATCTGCAAGGTTTGAGGATATTTAGTATCTTCAATATATCACCCCTCTGTTCTGCCCATTTTGAATTTGCAAAGAAAAAAACTTTTGTTGCCAATTGTATCTGGTAAATCTCACTAAGTCAAAAGAGAAAATGGAGTGTACTATAGATGCCATCCTAGCCCCACATCAGTGGCTGCACAGTGATCTAAGCACAGTGATCGGCATCACACATCGAGTGTGACCTAGCTGTAAAGTTAAAAATCTCAATAAGTGCATTTTGTCTCATACACAGCTAGATGGGTGGCTGCCGTGGTTACCTCGACATCGCTGTACTGCTCCATGCGCACCCCCAACGCCTTCGCTGCCTCGTGTATTTCCTCGGAGATTGTCTCCATGACGATGATCAAGTTGAGATTTGGCGTCTCCTTCATGCGGCCCAGCAGATTCTTGGCCTTCTCATTCTTATCACAGATAATCATGGACAGTTCCGCTGTAACAGTGGTGGGAAGATATCACAGATGATCAGGGACAGTTCCGCTGTAACCGTGATGAGGGTGGGAAGATATCACAGATGATCACGGACAGTTCCGCTGTACGTGGTGGGGAGTATCACAGATGATCAGACATCCGCTGTAACAGTGGTGAGTGTGTGATCACAGATATAGGGACAGTTCCGCTGTAACAGTGGTGGAGAGATATCAGATGATCAGGGACAGTTCCGCTGTAACAGTGGTGGGAAGATATCACAGATGATCAGGGACAGTTCCGCTGTAACCGTGATGAGGGTGGGAAGATATCACAGATGATCACGGACAGTTCCGCTGTAACAGTGGTGGGGAGATATCACAGATGATCAGGGACAGATCCGCTGTAACAGTGGTGAGGGTGTGTGATATCACAGATGATCAGGGACAGTTCCGCTGTAACAGTGGTGGAGAGATATCACAGATGATCAGGGACAGTTCCGCTGTAACAGTGGTGGGAAGACATCATAGATGATCAGGGACAGTTCCACTGTAACAGTGGTGGGGAAATATCACATATGATCAGGGACAGTTCCGCTGTAACAATTCCGCTGTAACAGTGGTGGGAAGCCATCACAGATGATCAGGGACAGTTCCGCTGTAATAGTGGCGAGGGTGGGAAGATATCACAGATGATCAGGGACAGTTCCGCTGTAACAGTGGTGGGGAGATATCACAGATGATCAGGGACAGTTCCGCTGTAACAGTGGTGAGGTTGGGAGATATCACAGATGTTCAGGGACAGTTCCGCTGTAACAGTGGGGAGGAAATATCACAGATGATCAGGGACAGTTCCGCTGTAACAGTGGTGGGGAGATATCACAGATGATCGGGGACAGTTCCGCTGTAACAGTGGTGGGAAGACATCACAGATGATCAGGGACAATTCCGCTGTAACAGTGGTGAGGGTGGGAGATATCACAGATGATCAGGGACAGTTCCGCTGTAACAGTAGTGGTGAGGCATCACAGATGATCAGGGACAGTTCCGCTGTAACAGTGGAGAGGGTGGGAGATATCACAGATGATCAGGGACAGTTCTGCTGTAACAGTGGTGGGAAGATATCACAGATGATCAGGGACAGTTCCGCTGTAACAGTGGTGGGGTGTGTGATATCACAGATGATCAGGGACAGTTCTGCTGTAACAGTGATGGGGTGTGTGATATCACAGATGATCAGGGACAGTTCCGCTGTAACAGTGGTGAGGAGATATCACAGATGATCAGGGACAGTTCCGCTGTAACAGTGGTGGGAAGATATCACAGATGATCAGGGACAGTTCTGCTGTAACAGTGATGGGGTGTGTGATATCACAGATGATCAGGGACAGTTCCGCTGTAACAGTGGTGAGGAGATATCACAGATGATCAGGGACAGTTCCGCTGTAACAGTGGTGGGAAGATATCACAGATGATCAGGGACAGTTCCGCTGTAACAGTGATGGGGTGTGTGATATCACAGATGATCAGGGACAGTTCCGCTGTAACAGTGGTGGGGAGATATCACAGATGATCAGGGACAGTTCCGCTGTAACAGTGGTGGGGAGATATCACAGATGATCAGGGACAGTTCCGCTGTAACAGTGGTGGGAAGATATCACAGATGATCAGGGACAATTCCGCTGTAACAGTGGTGGGAAGATATCACAGATTATCAGGGACAGTTCCGCTGTAACAGTGGTGAGGGTGGGGAGATATCACAGATGATCAGGGACGGTTCCGCTGTAACAGTGGTGAGGAGATATCACAGATGATCAAGGACAGTTCCGCTGTAACAGTGGTGGCGAGATATCACAGATGATCATGGACAGTTCCGCTGTAACAGTGGTGGGGAGATATCACACATGATCATGGACAGTTCCGCCGTAACAGTGGTGGGGAGATATCACACATGATCAGGGACAGTTCCGCGTATTGATTGGCATTATTATACATTTTATATGAGACAGGGGCGATAACCATGTTTCGAAAAAATTAATATTTTTCAGGTGACACATTTAATTAGTATAAATAATTAAACCAGATGGCCGCGGCCCGCATGTCGAGTCCGCCGAGGCATTTGATGGTCTCGGAGTGTATTTATTTGAAGTTAGAATTAAGGGTTGTGGAGATATAAGGTATGTAAAAGCTTTAGCACAAATTTTAAAGTCATTTGATCTTGATCTTGGGCATGTGGGACACATGGGTGGGCTATACAATGAAAATATGGATGATAATAAAGAATTATTTGAAGTTTGAAGTAAATCAGAGTAAGTGTTGTGAAGATATAAGGTATGAAAAAACTTTAACACAAATTTCAGTCATTTGACCTTGACGTTGGGCATGTGGACCATATGGGCAGGCTATGGAATGGAAATATGGATAATGAAAAGGAAGTATTGGAAGTTGGAAGTAAATTGGAGTAACAATTGTGGAGATATAAGGTATGTAAAAACTTTAACACAGATTTTATAATAACACAAACTTCTAAGTCATTTGGCCTTGACCTTGGGGCACAGGGGCCGCATGAGTGAGATAGAGAATGAATATATGGATGATGCCCAATAAGCATACAAAGTTTCAAGCAAATCTGACTTACGGTTACAGAGATAGTAGGTGTGTGAAAACTTTAACGCAAATTTTGACAGAAACTTTAATGCAAACTTCTAAGTCATTTGACCTTGACCTTGGGGCACAGGGGCCGCATGAGTGGGACACAGAATGAATATATGGATGATGACCAATAAGCATTCAAAGTTTCAAGCAAATCCGACTTCCGGTTGCAGAGACAGTAGGTATCTGAAAACTTTTAACGCAAAGTTTTACAAAAATTTAACGCAAATTTCTAAATCATTTGACCTTGGCCTTGGGCACAGGGGCCGCATGAGTGGGATACAACATGAATATATGGATGATGACTCATAGCATATGAAGTTTCAAGTCAATGTGACATAGGACTGCAGAGATATAAGGTATTTAAAAACACAGATTTTGGACGGACGGATGCACAAACAGATGGACGCACATGATGGACGGACGCACGCATGGACACCCGGATGTCATTGTGATCACTATGTCTTGCTTTCCGCAAGCGGGCTCGACAAAAATATCATGCCTCATTTGTATATGAAAATAGCTTGATACTGAGTGGGCAACGTCCTATTGAATATTTTTATCAGATATATACTGTGTTACCATACATACTCAAATTCAGTGAAACGTAAGCAGATATCTGAGTGTATTGTCACTGGTGTCTACTTGCCTATTAGGCAAGTAAATACGGCTTGATCTGTTGTAACACGCACAGTAACAATAGGCTGTGCATCTGTTGAAAAATGTACGCTTTGACATTTATTTTGAGATTGATAGGAGAAATACTCCGATATCTTGCCAATTGTAGTTTACTAGCATAACATTTATAGCACGATGTTGTCATATATGTCTATGTGTTGAACCAAATTTTTCTAGTTTTTCTGCCATATTATTTTCTGTATGTGTCAAACGCTCAAAGTGGTGAAACTGTACGATGGTTTGTACACACAAAGCTGGAGATGGAAACAAGAGGGCCATGATGGCTCTAATTCGCTCACCTGACTCCATGAACAACAGAGGAGAATGTGACAATGAGTTCATGTGTTTTAAACAAATTGTGCCATTTTTATATGGCCGTCATCTTGAATTAAGCGATGACTCATTTTACCAAATCTGAAAATGCTTCACCCAAGGATCTTAACTTACTATGAAGTTTGGCCGGCATCGGCCATGTGATTCCTAAGAAAGACGTTCAAAATCTCGAATAAATGGACCTTTTGGCGGCAATCATGGATGACATAATCATCCGATTCCGACAAATATTGCACCAGAGCAATCGCCTCATCGATACCTTCAATTTGATATATGACATGAGCATATTCGGTCAAAAATAAAATTTGACCCCAATTGCACCCCATGGGCCACGCCCATTTTTGACCCCAGGGTCACCATTTTAACACCTTTGAAAGAGCATTGTACACTGATCATTCAAACAAAGTTTCGTCGAAATCCGGCTGGCGGTTCATGAGAAGATTTTTTTCAGAATTTGTGCTATTTTTAGACGGCGGCCATCTTGGATTAGCGATGACCTCCATTTTAACAAATCTTAAAAGGCTTCACCGATGGACCATAACTGTGAAAGTGTACCATGGGAAAAGCGGTTCATGTGAAGAAGAATTTTGAAATCTCTAATAAAATAATGACCTTTTGACCTTTCGGCGACCATCTTGGATGACATAACCATCCGAATTTGGCACCAGAGTGATCGCCTCGTTGATACCTTCGATTTGATATATGACATGAGCATATTTGGTCAAAAATAAAATTTGACCCCACAGGCCACGCCCATTTTTTACCCCGGGGTCACCATTTTAACAACTTTGAAAGAGCATTGTACATCGATCATTCCTACCAGGTTTTGTCGAAATCCGGTTGGCGGTTCTTGAGAAGAAGATTTTTGAAGAATTTGTGCTATTTTTAGAAGGCGGCCGTCTTCGATTACGTAATGACGTCTTTAACAATTTTGTAATCCCCCTACCTAAGGACCATGACGATGAAGTTTGGTGACTATAGGCCAAATGGTTACCGAGGAGAAGACGTTCACGGACGGACGGACGGACGGACGGACAGACGTTCTTACAATACTATACTTACCGTATTTACCGTATATATTGGGACAGTAACAAATAATTTAAAAAATTAGTGTCCCAAAATATAATATAAAAAAAAATAATAATTTTTTTTTCTGTCCCAATATTTATGGTAAATTCGGGAATATTTGTTCATTTCATGTTTGCATTGTCATTATTAAAATTTGAATTAAAGTTTGTGTTAAATAATCCCTAATTATCCATAAGTACAACACTGACCGTGCGCTATTTGCTATATCACGGTAATTGTTCAACCATCGGTCCAATTCCAATTAGACACTGTGAACTTACGTGCCGTAGTTGAGACTATAACACTATACACACACCATTGGAGACGATTCTCATATGTTGACAACACATGTCTGTTTTATTTTATTTTTTATTTTATGTTTGTACATCATCCCAGGCGTGTTAAATCAAAATATCAAAATTGTTAAACTATACACACAACATTGGAGACGATTCTCACTGTGACTATGAATGAACGACGTCGCCAATGCCTATAATATGCCATAAGTTTTCACTGTTATCTTCGCATGTAATACATATATTGAATCCAAGAATTGTTAACGTCATGTTTTATTTATTCATCATGTTCATGTAGAATGTAGATCTACGCAGGTCCGTGCAATCCATTATTGTAAACGCGTGTAGAAAAAAGTGTAGTAATGATGACGCAATGACCCAATGACCGATATCCTATTCCATCAGCTGCAACGCCACGGACAAGCTCGTGCATTGCAATCTGTGTTTACTCTTATGGTGAGCACAGGTGGAAGACTCGGACATATGACACCAAAATAAATGCCTATTAAAAAAATCCCATTATCCCACCCACCTGGTATCGTACTGTACATGACGTTAATAATAGAACGAGATCAAGTGGGTGGGGTAATGGATACTTTTGAAATGGTCATTTTCTTACTATTCCACCTGTGGGTTTGAGTACAGACCTGTATAGACATGTTTTGCCCGATGTTTTATAATATTGCGCCAGTTCATGAGGTAATCAGGCTTATCACATGAGATTTTCGACGAAGATAAATCTGATAATAGTGATAATAGTGTACATTTTCTGTAAACGATATCGAATGTTGACGAATATTAAATTAGTAATTATTACGCATTTGCTCTGAAAATGTTATCAACTTTCCGATATATTTGCAGAAAAAAGTCAAATCATTCTCGGCGAAAATCTCAGTTATATAATAAAGTTGATTATCTCATGCACTGGCTCAATTATGACATAGCGAAACAAGGCCAGTTGTCACGTACACATTTGTGTACATGCGCCGGGGGCGTGGGCAGTGCTGTAACAACTGGGTCGAGTTAATCTGCGCGACTGATACGCGATCTCCGATTGGTCAGCCTTTACACCTAATTAATATTCCACCAATGGTGAGCGTGAACGCATGCCGGAAAAATGAAATCGAGCACATAACAATTAGCACTGCTTTGTTACTGGGACCAATAATTGATCTTATTCCCAGTTTGCTCGGATTAATTTACGAAATGTGCAAACGGGATCAGCTGCACATTCACATCGGTGAGATAAAAGGAGGCTATGCGTCCATAAAAAAAAAATTCGTCCATTTTGGGTCTAATTTGATGGAATATTTTTTATATTTATTACACCAAAAATGGCAAGTTGGGAGTGTTTTAGAATCGTAAGACGATTCTAAAGCACTCCCAACTTGCCATTTTTGGTGAATATATATCAAAATTTCCATCAGTTAAGGTGATTAATTTGAGGGAAATTTTAACTGGAAACTTGATTATCTCATGCACTGAATTGTGACGTAGCGAAACAATGGCACTTGTCACTACACCATTTTGGGAAGAATTGAACAACGTGTTTGTGGGATTTGAGAATGCAGAATATCAAAAGTGCATGTTCTTCCAAATATGGTACACACTCCAAATGGATTCACACAATGATGAAAAAGGGTTGTCCCAAAACTTAATACGAAAAAATTATGGAATTTTACGCTGATTTGAGGTATGTCCCAAATCTTAATCTCCCAAAAATAATTATTTTCGTAAAAAATAGAGGTGTCCCAATACTTCCGGTGTCCCAATACATACGGTAAATACGGTATGTGGCTTATCACATGTTAAATATTAGCCACATAAAAGGATTTTTTAGGTGGCTAATTGTAACCAACCCTATCCTTTACCAAGTCCATAACCCTGTGGGGCTAGCCACATAAGTACCCTAATGTGTGCCCGCACCGACGAACGGACGGACGACAGACGACGGACACATTGCGGTAACAATAGCTCACCTGAGCGAAATTCGCTCAGGTGAGCTAAAAAGTGAAAGTGAATGGGTTTAATGTTCCAGCAACAGCTAAGGTCATATACAGATGGGACCACAGTTTAATGTCTCATCCGACAGACCTAAGGCGATGTTTGAACCCACAACGCCAATCTGTCGACAATATCACACTGTCCGCAAGCGGAACGCAACGATCCACTGACACATGAGAAAATGCTGTACAAATATGTTACTTAATTTTTCTATGATGGATATCTTGCATTTGGATGGTGACTGCATGTTAACAACTTTGACTTCAATCTTGGGTACGGTAATATCTTAAGTGTTTTTTTAACTGGCAAAGTCACATACCAAACAATAAACATTTTACTTTTGAAAGGCTCATAGCTTAACTTGGGAACAAGGAAAGTGTGAATGTAATATTCTCCAGCATATTCTCCAAATCGTTCTTAAAATCATGCAGTTTAATTGACTGAGACTGTCTCGACCAATCAAACTTCCTGATTATGAGCATAAGAAGAGAGTAAACCTTGAGGAAGTTATATAAGCAGAGACCCAGACCTTTTGAGAGATCTATAGATGATAATCGGGCAGGCGAGTGGAGGGTCAGGCAGGGGAGGAGTACCTTGGTTGATGATCCAGTTACAGGCCTCCACACCGAGGGTGTCGTACAGCGGAACTATCACCATTGAGTACATGTAGCAGGAGTGCTCCACGATAAAATACTGTAACACACAGGCAATGGATTCATTGGTTGGTCGATTGATTGATTGATGTGTTACATTCTTCAACAGCAAGGTTATATACAGATGGGAATGGAATATAACTTGAAATTTGGGTTGTGGTCTAGGTACGCATAAAGTTAAATGAAAAAATTCCAAAGGGTATTCGAGTTCACCTCCAGACAAGAAATCAAAGGGAGATAACACGAAAATTTGAGAGGCAAGAGTTGTGATTTTTGCAATATACGCCCATCGAGGTGTAGCCAGTATACAAGGGAGGTAATTCCGTGGAAAAAGAAATCAGTAACACCGATTGGTATACCCCTCAGAAAGTAACATTTATAAAAAACGAAAATTAAAAATGGTTGCCAAGGGGAGATAAGTCATCAGAAATTTTGAAAATGAATAGGGTTCTTCGTCTTGCCGTGATAATGTTTACACCAAATTTGGTCACGATCTGTCAAGTAGAACTTGAGTTATTGTGTGGACAAGGATAGAATATACAAGAATTCCGCCACGGAAACGGTGTCGCGCCTGCCGAGGCATTTGACCGTGAACATTACAAGTAAATAAATGACCGTGACCTTGAGAATTTGGATGTGGGGGTGTGCGTAATAAAGCATCATCCCTAGACAAACATTGATGTGAAATATTATCAAAGTCTGGCACGGGGTTAAAGAGATATTGTGAAAAAACAATAACTTTAACGCATTTCTGTTACAAAACTGGTGAACATTACAAGTCAATAAATGACCTTGAACTTCAGAATTTGGATGTTCATTACACATCATCCCTAGACAAACATTGATGTGAAATATTATCAAAGTGTGGCAAGGGGTTAAAGAGATATTGTGAAAAAACAATAACTTTAACGCAATTCTGTTACAAAACCGGTGAACATTAAAAGTAAATAAATGACCTTGACCTTGAGAATTTGGATGTGGGGGTGTGCGTAATGAAGCATCATCCGTAGACAAACATTGATGTGAAATATTATCAAAGTGTGGCAAGGGGTTAAAGAGATATTGTGAAAAAACAATAACTTTAAACGCATTTCTGTTACAAAACCGGTGAACATTAAAAGTAAATAAATGACCTTGACCTTGAGAATTTGGATGTGGGGGTGTGTACGTAATGAAGCTCATCCCTAGACAAACATTGATGTGAAATATTATCAATGTCTGGCAAGGGGTTTAAAGAGATATTGTGAAAAAACAATAACTTTAATTTTTCGCAATTCTGTTACAAAACCGTGAACATTAAAAGTAAATAAATGACCTTGACCTTGAGAATTTGGATGTGGGGGTGTGCGTAATGAAGCATCATCCGTAGACAAACATTGATGTGAAATATTATCAAAGTGTGGCAAGGGGTTAAAGAGATATTGTGAAAAAACAATAACTTTAAACGCATTTCTGTTACAAAACCGGTGAACATTAAAAGTAAATAAATGACCTTGACCTTGAGAATTTGGATGTGGGGGTGTGCGTAATGAAGCATCATCCCTAGACAAACATTGATGTGAAATATTATCAAAGTCTGACAAGGGGTTAAAGAGATATTGTGAAAAAAACAATAACTTTAACGCAATTCTGTTACAAAACCAGTGAACAATTACAAGGAAATAAATGACCTTGACCTTGAGAATTTGGATGTGGGGGTGTGCGTAATGAAGCATCATCCCTAGACAAACATTGATGTGAAATATTATCAATGTCTGGCAAGGGGTTAAAGAGATATTGTGAAAAAACAATAACTTTAACGCATTTGCCTTACAAAAAAAACGGACGACGCGAACGACGCGGACGACGCGGACGACGCGGACGACGCGGACGACGCGGACGACGACGGAAAAAAGCGCCGACTATAGTCGCGCCTCTGCTAAAGCAGGCGCGAAAATGGCCGCCAAAGGGAGATAAGTCATCAAAAAAATTTGAAAACAGGCTTCTTCATCTTGCCGTGATGAACATGTATACTGAATTTGGTTATGATACGTCAAGTAGAACTTAGTTATTGCGTGGACAAGCTGTGCCCGCCCGTTTTTTTTCAAACGGGCATATAAAAATTCTATAGACTCATTAAATGTTCCTTTAGGTATGTGTATTGACAAATCACATCAAAAGTTGTGGATGAAAATGATAGCTTTATTACCTTTTTTTGTTATTCTAAACCGCCCTGTTTGAAAACCCTATACACTGTATCATTTTACCGACGCGGATGTTACCGTGTACAATGGTATCATACATTGTATGTGTGCAAGTATGTGTCCTATGACGGTTACGTTTACTTACTGATATTGCACTAATGTTGATGTCATTATGAATATAACACCACTAGGTCATACTCTGGAATTGTTATTGTTATTGTTAATAAAACCCTAAAACAGTTGACAAACCTTACATACAGCGTTGTTTATTACTACAGTATACCTCGGGTCTGTTCTGACAGTAGATGCCGATGTGGGTGGAGTTGGTGGCCTCCAAACCAAGGGAGATAAACCCCGCACCAATGTTGCTCGCCTTCGTCAGAACCTGAAAACAGCAGCAAGACCACATGGCAACTCAACGACATAACATGAAAACGGATAGACACCACATGGCAACTTAGTGACACCACATGTCAACTGAGTGAGTGAGTGAGTGAATAGGGTTTAACGTCCGCTTTTCTGACATAGAGGTACAAGCCTCAGGGAGTCTACACGCAGACGGGTCAACGGGGTCGAGTCCCGTTTCCACCTGTCCGAGGGGGGTAAATCCCAACTTCAGAACTCAATATTTACAATCAAAATATATATTCAGTCTTGAAATTAGAACAACCTAATCTGGTGCCAGGCCCTCGCCACACCAGCATCATTTATCCCATCCCCTAAAAGTAATAGGATTAGCGCTAATCTTACTTTTATATATGGGGCATAGCCTAACTCAACTCTCACATACAAGAAAGCCAAAAATGTACATGAGGGCCAAATCCGGTATAGTGGGTTCCGGAAAGTATGAACCCAATCGTTAAGCCAGTTTAGTCACCTTTTACGACAAGCAATGGCTACTGCAGCACTATTCTCAGGATCAGTTGATCCCGACCCGGTGCCTGCACAGGGCACATGTCAACTGAATGATACCACATGGAAACTGATAGACACCACATGGCAACTCAATGATACCACATGGCAACTTGATGACATCACTTGGCAACTGATAGGGCAGACCTTAAAAATATGTTTGTTTCCCCTCCCGCTACCTACATATCTCGGCCTAGAAACGCCAAATAATGCCATAATATATTACTATTAAAGGTACACGTTCCTTATACAAAGGAATAAATATGCAGACAAAATGTAAATTGACTAGAGATATTAAACTCACATGGAGTAAGGTGAAAACAATTTGCTGACATGTACAGGACTAGATTGAATGATTACCTATTCGATTTTGTACCATCGAACATCAGGCGCGAATACAGAAATGTCTGTAATTACAAGTCGGCATAGCCGAGCTCCATGAGCACAATGCTGATTGTAAAATGGGTGGTCTGGGGGTCCTCCCCCAGGAAATTTTTAAATGCCAGATCGCCGCAGATGTGATTTCCTGACACCTAGGACACGAAAAGTCATCCAACTATTCAAGTATTGTAGATTTTCTTTTATTTTTATTTTTTTGCCGGGAGTAGGGGGTGGTCTCTCCATGGAAGAAAACATATGATCGCTGGCTTGTACAAAAGCCAAAAATAATCCAGTGGTGTTATTAATTGCTGTTGTTACATCAAATCCGTCTGGAAGATTGGGCCCTGGGTTTTCGGTCAAGTCTTCTATTGCATATATAAATAAAAATGATATCATAATTTTTATTTTAATATCTCGACAGTAAGCACTAATTTATTTGTATTCACATTATGAGGTTCTGTGTCATATGAATGATTGTGTACAAGCTATACATTTCTTTCCAGCAAATGGAATTAATAGTATTAAAGGTGCATGCCCACTCATAAGGCACAAGATGTTCTTTATAGGAATTAAATACGTGTATAATTGTGTCCCTATTCCACCAGTTCTAAAAATTGCGAGTGCCCGCTATACAGATCTAATCATTTAGTAATATTTATTTTACTGATAGAGACGCACGGTGGAATCGGATTTTATGCAAATGAATTATATTTATTAATTATTTATGCTAATTAAATGTGTAACCTGAAAAAATAATGTTTTCGACAGATTATAAAGTATGATCATTGCACATCAAAAAATAAATACAGAGAATAAATAGTAATGTCCTTTAACATTTTAAGGAAATACGATTATTGCCCCTGACATCAGTGTGGAATTTTATGTCTGATATAAAATTGCCAATCAATACGTGGGGTAATGATGATTGAATATTTTATTTTCCAGAAAATGTCTCGGATGATGTCTCTGCTATAAAAAACATGTTGTGTCGACTGAGTGGGCATGCACCTTTAATAACACATTACACTATGTAAATTCATTAAACTGTTGAAAACAGTATATTTTATTGCTCAGGGCCGTCAACAAACACCATCCCCTATCATAATTAATTTATATTAACCAATTAATATATTTAAAATGATTTAAAACAGTGAAATTATTATTTCTCACAAATTCATTTTTAGGTCCGAAACTGTGTGGGGGCGACTTACTCGGGTGTCAATCGATAAGACCATTATTATTTCAGCTTAAAACTCACTTTCGATCGTAAATCAATGTAAATTTTTGGTTGAAACACATTCTCAATTGAATATATTCAGTGTTTCTTGCCAGTTTGGATCGATGTAGACGCTAAATATGCAAAACTATAACTTGGAAGTTGGATTTTCAAAAACACGTATACGCATATTCGTTTCAGCGAAATCAAGCGTGGTTCTATTCTTAGAAACAAAATTACTATATTTCCTTGTTGGGACCAAGTGTAGTAATTTTATGAATAAATTAATTATAAATGTCTGAATTATCCAATGAAACAGTTCCGACAGTTGTCGCTAGCGTGTGATTGAGGGCGGTCATTACGGAAACAAACAATCCATGATTCGGATGCGTGTAGAAAATAAAACGCGATATTTGATTGGCTATTGGCATGCAGACCACTGACTGGGATTGCTACTCACCTATAGGGAAGCACCTTACAACCATTTTCACCGACACATTTTTGTAAACATCACGATGACTTTCACTTCATGTTCTAAGCTAGTAAAGGCATATCAGCTGGGTTTTTTTTACACGCCATAAAGTAAACGATAACAAGCGAGATTTTCGGCAATATTTTCTGTCGGAACAGCCCATTTTTGCTGTGCCAGTTTCGACACTAAATAAAAATAATATTGTTTCCGTTTTACCAAAAAATTAGTTTGGGTCGCGGCGATTTTGCCGGGTTGGTCGCGGGAGGGGAAATATTTAATATTTTATTATACGCCTAGACATCACATGGCAACTCGATGATACCACATGGCAACTTAAGAGACAAAACATGGCAACTCAATGATACCATGTGGCAACCGAATTATACCACATGGCAACTCAATGATGCTACATGGCAACTCAATGATACCAAATGATGCTACAGTTGATTATCAGTACCAAGTACCAGGGGCACAGACTTACGTCATTATAGGACATCCATTTGTAAGGTTCTGTAGCACTTGGTTTCCAGCCGAGACATTCGCCATTGTCTGCAATATAACATTGACAGATACTGTGCAAAAGGTCACAATATACACTCATCGGTAAAGTGGACCATGGGGAGATAACTAATCTGTAAATTTTATAAATCAATAGATTCTTCCTATGATGAACTTATACATTGCTGCCAAGGAGAGATAACACAGCAATATATATGAAACATAAGTTGTTTTCTCTGGCCATGATAAACACTGTGGTCGAATGTCGGGTTGGCCGTTTGTGTATGGATTGGTCAAAATTTAATTTTGTTTCATTGGTTAATTGAAGTAATAGCAAGCGGTAAATCATAACAAGGCGAAGTGTCTCACCCACTAAACCGGGTGATCGTCAAGGTCACTTTATGAGGAAGTCAAAAATTATTGATACCAAGGTCACTGTCACCAAGGTCAAGGTCACACAAATGACACTGGGTGGATAGCCATCAAAGTGAAGAAGGGAGCTATTAGTGAAGTTTGGTAATGATCCGACTAACGGATCAAGAGATATTCAACACGTGGACGTACATAAAAAATTATTGACACAAAAGTCAAGGTCACCAAGGTTATGGTCAAGGTCACCGTAATGACACTGAATGGATAGCTATGAATGTCAGGAAGCAATATATTTATGAAATCAGGTAATGATATGACTAACGGATCAGGAGATATTCAACATTTGGACATATCGATGAAGGTCACCAAGGTGAAGGTCAGCCGAAGTACACCGGTAGATATCCAACAATATGAAGAAGTTATTGATGAAGTTTGGAGATGATCCAACTAACGGATCAAGAGATATTCATCGTTCGGATGTACGTCCATAATTATTGACATGAAGTTCAAGGTCACAATGGTCATAGTCACCTGAATGAGACACTGGATGGATAGCCATCAATGTAAGGGAAAGTGAAAGTGAATGGGTTTAACGTCCCAGCAACAGCCGAGGTCATATATATGTAGAGACGGGACCACAGTTTAAAGTCTCATCCGACAGACCAGTGGGATGGAAATACTATGAAAGTATTTTTTATGCCTAAGACGAGGTTTGAACCCACTACCTCCAGATAGGAAGCCAGGTGTTCTAACTCCTAGGCCACAGCCCATCCATCAATGTGAGGAATTATTGATGAAGTTTGCTACAGGATCCGACTAACAGATCAGGAGGTATTCAACATTTGGACTATGTACACAATTATTGACACAGGTTAAAGTCACCAAGGTGAATGTCAAGGTCACCCGAATGATAGTGTGGATAGCCATAAATGTGAGAAAGCCATTTATGAAATTTGGTAATGATCCGACAAAAGGATCAAGAGATATGGGAAATTTGGCTAAAAATTTACGTCCCACAAAGGTTAAAGGGTTAAAGGTACATGCGCATGCATTAGGCACAAAATGTTCTTTATAGGAATGAAATAAGTGTATAATTGTGTCACTATTCCACCAGTTCTAAAAATTACGAGTGCCCGCTATACAGATATATTCATTTAGTAATATTTATTTTACTGATAGTGACGCACGGTGGTATCAGGCTATTTTCATATGCAAATGAGGCATGGTATTTTTATTAGCCGATCTATTTATAGATCGGCTAATATATTGGTTATCCGCGATTTGTGAAAAAGTTTGTAACCACCCTTTTCTCCTATATTCTGTAATCTACAAATGCGAAATTTGTTGTATCACTTCCAAATTACATCAACCGGATAATTTTTCATTTTTGGCCATTATCTCTGTTGAAAACTTTAAATATAGCGATATAACACAATTTGGCTATAAAAAAACGTTTTCACTACAAGAGTTTGGTAAACTAAAGTTAGGCAGCTAGCAATTTGGCTATAAATAAACGTTTTAACTACAAGAGTTTGGTAAACTAAAGTTAGGCAGTTTGCAATTTGGCTATAAATAAACGTTTTATCTACAAGAGTTCGGTAAACTAAAGTTAGGCGGTTTGCCTTCTAGTCCAGGGGCAATTGTAGGTATATATATAAGATTCCGGCACCTCGTGTTAATTTATGGCACCCGGTGTTTTTATAAACTTGAATGTATAAGGTTTCCAAAAAATCCAGGTGCCATTTTTTAAACCAAGTTGAAGGTCATTTCAAGGTCATTGAACTTTATGCTTGATGGAAGTCGAAAATTGCCAATATATGAGCCAATAGGTCATGGTCCTTAACTTTGAAATTGGTGTAAGTTGTTAAACAAGAGGGCCATGATGGCCCTAATTCGCTCACCTGACTCCATGAACACCAGAGGAGAATGTGACATTGAGATCATGTGTTTTAAAAAAATTGTGCTATTTTTAGATGGCGGACATCTTGGATTAAGCGATGACTCTCATTTTACAAAATCTGAAAATGCTTCACCCAGCATCGGCCATGTGGTTCCTGAGAAAAAGACGTTAAAAATCTTGAATAAATGGACCTTTTGGTGGCCATCATGGATGACATAATCATCCGATTCCGACAAATATTGCACCAGAGTGATCGCCTCATTGATACCTTCAATTTGATATATGACATGACCATATTTGGTCAAAAATAAAATTTGACCCCAATTTGACCCCACGGGCCACGCCCATTTTTGACCACGGGGTCACCATTTTAACAACTTTCAAAGAGCAATGTACATCGATCATTCCTACCAAGTTTCGTCGAAATCCGGCTAGCGGTTCATGAGAAGATTTTTTAAGAATTTATGCTATTTTTAGATGGCGGCCATCTTGGATTAGCGATGACCTCCATTTTAACAAATCTGAAAAGGCTTCACCCATGGACCATAACTTTTAAGTTTGGCTACCATGGGCCAAGCGGTTCATGTGAAGAAGAATTTTTAAATCTCTAATAAAAGAATGACCTTTTGACATTTCGGCGGCCATCTTGGATGACATAACAATCCGATTTGGACAAAAAATGTACCACAGTGATTGCCTCATTGATACCTTCGATTGGATATATAACATGACCATATTAGGTCAAAAATAAAATTTTACCCCACAGGCCACGCCCATTTTTGACCCCGGGGTCACCATTTTAACAACTTTGAAAGAGCATTGTACATCGATCATTCCTACCAAGTTTCGTCGAAATCCGGCAAGCGGTTCATGAGAAGAAGATTTTTTAAGAATTTATGCTATTTTTAGACGGCGGCCATCTTGGATTAGCGATGACCTCCATTTTAACAAATCTGAAAAGGCTTCACCCATGGACCATAACTTTTAAGTTTGGCTACCATGGGCCAAGCGGTTCATGTGAAGAAGAATTTTGAAATCTCAATAAAAGAACGACCTTTTGACATTTCGGCGGCCATCTTGGATGACATAACAATCCGATTTGGACAAAAAAATGTACCAGAGTGATTGCCTCATTGATACCTTCGATTTGATATATAACATGACCATATTCGGTCAAAAATAAAATTTGACCCCACGGGCCACGCCCATTTTTGACCCCGGGGTCACCATTTAATTTAACAACCTTGAAAGAGCAATTGTACATCGATCATTCCTACCAAGTTTCGTCGAAATCCGGCCAGCGGTTTCATGAGAAGAGATTTTTTAAGAATTTATGCTATTTTTAGACGGCGGCCATCTTGGATTAGCGATGACCTCCATTTTAACAAATCTGAAAAGGCTTCACCCATGGACCATAACTTTTAAGTTTGGCTACCATGGGCCAAGCGGTTCACATGTGAAGAAGAATTTTGAAATCTCTAATAAAAGAACGACCTTTTGACCTTTCGGCGGCCATCTTGGATGACATAACAATCGATTTCGACAGAAAATGCACCAGAGTGATCGCCTCATTGATACCTTCAATTTGATATATGACTATGACCATATTCGGTCAAAATAAAATTTGACTCCCCAATTTGACCCCACGGGCCATGCCCATTTTTGACCCCGAGGTCACCATTTTAACAACTTTGAAAGAGCAATGTACATCAATCATTCCTACCAAGTTTCGTCAAAATCCGGCTAGCGGTTCATGAGAAGATTTTTTAAGAATTTATGCTATTTTTAGACGGCGGCCATCTTGGATTAGCGATGACCTCCATTTTAACAAATCTGAAAAGGCTTCACCCATGGACCATAACTTTTAAGTTTGGCTACCATGGGCCAAGCGGTTCATGTGAAGAAGAATTTTGAAATCTCTAATAAAAGAACGACCTTTTGACCTTTCACCGGCCATCTTGGATGACATAACAATCCGATTTCCACAGAAAATGCACCAGAGTGATCGCCTCATTGATACCTTCAATTTTATATATGACATGACCATATTCGGTCAAAAATAAAATTTGACCCCAATTTGACCCCACGGGCCACGCCTATTTTTGACCCCAGGGTCACCATTTTAACAACTTTGAAAGAGCAATGTACATCGATCATTCCTACCAAGTTTTGTCGAAATCCGGTTGGCGGTTCTTGAGAAGAAGATTTTTTAAGAATTTGTGCTATTTTTAGACGGCGGCCATCTTGGATTACGTAATGACGTCATTTTAACAACTTTGTAATCCCCCTACCTAAGGACCATGACCATGAAGTTTGGTGACTATAGACCCAATGGTTACCGAGGAGAAGACGTTTGAAAATGTTCACGGACGACGACGGACGACGGACACATTGCGGTAACAATAGCTCACATGAGCTTCGCTCAGGTGAGCTAAAAACATTTCTGAAGGATATATTAAAGAATTTACGTAAACTACACTAATATTCAGTATATAATTATCATATTTTCAAGATGGCCACCAAAATTCGGGTATTTATGAGATTTCGGTATTTATGTAATGCTAAGCGCCTTCACCTATATTCGAAGGTTAATTCTTTCAACTGGAATAATATTGTTTACATTTGACTACCATAAGTATTGCTATGATCAGATATTAATGATAGCTAAATATAATTGGGAGAATTTGGTTGTGGAGGAAATCAACACTTCTCTCACTTTTCGCTGAGATTCCGTAACTACTAAAATGTGGACATATTGAACCCTGATTTGATCGGCTAATAACATCATGCTCTGCATGACTTTTCATTTAATTATTTATACTAATTAAATGAATCACCTGAAAAAATAATATTTTCGACAGATTAATAAGTATGATCATTGCAAAAATAATTACAGAGAAGAAATAGAAATGCCAGTTAACATTTTAAGGAAACACGGTTATCGCCCCTGATATCAGTGTGAAAATTCATGTGGGATATACGAAGTATAAAAATGCCAATTATATCGTCCAAAAATGGTTCATGACTGTTCATTTTGCCAGAACAATGTGGTGGGGCATAAAAATATTCCAAAGGGTGTTCGAGTTATGCTCTGGATACGAAATCAGAGCATGAACCAACAAAGGGGAATAAGTAAACAAGAATTCCGCGGAATCAAATGCCTCGCCTTGTCCCGCCTTGACCTTGAGCCTGGGCCCGAAAGCAATTTTCACTGGCCCGAACTTATTATACAACTAGAAATGGACGCTTGTTGACAAGCGCATGTGTATCCCCCTCCCCAGATACACAAGTAGTTTGAAAAAAAGGGTGTTCAAGTTATGCTCCGGAGACAAAATCAGTGACGGAAAAAACAAAGGGAGATAACTAAAAAATTAGTGTTGCAAGAGTTGTCATTCTTGTGTGACACACCTTTAGGGTTGTGGTCTATGCATGTGTGAAGTTTCATGAAAATATTCCAAAGGGTGTTCGAGTTATGCTCCGGACACGAAATCAGTGCACGAAACAACAAAGGGAGATAACTAAGAAATTAACGACGCAAGAGTTGTCATTCTTACGTGCGACACACCTTAGGGTCGTCTTCTATGCATGTGTGAAGTTTAATAAACTAGAAAATGTGTTCATAGACAGGGTTCCCACAGATGAACATTTGTGAAATTCAAGGCTATTCAAGGCCATTTATCGGTGTTTTTTTGCATTTTTCAAGGCCCAAAATTTTCAAATTCAAGGCTTTTCAAGGCCCTTAGCCGACATGGGTAATTGTGACAAAATTAAGTGACTGGCAACAAATATTCCAGGCTTCTCGATGTATCTAGCTAGGGATAACATTTTGCAATACATTGGGAATATTTGATTTTGCATCGGTCCGATACATCAACCCCTGAACACATTTTGTGGCCCAAATTATCTCAGCAGCTTGAATTTCTGATGTCTTTTCTGCAAATTCATTCACGCTGGTAGGCCTAGTAGAAGACGACTGTTGAGAACTTCCAAAGTTAATTTTCGCATTGTGATTAACGTCCTTCACAGATTTAGTATGTTTCTCTGATTTTTTGTGCGATCGCACAGCAGATTCCCCCATATTTGAGACGCTGAATGTTTTTTGACAAGACGAACATCGTGCCGAGAATTGATCTCCAGGAACTGGTAAAAGCCAGTCGTTTATAATCTGCGTTTTTCAGCCAGATTTCTTGGAAAGAACACTTCCCCATTTTGTCACGGAATTTCAGAAAACTGTTTACAATGCAGCATGCTCGATCTAAATAGTAAGAGAGCTTCTGATTGGTTTAGCTGATAGCTGCAACTGTAAATTAGCCATTCAGGAAACCCGATACACAAATGACGCACGGCTCGTAGGGAAAACATCCGAGGCTTCCGAATGATACGCAATGCACTCTGATCAGCTGATTACGGTACCGTAAACATGCTAAATTTCTACCGGATTTTTTGTGGGTTTTGCGATGTTGCTGCAGCTGGCGATATTGCCCGATTTCAAGGCTTTTCAAGGCCGGACTTTTAAATTTAAGTACTTTCAAGGCCTTGAATGGCATTTTGTCAAATTCCAGGCTTTTCCAGCCTTTCAAGGCCCCGCGGGAACCCTGATAGAACACGGATGTCCCACATATCGCTTTGATAATAAATGAGGCCAAATTCCAAGTCAAAATTTTCTTTTACCTGAGCGTTAAAGTTTTTGAAGCACCAAGTATGTGACCTTGACCCTGGGCTTGGCAGGGGCAGGACAAACGTGGATTTGGCACAGGGCGGTAGAGGACCATTAGAGCAATGCATATATGAAATATGAAGCTGATCCGTGAAAGAAAACAGAAATTATAAGATATTTACCTGAGCGTTAAAGTTTTTGAAGCACTAAGTATGTGATGTTAACCCTGGGCTTGGCGGGGGCGGGACGAACGTGGATTTGGCACAGGGCTGTAGAGGACCATTAGAGCAACGCATATATGAAATATGAAGTTGATCCGTGAATGGAAAGAAAAATTATAAGATATTTACCTGAGCATTAAAGTTTTTGAAGCACCAAGTATGTGACCTTGACCCTGGGATTGGCGGGGGCAGGATGAACGTGGATTTGGCACAGGGCGTAGAGGACCATTAGAGCAATGCGTATATGAAATATGAAGATGATCCATGAAAGAAAACAGAAATTATAAGATATTTACCTTAGCGTTAAAGTTTTTGAAGCACTAAGTATGTGACCTTGACCCTGGGCTTGGCGGGGGCAGGACGAACGTGGATTTGGCACAGGGCGGTAGAGGACCATTAGAGCAATGCGTATATGAAATATGAAGCTGATCCGTGAAAGAAAACAGAAATTATAAGATATTTACCAGAGTGTTAAAGTTTTTGAAGCACCAAGTATGTAACCTTGACCCTGGGCTTGGCGGGGGCAGGACGAATGTGGATTTGGCACAGGGGGTAGAGGACCACTAGAGCAATGTGTATATGAAATATGACGCTGATCCGTGAAAGAAAACAGAAATTATAAGATATTAACCCGAGCGTTAAAGTTTTTGAAGCACCAAGTATGTGACCTTGACCCTGGGCTTGGCGGGGGCAGGACGAACGTGCATTTGGCACAGGGCGGTAGTGAACCATCAGAGCAATGTGTATATGAAATATGAAGCAGATCGGTCGAAGGATTAAGAAATTATGAGACATTTACCCGAGTGTTAAAGTTTTGTGACGGACGGACGGACGGACGGACGCAGACGGACGGACGGGACGCACGTTCCTACGAATGAATACTTGTTGGGTTTTTACTGTATAAAAATACCCAACAAGAGTACCCAACACTATCCTAACCCTACCCAATAAGATCCCTGAATGCTTACAACAAGTACCCATTCGTGTGTGTGTGCGGACGGACGGACGGACGGACAGACAAGGGTAACACTAAATGCCCCCTCCACTATTGTGGTGGGGCATAAAAATATTCCAAAGGGTGTTCGAGTTATGCTCTGGATACAAAATCAGAGCACGAAACAACAAAGGGAGATAAGAAAACAAGAATTCCGCGGAATCAGATGCCTCGCCTTGTCCCGCCTTGACCTCGAGCCTGGGCCCGAAAGCAATTTTCACTGGCCCGAACATATTATACAATTATTGACTAGTGAGCCATAGAATATCAGATTATATTCTATGGCTCACTAGTCAATAATTGTTTTATTATATGATAATAGTCTGTATATAGCACTTATGACCTTATGCTACTAGACAAAAATTGAAAAAGAATTTGAAAAAAAAAATGAAAAAAAACCTGGCTAAAAATTAAAAATAATAATGCTTGCTACTGGAGCCCAGAATTTTTTTTTAATAGTCCTATATTTATCTACATATATCTGCACAGGTCAACATAATGCCACAATATTTTCAACACAGTTTACGGAAATGTAATATACAAAAAAAATAATAATAATAATGCTCGCTACTGGAGCCCAGAATTTTTGTTAATAGTCCTATATTTATCTACATATATCTGCACAGGTCCACATACTGCCACAATATTGTCAACACAGTTTACGGAAATGTAATAATGTACCTGTATAAATTACCTGTAATAAGTTAGTGGTCAGTTAAAAAATTGAAACAGAATGTAAAAAAAACAAGAAACGAGGCAAAGCCACGAAGGTCAGGTTTTTTCCAAGCATAGACACTTGGATAACATAATTATACCCACTTTTTGTAGACTAGATGGCCGTGGCCTGCATGTCGCGCCTTGGGGCGAGGCATGGACACTAAAAAAATAGATATAGTAGATGGAAAAAGTTTAACCAAAAAACTTTAACCGGACACACGGACGAACGTATACCAAAATGCCGACGATATCGCGCGTTCCGCAAGCAGGTGTGACAATGATGATAAACACTCATGTGAAGTATCAAGGTATTGGGTGAAGCAGTTGCAGAGATATAGTACACGAAAAAACTTTAACAAAAAAATTTAAAGTAATTTGAACTTGACATAGGGCACAGGATCGCGCTTTCCGCAAGCAGGTGTGACAATGATGATAAAAACCCATGTGAAGTATCAAGGTATTGGGTGAAGCAGTTGCAGAGATATAGTACACGAAAAAACTTTAACAAAAAAATTCAAAGTAATTTGACCTTGACATTGGGCACAGGATCGCGCTTTCCTCAAGCAGGTGCAACAATGATGATAAACACCCCATGTGAAGTATGAAGGTATTGGGTGAAGCAGTTCAGAACTGTTACATAGGGTGACAAGCAGTTGCAGAGATAAATCGAGAATATGTACACAAAAAACTTTAAGCCAAAAAAACTTCAAAAAGTAATTTGACCTTGACATTGGGCAGGATCGCGCTTTCCACAAGCAGGTCGACATAGATGATAAACAACCATGTGAGTATCAACCATTGATTAACAAAAAAAGTATTTAGGATTGAACAGCTCCGCAGAGCTATAGTACTAACGAAAAAAACATTCCAAAAAACAAAAAAAACAAAAAAAACTTCAAAGTAATTTGACCTTGACATAAGGGCACAAGGGATCGCGCTTTCCGCATGCAGGTGCGACATGAAGATGACCCCCAAGTGAAAAGAATTCACCCGGTTTATTGTGAGGGCAGTTTTCAATGACGGTTGTTTAAAATTGGGTTGAATTGGGTAAGCAGTTGCAGAGATATAGTACACAAAAAAACTTTAACAAAAAAAAATTCAAAGTATTTTAAAGACCTTCGACATTATGGGCACAGATCGCGCTTTTCCCGCAAGCAGGGTTGCAACAATGATGATAAACACCCATGTGAAGTATGAAGGTTATTGGTGAATGCAGTTGTTCAGAGATATAAAGGTACACGAAAAAAAACTTTAACAAAAAAATTCAAAAGTAATTTGAACCTTGACATTGGGCACAGGATCGCGCTTTTCCGCAAGCAGGTGCGACAATGATGATAAACACCCATGTGAAGTATCAAGGTATTGGGTGAAGCATCGCAAGATATAGCAACACCGAAAAAAACTTTAACAAAAAAAAAGTTTTCAAAGTAATTTTGACCTGACATTGCACTGATTCGCCGTTTCCCGCTAGCAGGTGCAACAAAAAATGAATGATAAACACCCATGTGAAACCGTATGAAGGTAATTGGGTAAGCAAAGTTGCAGAGATTTTATAGTTACACGAAAAAACAATTAACAAAAAAATTCAAAGTTAATTTTGACTTTCACATTGGCACAGGATCGCGCTTTCCGCAAGCAGGTGCGACAATGATTGATAAACACCCATGTGAAGTATCAAGGTATTGGGTGAAGCAGTTCGCAGAGATATAGCACACGAAAAAACTTTAACAAAAAAAATTCAAAGTAATTTGACCTTGATTGGGCACAGGATCGCGCTTTCCGCAAGCAGGTGCAACAATATATAAACACCCTGTGAAAGTTATGGAAAGGTATTGGGTAAGCAGTTGCAGAATAATAGTAAACGAAAAAAACTTTAACAAAAAAAATTCCAAAGTAATTTGACCTTCACATTGGGCACCCAGGATCGCGCTTTCCGCAAGCAGGTGCACAATGATGATAAAACACCCATGTGAAGTATCAAGGTATTGGGTGAAGCAGTTGCAGAGATATAGTAACACGAAAAAACATTAACAATTCAAAGTAAATTTGACCTTCGACATTGGGCACAGGATCGCGCTTTCCGCAAGCAGATGCGACAATGAGATAAACACCCATAAGTGAGGGTAAATCAAGTATGGGGAAGCAGGTGGGCAGAGATATTAAGTACAACGACAAAAAACTTTAAAGCCAAAAAAAATTGGGCAGTATTAATTTTGACTGACATGGGCAACAATTCGAAAAAAACTTTAACAAAAAAATTCAAAGTAATTTTGGACCTTGACATTGGGTCAGGATCGCGCTTTCCGCAAGCTCGCAAGCAATTGTGACAATGATGATAAACACCCATGTGAAGTATCAAGGTATTGGGTGAAGCAGTTGCAGAGATATAGTACACGAAAAAACTTTAACAAAATAATTCAAAGTAATTTGACCTTGACATTGGGCACAGGATCGCGCTTTCCCGCAAGCAGGTGCGACAATGAGTGATAACACCCATGTGAAGTATCAAGGTATTGGGTGAAGCAGTTGCATAGATATAGTACACGAAAAAAGTTTAACAAAAAAATTCAAAGTAATTTGACCTTGACATTGGGCACAGGATCGCGCTTTCCGCAAGCAGGTGCGACAATGATGATAAACACCCATGTGAAGTATCAAGGTATTGGGTGAATGCAGTTGCAGAGATATAGTACACGAAAAAACTTTAACAAAAAATAAAAAATTTAAAGTAATTTGACCTTGACATTGGGCACAGGATCGCGCTTTCCGCAAGCAGGTGCGACAATGATGATAAACACCCATGTGAAGTATCAAGGTATTGGGTGAAGCAGTTGCAGAGATATAGTACACGAAAAACTTTAACAAAAAAATTCAAAGTAATTTGACCTTGACATTGGGCACAGGGGCCGCACGGTTGGGGGTTAGAATGAAAATATGGATGATGATAAACACATGTGAATTTCAAGGTAATGGGCGAAGCAGTTGCAGAGATATAGTATAACGAAAAAGTTTTAACCAAAAAACTTTAACCAGACGTACGTTAAAAAGTTAACGTTGAAAATGTCAATTACGTAGAAATAATAGGTGAAGGTGAAAAAATTGTCACATGTTGGATAGTTGTATGTGGTAGGCACCCCTTGGTTATGAAGCTGTGAAAGTTTGGTGGTCCTAGGTGGTACAGTACCAAAGAAATGGACTTAAACGCGAAAACTTAACATTGAAAATGGCTAAGTCGACTGCGCGGAAAAAATGGGTGAAGTTAAAAAAAAAAGTAACATGTTGGATAGTGATGTGTGGTGGGCACCCCTTGATTATGAAGCTGTGAAAGTTTGGTGGTCCTAGGTGGTACAGTACCAAAGAAATGGACTTAAACACGAAAACTTAACATTGTAAATGCGAAAACTTAACATTGAAAATGGCTAAGTCGACTACGCGGAAAAAATGGGTCAAGATAAAAAAAAAAAGTAACATGTTGGATAGTGATATGTGGTGGGCACCCCTTGATTATGAAGCTGTGAAAGTTTGGTGGTCCTAGGTGGTACAGTAACAAAGAAATGGACTCAAACACGAAAACTTAACATTGATTGTGGACGCCGCCCGCCCGCCGCCCGCCCGCCCGGCTTTCGCCAATCCAATAGCCTGGATTTTTTTTCAAAAAACCTGGCTAAAAATGGAGAAAAAAAAATTAAATTTAAAAAAAATAAAAGAATAATGCTCCCTACTGGAGCCCAGAATGTTTTTTAATAGTCCTATATTTATCTACATATCATATATACACAGGTCCACATATTGCCACATATTTTCAACACAGTTTACTGAAATGTAATATAATCATTTACCTGTATAAATTACCTGTAAGTGGTCAGTGGTCAGTTGCACATGCTAGCACATGCACAGGTGAATAGTCTGTATATAGCACTTACGACCTTATGCTACTAGACAAAAATTGAAAAATAATTTGAAGAAAAAAAAAATGAAAAAAAAAAAATGGAAAAAAAAAGTTTAAAAATAATAATGCTTGCTACTGGAGCCCAGAATTTTTTTCTAATAGTCCTATATTTATCTACATATATCTGCACAGGTCCACATAATGCCACAATATTTTCAACACAGTTTACGGAAATGTAATATCCAATGTAGTAATTTACCTGTATAAATTACCTGTGGTCACCAGTGGTCAAGCACTGGACATTTGCACATGCTAGCCCATGCTAGCACATGGTTCTCCCAGTCTCTATTGTTCTCTCTACAGGTAAGGTGTACAGAGCACACCAGAAAAGGTGTACAGAGCAGACGAGAAAACAGGTCTTCATGCACTATTGTCCAGTTTGTAGAGTGCGAGAAACAAAAAAGGGAGATAACTAAAAAATTAGCTATGCAAGAGTTGTCATTCTTGTGCGCGACACTTCAGGTCGGGTCGTGGTCTATGCATGTGTGAAGTTTCATGAAAATATTCCAAAGGGTGTTCGAGTTATGCTCCGGACAAGAAGTGTCTGCGGCGGACCAGGACGCGGACGCGGACGCGCGGACACGGCGTGCTGTCAAATCCATAGTATCCCCCGACGGAGTCCAAAGGGTGTTCGAGTTATGCTCTGGATACAAAATCAGAGCACGAAACAACAAAGGGAGATAAGTAAACAAGAATTCCGCGGAATCAGATGCCTCGCATTGTCCCGCCTTGACCTCGAGCCTGGGCCCGAAAGCAATTTTCACTGGCCCGAACATAATATACAATTATTGAATAGTGAGCCATGGAATATCAGATTATATTATATGGCTCACTAGTCAATAATTGTTTTATTATATGATAATAGTCTGTATATAGCACTTACGACTTTATGCTACTAGACAAAAATTTAAAAAGAATTTGAAAAAAAAAAAGAATTTGAAAAAAAAAATGAAAAAAAAAATGGAAAAAAAAGTTTAACAAGAAACGAGGCAAAGCCACGAAGGCCAGGTTTTTTCCAAGCATGGACACTTGGATAACATAATTATACCCACTTTTTGTAGACTAGATGGCCGTGGCCTGCATGTCGCGCCTTGGGGCGAGGCATGGACACTAAAAAATAGATATAGTAGATGGAAAAACTTTAACGAAAAAACTTTAACCGGACACACGGACGAACGGACGGACGTATGCCAAAATGCCGACGATATCGCGCTTTCCGCAAGCAGGTGTGACAATGATGATAAACACCCATGTGAAGTATCAAGGTATTGGGTGAAGCAGTTGCAGAGATATAGTACACGAAAAAACTTTAACAAAAAAATTCAAAGTAATTTGAACTTGACATAGGGCACAGGATCGCGCTTTCCGCAAGCAGGTGCGACAATGATGATAAACACCCATGTGAAGTATCAAGGTATTGGGTGAAGCAGTTGCAGAGATATAGTACACGAAAAAACTTTAACAAAAAAAATTCAAAGTAATTTGACCTTGACATTGGGCACAGGATCGCGCTTCCTCCGCAAGCAGGTGCGACAATGATGATAAACACCCATGTGAAGTATCAAGGTATTGGGTGAAGCAGTTGCAGAGATATATAGTACACGAAAAAACTTTAACAAAAAAATTCAAAGTAATTTGACCTTGACATTGGGCACAGGATCGCGCTTTCCGCAAGCAGGTGCGACAATGATGATAAACACCTATGTGAAGTATCAAGGTATTGGGTGAAGAAGTTGCAGAGATATAGTACACAAAAAAACTTTAACAAAAAAATTCAAAGTAATTTGGCCTTGACATTGGGCACAGGGGCCGCACGGTTGGGGGTTAGAATGTAAATATGGATGATGATAAACACCCATGTGAAGTTTCAAGGTAATGGGCGAAGCAGTTGCAGAGATATAGGAAAACAAAAAAGTTTTAACCAAAAAACTTTAACCAGACGTACGTTAAAAAGTTAACGTTGAAAATGGCTAAGTCAATTACGTAGAAATAATAGGTGAAGGTAAAAAAATGGTCACATGTTGGATAGTTGTATGTGGTAGGCACCCCTTGGTTATGAAGCTGTGAAAGTTTGGTGATCCTAGGTGGTACAGTACCAAAGAAATGGACTTAAACACGAAAACTTAACATTGTAAACGCGAAAACTTAACATTGAAAATGGCTAAGTCGACTACGCGGAAAAAATGGGTCAAGTTAAAAAAAAAGTAACATGTTGGATAGTGATATGTGGTGGGCACCCTTTGATTATGAGTGAGTGAGTGAGTGAATAGGGTTTAACGTCCGCTTTTCTGACATAGAGGTACAAGCCTCAGGGAGTCTACACGCAGACGGGTCAACGGGGTCGAGTCCCGTATCCACCTGTCCAAGGGGGGTAAATCCCAACTTCAGAACTCAATATTTACAATCAAAATATATATTCAGTCCTGAAATTAGAACAACCTGATCTGGTGCCAGGCCCTCTCGCCACACCAGCATCATTTATCCCATCCCCTAAAAGTAATAGGATTAGCGCTAATCTTACTTTTATATATGGGGCATAGCCCGACTCAACTCTCACATACAAGAAAGCCAAAAATGTACATGAGGGCCAAATCCGGTATAGTGGGTTCCGGAAAGTATGAACCCAATCGTTAAGCCAGTTTAGTCGCCTTTTACGACAAGCAATGGCTACTGCAGCACTAATTCTCAGGATCAGTTGATCCCGCCCCGGTACCTGCACGGGGCCACCTTTGATTATGAAGCTGTGAAAGTTTAGTGGTCCTAGGTGGTACAGTAACAAAGAAATGGACTCAAACACGAAAACTTAACATTGATTGTGGACGCCGCCCGCCGCCCGCCCGCCCGCCCCCCACCCGCCCGGCCGGCTTTCGCCAATCCAATAGCCTGGATTTTTTTTCAAAAAATCTGGCTAAAAAGGGAGATAACTAAAAAATTAGCTACGCAAGAGTTGTCATTCTTGTGCGTGACACACCTTCGGGTCGTGGTCTATGCATGTGTGAAGTTTCATGAAAATATTCCAAAGGGTGTTCGAGTTATGCTCCGGACAAGAAGTGTCTGCGGCGGACGCGGCCCGCTGTCAAATCCATAGTATCCCCCGACGGAGTCCGGGGGATACAATTACCGTTAATGACGTTATGCAATATTTTTCATGGAAAATGTTCAATGTCGCCAAAATGACACCGACCATATCGGGCAAGGTAAATGTTTTGAAAAGAGCGTTGAGTCAATGTATGCGAATGTAATCGATGACTAATTGGATACGACCAGTTTCAATTTAAATGATAGCGGCCAGATTGGAATGAAAGGAGAATAGCGATTGTGGTGCTATTTTTTTCTTGCCGACAAAAATTTGACATGGCCGCTGTTCACATACAAAAATGCCGTGTGGGAATGAAAATAGCTGGCCGCTGGTCGCAGTTCGGGGTGGTCGTTATTCCAAGGTCTTATAAAGAACACAATTGGGGGGGGTTTAACTGGCCGCTGTGGACAGGTGGTCGCTATTCACAGGTGGTCGTTAGCACAGGTTTGACTGTATATCTATTTATTGTATTTATTTAAATTAATTAATTTAAAACATTATACTCAATGTATTTTAATGTTAGTAATACAGGGATCATTTTACAGGGCGAAGTTCTCTCCCTAAATTGTCTGACTTATTTTGAGTTGAGGGAGAAGTAGTTTTTCACTATATAAAACAAAGTATTGTTTACTCATACGGCCATATGATAAGTATTACCAATAAATGCATGATATGCCACTTTATGTTAGTTACATATACTACTATACATTTAACCGCCAATAAGCAAATTTTTCAAGCCCACTTGCCCAAAGGGCAAGTGTCTGTGTCTCAAAAAGTTTTTCGTGAAAACTGCAAATATGAAGTACTGAAATATTAGTAACCCATCACGGGATATAGAAATTCTGACAGAATTAAGAAACTGGCAAAACTTAGAAACCAAAACTTCTAAGTACTTAAGCAAAGTTGTGGAGGTCAAAAGGTCAAGTCCATAAAGGCAATATGGTATGTGTAGCATTTGTGCACAAGAATCATGTATTCAAATATTTAAGTTGTGACGGTCCAAAGATCAAGGTCATATTCCTAGTAGCAGCATGGATATGCGGCATTTGTACACATTCATAATATATGGAAATACTGAAATTTTCAAGGGATAGTGAGTGAGTGAGTGAGTGAATAGGGTTTAACGTCCGCTTTTCTGACATAGAGGTACAAGCCTCAGGGAGTCTACACGCAGACGGGTCAACGGGGTCGAGTCCCATATCCACCTGTCCAAGGGGGGTAAATCCCAACTTCAGAACTCAATATTTACAATCAAAATATATATTCAGTCCTGAAATTAGAACAACCTGATCTGGTGCCAGGCCCTCGCCACACCAGCATCATATATCCCATCTACAAGGGGAAAAGTAATAGGATTAGCGCTAATCTTACTTTTATATATGGGGCATAGCCCGACTCAACTCTCACATACAAGAAAGCCAAAAATGTACATGAGGGCCAAATCCGGTATAGTGGGTTCCGGAAAGTATGAACCCAATCGTTAAGCCAGTTTAGTCGCCTTTTACGACAAGCAATGGCTACTGCAGCACTATTCTCAGGATCAGTTGATCCCGCCCCGGTGCCTGCACGGGGCTTCAAGGGATAGAAAAGATTGGAGAAACTCCGGCAAACTTCTTAACCGGACCACAGACAGACAGACTGACACAGAGACTGGGAGTATGAAAAACAGCCAGAGTCTTGAATTGACAGCACTCAATATTGGCCATGTTTGAACATTTCTTTGTACAATTAAGCTCCAACTAAAACATATACTCACTCGCATGGCTAACACAATTACACAAATATGGCTGGCATGGGGAGATAACCCATTGAAAAATCAGTACAGTTCTTCCCCTTGCAACAATTAAATGTGGTTAGGTATGTTTCAGCAATCTTGTGAAGGGGACAGGCCAGGCGGTCTACTCACTGGAGACGCGGGCACCACGCAGGAAGGCCTCGTGTAATGTGCGCACGTTGTCCTCCACATACTTTACGGGGCGTGCATCCTCCGCCTGCTTCCCGATCTTCGCCCGCTCACCGCCCTGTAACATAGCAACACTGGTGGTAACACGGCAACAATGGTGGCAACACGGCAACACTGGTTGTAACATGGCAACATTGGTGGTAACACAGCAACACTGGTGGTCACATGGCAACATGGCAACACTGGTTGTAACACGGCAACACTGGTGGTCACGTGGCAACACTGGTGGTAACATGGCAACACTGGCGGTAACACAGTAACACAGGTGGTCACGTGGCAACACTGGTGGTAACATAGCAACACTAGTGGTCACGTGGCAACACTGGTGGTAACATGGCAACACTGGTGGTCACATGTCATCACTGGTGGTCACATGGGTGGTCACATGGCAACACTGGTGGTCACATGGCAACACGGGTGGTCATATGGGTTGTCACATGGCAACACTGGTGGTCACATGTGGTAACATGGCAACATAGGTGGTAACACGGCAACATAGAAAGTAACATGGCAAAAATGGTGGTAACAAGGCAACACTGGTTGGAAAATGGCAAAACTGGTGGTCACATGGCAACACTGGTGGTCACATGGCAACACTGGTGGCCACATGGCAACACTGGTGGTTTTTTATTTGTTTGTTGTGGTTTAACAGCCTATCAACAACTAAGGTCATTTAGGGCCGGGCCAACGTGTTTGATCCTGTATTCAACCAGCTAAATTGGAGGGAAAATCCCCAAATTTGGGAATATTTACATCGAAAAAAAATAAAATATTCAGCCCTGAAATTAGAATAACCTGAACTGGTGCCAGGTCCATACTCATTGGAGCAATGCGTGTGTGAAATGTGAAGCAGATCCGAGCAAGGAAACAGAAATTATAAGCCATTTACTCGAGCGTTAAGGTTTTGAACGCACCAAGTCTGTGACCTTGACCCTGGGCTTAGGGCGGGGGGGGGGGACGAATGTGGATTTGTCACAGGGTGGCAGAGGACCATTGGAGCAATACGTGTGTGAAATGTGAAGCAGATCCGAGCAAGGAAACAGAAATTATAAGCCATTTACTTGAGCGTTACGGTTTCAACCGCACCAAGTCTGTGACCTTGACCCTGGGCTTAGCATGGGCGGGACGAATGTGGATTTGTCACAGGGTGGCAGAGGAACATTAGAGCAATACGTATGTGAAATGTGAAGCAGATACGAGCAAGGAAACAGAAATTATAAGCCATTTACCCGAGCGTTAAGGTTTCAACCGCACCAAGTCTGTGACCTTGACCCGGGACTTAGTGGGGGCGGGACGAATGTGGATTTGTCAAAGAGCGGTAGAGGACCATTGGAGCAATGCATGTGTGAAATGTGAAGCAGATCCGAGCAAGGAAACACAAATTACAAGCCATTTACCCGAGCGTTAAGGTTTCAAACGCACCAAGTCTGTGACCTTGACCCGGGGCTTAGTGGGGGCGGGACGAATGTGGATTTGTCACAGGGCGGTAGAGGACCATTGGAGCAATGCGTGTGTGAAATGTGAAGCAGATCCGAGCAAGGAAACAGAAATTATAAGCCATTTACCCGAGCGTTAAGGTTTCAACCGCACCAAGTCTGTGACCTTGACCCTGGGCTTAGCATGGGCGGGACGAATGTGGATTTGTCACAGGGTGGCAGAGGAACATTGGAGCAATACGTATGTGAAATGTGAAGCAGATCCGAGCAAGGAAACAGAAATTATAAGCCATTTACCCGAGCGTTAAGGTTTCAACCGCACCAAGTCTGTGACCTTGACCCGGGACTTAGCGGGGGCGGGACGAATGTGGATTTGTCAAAGAGCGGTAGAGGACCATTGGAGCAATGCATGTGTGAAATGTGAAGCAGATCCGAGCAAGGAAACACAAACTAGAAATGGACGCTTGTCGACAAGCGCATGTGTATCCCCCTCCCCAGATACACAAGTAGTTTGAAAAAAGGGTGTTCGAGTTATGCTCCGGAGACAAAATCAGTGACGGAAAAACAAAGGGAGATAACAAAAGAATTAGTGATGCAAGAGTTGTCATTCTTGCGGGAAACACCTTTAGGGTCGTGGTCTATGCATGTGTGAAGTTTCATGAAAATATTCCAAAGGGTGTTCGAGTTATGCTCCAGACACGAAATCAGTGCACGAAACAACAAAGGGAGATAACTAAGAAATTAACGACGCAAGAGTTGTCATTCTTACGTGCGACACACCTTTGGGTCGTCTTCTATGCATGTGTGAAGTTTAATAAACTAGAAAATGTTGTGTTCATAGAACACGGATGTCCCACATATCGCTTTGATAATAAATGAGGCCAAATTGCAAGTCAAAATTTTCTTTTACCTGAGCGTTAAAGTTTTTGTTTTTGAAGCACCAAGTATGTGACCTTGACCCTGGGCTTGGCGGGGCAGGAAAAACGTGGATTTGGCACAGGGCGGTAGAGGAGGACCATTAGAGCAATGCATATATGAAATATGAAGCTGATCCGTGAAAGAAAAACAGAAATTATAAGATATTTACCGGAGTGTTAAAGTTTGAAGCACTAAGTATATGATGTTAACCCTGGGCTTGGCGGGGCGGGACGAACGTGATTTGGCACAGGGCTGTAGAGGACCATTAGAGCAACGCATATATGAAATATGAAGTTGATCCGTGAATGGAAAGAAAAATTATAAGATATTTACCTGAGCATTAAAGTTTTTGAAGCACCAAGTATGTGACCTTGACCCTGGGATTGGCGGGGGCAGGACGAACGTGGATTTGGCACAGGGCGGTAGAGGACCATTAGAGCAATGCGTATATGAAATATGAAGATGATCCATGAAAGAAAACAGAAATTATAAGATATTTACCCGAGCGTTAAAGTTTTTGAAGCACTAAGTATGTGACCTTGACCCTGGGCTTGGCTTGGGGCAGGACGAAACGTGGTGGATTTGGCAGGGCAGGGTCGGTAGACGACCATTAGAGCAACGCGTATATGAAATATGAAGTTGATCCGTGAATGGAAATAAAAATTATAAGATATTTACCTGAGCGTTAAAGTTTTTGAAGCACCAAGTATGTGACCTTGACCCTGGGCTTGGCGGGGGCAGGACGAACGTGGATTTGGCACAGGGCGTAGACTGACCATTTTAGAGCAACGCGATTATGAAATATGAAGTTGATCCGTGAATGGAAATAAAAATTATAAGATATTTACCTGAGCGTTAAAGTTTGATTGCATCCAAGTATGTGACCTTGACCCTGGGATTGGTGGGGCAGGACGAACGTGGATTGGCACAGGGCGGTAGAGGACCATTAGAGCAATGCGTATATGAAATAGAAGATGATCCATGATACATGAAAGAAAACAGAAAGTATAAGATATTTACCCAAGCGTTAATGAATTTTTTGAAGCATTAAGTATGTGACCTTGACCCTGGGCTTGACGGGGGCAGAACGAACGTGGATTTGGCACAGGGCGGTAGAGGACCATTAGAGAGCAATGCGTATATGCGTGTTCGAGTTATGCTCTGGATACAAAATCAGAGCACGAAACAACAAAGGGAGATAAGTAAACAAGAATTCCGCGGAATCAGATGCCTCGCCTTGTCCCGCCTTGACCTCGAGCCTGGGCCCGAAAGCAATTTTCACTGGCCCGAACATATTATACAATTATTGACTAGTGAACCATAGAATATCAGATTATATTCTATGGCTCACTAGTCAATAATTGTTTATTATATGATAATAGTCTGTATATAGCACTTACGACCTTATGCTACTAGACAAAAATTGAAAAAGAAAAAGAATTTGAAAAAAAAAATGAAAAAAAAAATGGAAAAAAAGTTTAAAAATTAAAAATAATAATAATGCTTGCTACTGTAGCCCAGAATTTTTTTTAATAGTCCTATATTTATCTACATATATCTGCACAGGTCCACATAATGCCACAATATTTTCAACACAGTTTACGGAAATGTAATATAATCATTTACCTGTATAAATTACCTGTAAGTGGTCAGTGGTCAGTTGCACATGCTAGCACATGCACAGGTGAATAGTCATAGTATAGCACTTACGACCTTATGCTACTGGACAAAAATTGAAAAATAATTTGAAAAAAAAAATGAAAAAACAAAATGAAAAAAAAAAAAGGGAAAAAAAAAGTTTAAAAATAATAATGCTTGCTACTGGAGCCCAGATTCTTTTTCCAGTCAAATTGAAAAATAATTTGAAAAAAAAAATGAAAAAAAAAATGAAAAAAAATTATGAAAAAAAAATAAAAAAAAAAAGACAAAAAAAAGTTTAAAAATAATAATGCTTGCTATTGGAGACCAGATTTTTTTTTAATAGTCCTATATTTATCTACATATATCTGCACAGGTCCACATAATGCCACAATATTTTCAACACAGTACCCAATGTAGTGATTTACCTGTATAAATTACCTGGTCAGCAGTGGTCAAGCACTGGACATCTGCACATGCTAGCCCATGCTTAGCACATGGTTCTCCCAGTTTCTATTGTTCTCTCTACAGGTAAGGTGTACAGAGCACACGAGAAAAGGTATACAGAGCAGACGAGAAAACAGGTCTTCATGCATTATTGTCCAGTTTGTAGAGTGCGCAAAACAAAAAAGGGAGATAACTGAAAAATTAGCTACGCAAGTGTTGTCATTCTTGTGCGCGACACACCTCCGGGTCGTGGTCTATGCATGTGTGAAGTTTCATGAAAATATTCCAAAGGGTGGTCGAGTTATGCTCCGGACAGGAAATCAGTGAGCGAAAACAAAAAAGGGAGATAACTAAAAAATTAGCTATGCAAGAGTTGTCATTCTTGTGCACGACACACCTTCGGTTCGTGGTCTAATTGAATGTGTTAAGTTTCATAAAAATATTCCAAAGGGTGGTCGAGTTATGGTCAATCAGTGCGCGAAACAAAAAAGGAGATAACTCAAAAATTAGCTATGCAAGAGTTGTCATTCTTGTGCGCGACACACCTTCGGGTCGTGGTCTATGCATGTGTGAAGTTTCATGAAAATATTCGAAAGGGTGGTGGAGTTATGCTCCGGACACGAAATCAGTGCGAGAAACAAAAAAGGGAGATAACTAAAAAATTAGCTATGCAAGAGTTGTCATTCTTGTGCGCGACACACCTTCGGGTCGTGGTCTATGCATGTGTGAAGTTTCATGAAAATATTCCAAAGGGTGTTCGAGTTATGCTCCGGACAAGAAGTGTCTGAGGCGGACGCGGACGCGGCGCGCTGTCAAATCCATAGTATCCCCCGACGGCGTCCGGGGGATACAATTACAAGCCATTTACCCGAGCGTTAAGGTTTCAAACGCACCAAGTCTGTGACCCTGACCCGGGGCTTAGTGGGGGCGGGACGAATGTGGATTTGTCACAGAGCGGTAGAGGACCATTGGAGCAATACGTGTGTGAAATGTGAAGCAGATCCGAGCAAGGAAACAGAAATTATAAGCCATTTACCCGAGCGTTAAGGTTTCAACCGCACCAAGTCTGTGACCTTGACCCGGGACTTAGCGGGGGCGGGACGAATGTGGATTTGTCAAAGAGCGGTAGAGGACCATTGGAGCAATGCATGTGTGAAATGTGAAGCAGATCCGAGCAAGGAAACACAAATTATAAGCCATTTACCCGACCGTTAAGGTTTCGAACGCACCAAGTCTGTGACCTTGACCCTGGGCTTAGCGGGGGCGGGACGAATGTGGATTTGTCACAGGGCGGGAGAGGACCATTGGAGCAATGCATGTGTGAAATGTGAAGCAGATCCGAGCAAGGAAACAGAAATTATAAGCCATTTACCCGAGCGTCAAGGTTTCGAACGCACCAAGTCTGTGACCTTGACCCTGGGCTTAGCGCGGGAGGGACGTATGTGGATTTGTCACAGGGTGGCAGAGGACCATTGGAGCAATATGTGTGTGAAATGTGAAGCAGATCCGAGCAAGGAAACAGAAATTATAAGCCATTTACCCGAGTGTTAAGGTTTCAACCGCACCAAGTCTGTAACCTTGACCCGGGGCTTAGTGGGGGCGGGACGAATGTGGATTTGTCACAGGGCGGTAGAGGACCATTGGAGCAATGCGTGTGTCAAATGTGAAGCAGATCCGAGCAAGGAAACAGAAATTATAAGCCATTTACCCGAGCGTTAAGGTTTCGGGACGTACGTACGGACGCCGGTAACACTATATGCCCCCCTCACCATTCGGTGGCGGGGGCATAATAAAAAGACATTAAACTCCAACGTTAAGTTTATGATGTTGATCTTGGGAAAGGGGTGGGGGGGGGGGGGGGGGGGGGTCATGGATTTGCTGTAGCACAATAGAGGATCATCAGATGAATGCATGTATAAACTAGAAATGTGGCCTGTCGGCACACGAATGCCCCCACTGGCAGCCAAAGAAAACGAGGCATATTTGATTATAAGCCATTTACCCGAGCGTTAAGGTTTTGAACGCACCTTGACCCTGGGCTTAGTTGGGGCGGGACGAATGTGGATTTGTCAAAGGGCGGTAGAGGACCATTGTAGCAATGCGTGTGTGAAATGTGAAGCAGATCCGAACAAGGAAACACAAATTATAAGCCATTTAACTGAATGTTAAGGTTAGTGTAGGATTGAGAAACGCGCACGTAGATTTGTCCCAAAGTGGCAAGTAAACAATTAAAGTGGAAAAGGTGAAGGTCAAAGGTGAAGGTCAAAGTAATGGGTGGTGGAGTGTGTAAGGCATGTTCATATGTATCATGTGTATAAATATTTAAGCGATTGGCAAAAGTATTGAGAAGTTATTGTAATATTGAGAAACGTGCACGTAGATTTGTCCCAAAGTGCTAAGTAAAACATTTAAAGTAGAAAAGTAACGTAAATAGAAAAGGTGAAGGCCAAAGGTCAAGGTCGAAGTACTCGGTGGTGATGTGTGTAAGGCATGTTCATATGTATCACGTGTATAAATATTGACATAATATGTGAAGCCATGTAGAAGTTACTAAAGAATATGGTAATATCAGGACGTACGGACGGACGGACGGACGGACGGACGTTCTTACAGTACTATACTTATGTGGCTTATCACATGTTAAATATTAGCCACATAAAAGATTTTTAGCCACATAAAACGATTTTTTAGGTGGCTAATTGTAACCAACCCTATCCTTTATACCAAGTCCATAACCCTGTGGGGCTAGCCACATAAGTACCCTAATGTGTGCCCGGACGGACGGACGGACGGACGGACGTACGGACGTACGGACGTACGGACGGACGCCGGTAACAATATATGCCCCCGTACCTTTCGGTAGCGGGTGCATAAATATCAAAGCGTTCCCTGTAACGAAACAGAAGTTACACAACATTTACCCCAACGTTAAGTTTATGAACATGCTAAGTTTATGACCTTGGGTAAGGGTTGGGTGGTGGGTTGTGGATTTGCTACAGCATGATGGAGGGTCATCTGATAGAAGGTAACAGATGTTATAAGACATTTACCCCAACGTTAAGTTTATGAATGTGCTAAGTTTGTGACCTTGACCTTGGGGTAAGGGGTGGGTCATGTATTTGCTATAGCACAATAGAGTATCATCAGATGAATGTGCTAAGTTTGTGACCTTGACCTTGGGGTAAGGGGTGGGTCATGTATTTGCTATAGCACAATAGAGTATCATCAGATGAATGCATGTATGAAATATCAAGGTGTTCCATGAAAGGAAACAGATGTTATAAGACATTTATCCCAACGTTAAGTTAATGAACATGCTAAGTTTGTGACCTTGACCTTGGGGAAAGGGGTGTGAGGTGGGTCATGGATTCGCTATAGTACGATAGAGTATCATCAGATGAATGCATGTATGAAATATGAAGGTATTCCATGTAAATAAACAGAAGTTACACAACATTTACCCCAATGTTAAGTTTATGAACATGCTAAGTTTGTGACCTTGACCTTGGGGTAAGGGTTGGGTGGTGGATCGTGGATTTGCTGCATCATGATAGAGGGTCATCAGATGAATGCATGTATGAAATATGAAGGCATTCCCTGTAAAGAAACAGAAGTTCCACAACATTTACCCCAACGTTAAGTTTATGAACATGCTAAGTTTGTGACCTTGACCTTGGGTTAAGGGATGGGTGGTGGGTCGTGGTTTTGCTACTGCATGATAGAGGATTATCTGAGGAATGCATGTATGAAATATCAAGGTGTTCCATGAAAGGAAACAGATGTTATAAGACATTTATCCCAACGTTAAGTTAATGAACATGCTAAGTTTGTGACCTTGACCTTGGGGAAAGGGGTGGGAGGTGGGTCATGGATTTGCTATAGTACGATAGAGTATCATCAGATGAATGCATGTATGAAATATGAAAGTATAAATATCAAAGCGTTCCCTGTAACGAAACAGAAGTTACACAACATTTACCCCAATGTTAAGTTTATGAACATGCTAAGTTTGTGACCTTGACCTTCGGGTACGGGTTGGGTGGTGGATCGTGGATTTGCTACATCATGATAGAGGGTCATCAGACGAATGCATGTATGAAATATGAAGGCATTCCCTGTAAAGAAACAGAAGTTACACAACATTTACCCCAACGTTAAGTTTATGAACATGCTAAGTTTGTGACCTTGACCTTGGGTTAAGGGATGGGTGGTGGGTCATGGATTTGCTACCGCATGATAGAGGATTATCTGAGGAATGCATATATGAAATATCAAGGTGTTCCATGAAAGGAAACAGATGTTATAAGACATTTACCCCAACGTTAAGTTTATGAATGTGCTAAGTTTGTGACCTTGATCTGGGGTAAGGGTTGGGTGGTGGGTCATGGATTTGCTACAGCATGATAGAGGGTCATCTGAGGAATGCATGTATGAAACTAGAAAATGTGTTCATAGAACACGGATGCCCCACATATCGCTTTGATAATAAATGAGGCCAAATTCCAAGTAAAAATTGTTTTTTACCTTAGCGTTAAAGTTTTTGAAGCACCAAGTATGTGACCTTGACCCTGGGCTTGGTGGGGGCAGGACGAACGTGGATTTGGCACAGGGCAGTAGAGGACCATTAGAGCAATGTGTATATGAAGTATGAAGCTGAACTGTGAAAGGGAACAGAAATTATAAGATATTTACCCGAGCGTTAAAGTTTTTGAAGCACCTAGTATGTGACCTTGACCCCGGGCTTGGCGGTGGCAGGACAAACGTGGATTTGGCACAGGGCGGTAGAGGACCATTAGAGCAATGCGTATTTGAAGTATGAAGCTGATCCGTGAAAGAAAACAGAAATTATAAGATATTTACTGGAGCGTTAAAGTTTTTGAAGCACTAAGTATGTGACCTTGACCCTGGGCTTGGCGGGGGCAGGACAAACGTGGATTTGGCACAGGTCGGTAGAGGACTATTAGTGCAATGCGTATATGAAGTATGACGGACGAACAGACGGGACGGACGGGACGGACGGACAAGGGTAACACTATAATAACAAGGTGTTCCTGGAAAGGAAACAGAAGTTAGAAGACATTTACCCCAACGTTAAGTTTGTGGACGCCGACGACGCCGACGACGCCGCGCCGACGACGCCAGGGGTATGCCATAAGCTCTTCTGCACTTTGTGCAGGCGAGCTAAAAATAGGTTTATGAATATTTCTTGACTTTGTGAGGCTTGACTAGCTGTATTTCATAATTCTACGAAACTCAATGTTAGCTCTGGTTGATCTTGACAACTTGGAAAATAGCGCATGCTATGCTGTCTCGCCGGTACGATTTTGCGTCAGAATTTAAGGTATTTTTCGGGATAACTGATTGCGAGAGGCGGTGATTTTTATAACTCACCCGCCGCCCTCAGAAAACTGGTCAATTTTGGCTATTTTCAACCATCCCGTGATGCCATAAATGTGAAGTTTGGGCAGCATCGGCCAAGCGGTTAGGAAGAAAAGGCTGTTTGAAAGCTGTAATAAAAAGATACCCTTTGGCGGCCATCTTGGATGACATAATCATGCGATTTTGATAAAAAAAACATTTCGGAGCGATCGTCTCCTCAATACTTTCGATTTGATATACAACATGACAACATTTGGTAAAGTATGAAATTTGACCCCTAATTGTCCCGCCGGGCAGCGCACATTTTAAATCAAGGGGTCATCATTTTAACAAATCAGAAACAGCATCGACTATTGATCATTTCTGCCAAGTTTCGTTGACATCTGTCTGGCAGTTTCTGAGAAGATTTTTTAAGAATTTTATCTACTTTACCACGGCGGTTATCTTACATTAGGTGACGCTTCAAATTTACAAATCTGACATCCCCATCCATAGATCATCTCTGTGAAGTTTACCCAACATTGACCAAGCATTTCACAAGGAAGAAAACTTTCGACCTTTCGGCAGCCATGTTGGATGATCCAGATTGATTTGATTGTCTTCTTAAATATGACATGACCATATTCGGTCAAATGTAAAATTTGACCCCTAGTTGACTCCCCCCCCCCCCACCACCCCCAGGCCCCGCCCATTTTTGACCCCTGGGTCACCATTTTTACAAATCTGAAAGAGCATTGACTTCGATCATTTCTGTCAAGTTCCGTTGAAATTTGTCTGGCGGTTTGTAAGAAGATTTTTTAAGAAATTGACCTACTTTTCCATCTTACATTAGGTGACGCTTCAAATTTACAAATCTGACATCCCCATCCATAGATCATCTCTGAAGTTTACCCAACATTGACCAAGCATTTCACAAGGAAGAAGACTCTAATTGAAGAATGAACGTTTGACCTTTCGTGGCCATCTTGGATGACCTATCATCCAATTGCGACAAAAAATTATCCAGATTGATCATCTCCTCAAAACTTGCGATATGAAAATACTACATGACAATATTCGGTCTAATGTCAAATGTGAAATTTGTCCCCTAGTTGATCCTCCGGGCCATTTTTGACCCATGGGTCACCATTTTTACAAATCTGAAAGAGCATTGACTGTCAATCATTTCTGTCAAGTTTTGTTGCCCTCTGTCTGGCAGTTCGTGAGAAGGTTTTTTAAGAATTTGACCTACTTTTCCAAGGCGGCCATATTGGATTAGCCAATAACCTCCAAATTTACAAATCTGACATGCATCCACCCATTTTCCCAGTGAAGTTTGCACAACATTGGCCCAGCGATTCACAAGAAGAAGATAAAAAGGATGACATTTTGAACCCTCAGCGGCCATCTTGGATGATGTAATCATCCGATTTCGATGAATATACTTCAGAGTGGTTGTCCCGTCGATACCTTTGATTTGATAAATGACATGACCTTATATGGTCAAATGTGAAATTTGACCCCTACTCGACCCCTCCAGCCCCGCCCACTTCTTACCCTGGGGCCACCATTTTAACAAATCTGAAACAGCGTTGACTACCAATCATTCCTGCCAAGTTTCGTTGAAATTGGTCTGCCAGTTCGTCAGTTTTTTTTAAGAATATAACCTACTTTTCCACTGCGTCCATCTTGGATTATGCGATGACCTCCAATTTTACAAATCTGAAATGCTCTCACCCATAGATCATCTCTATGAAGTTTAACAAACATTAGCCTAGCGGTTCGGGAGAAGAAGACCTTTGAAATTGTGGACGGACAACGACGACAAACGAAAAGTGGTAACAATAGCTCACTTGAGCCTTTGGCTCAGGTGAGCTAAAAAGTAGTCAAACAGGTTTCATGTTCAGTTTCCAATTTCATTAATGCATTCATTTTTCTTTCTTTACAATACTTCGCAATATTATTATTGAGAGACCATTCCACAATATGACACAAAAATAGTACCCTACACTTAACTAATAAAGTGTGTATTAGCAAAATTCTTAGATCACTCTCCACGAAGTAGAAAGTAAACAAAGAAAGCTTCAAATGGACATTTGGAAAAGACTACTCCATCATAACGCTTATGTAATGCATATTAATGAAATGTAATTAGACTTATGTACTCAGAATTGGTACATGTCATAATAACATGAAGTATGTCCTTAATAATACACTGGCAATTAAGTATCTAACGTGAACTTTAGTCAGTAAATACGCGAGACGATGTTGAATCTGGTGTATTGGAGAGGCACTTAAAACCTAATTGCACATGTGCGGCAACTGCATGGGTCGGATATCTTCCGTGTTCAATAATAGCTGTGTAACAATAGTGTGTAGACACCAGTAAATTAATATATCTGTATCATGCATGTATGATTGATCAGCTGTCTATTTAGCTATTATGGGCAATTCTACCAGAATGTCTGTCATCAACGCCGGTAGTTGGACGTAGCAAGAAATCACATGTCTCCCTATGACAGGTCGCTCTGTTGTCAGTTCTTATAATTGTTGATAGATACGTTTATTAAGGTAATACATGTAGGTCATAGACAGATACACTTGACTTCAATGAAAATTGCTTAATAACAGTGATGTGATATATGAATATAATATATCTGAATATTGTCTTGTTACTGTATACTATATGGAGCATTGAGTTGCCATCTCCGCCATCTTTGTATGTACAAGCCATCGTACAGTTTCACCACTTCGTGACACATACAGCAAATAATAGGACAGTAAACCAAATTATTTTTGGTGCAATACATAATAGACAGATATGACAACGGCAAGCTATAAATATTATGCCAGCAAACTATACAAAAGACAAGCTATCTGAGTATTTTTACCATCAAACTCAAATAAACTTTTCAATCTGTTGCACAGCCTATGTTAGTGTACACGTTACCCATAGGTAAAGCAATATTTACTCGCATAGTAGGCGAGTAGACACCAGGGAAATATACTCAGGTAACTGCTTACATGTCAATAGATTTGATAGCTAATAACAGAGTACAGTAGTGGCTATATATGGTATGTTTGTGTGGTGTGCCAGGTAAAAATGATACACTGTGCATTTTGTGTGTATGAAGCCTCTAATAATGATGGTTAACATGTGATTAGCTACATTATCCCATTATGTTCTACTTCACATTTTGAGTTCTTTGTCAAACGGCGGAACAGGTGAAACTGGCTGATGGCTGGAACATACAAAGATGGCCGACTTGGCCACCCCATGTGCCGTATAGGCTACAGTAACGAGGCCGTATTCACATATCAATATGGCTTACCATCAGTGCAACAATATCTCAGATAGATTGATGAACGGCAGAACTCCAAATAACCTTGGATTTTTAGTAAATAAAAACATCAGTATTGCACAAAAAGTGAGATATCTTTTTTTTGGATACAAACACCAACAGATTATATATGGTTTATGCAAGAAGCTTAGTGTTGGTCTTAGTAGTGTCTTCATGACTGTCTTGATATACAGTCATGATGGCTTACTCTTGTAAAGTGGCATTTTCCTGTGGAATTTTCAAAAACAGTGATAAAGTATCAAATTTATATATTTTTAAATTAAATATTTTTTGGGTTATTTCAATATGCATGTAAATAGTAGTTGTGAAATATTTTAAGCTTTTATTGTTTAAAAAAATTGATTTATAATTTATTGACAAAATTCATGAATATCTGAGAAAACAAAAACATTTTTTTTTTTGTAAAAATTGTATTGAAATGAACAATATAATGCTGGTGTATGTTTGTAAATATAAACTAGGGTTTGTACAGTTAGAAGCTGTATATGTTCGGTTTTATTGAAAAATATAAAATGCCAATGAACAAATATATGTATACACATGTGAAATACAGGACAACCCTCATAAAGTGTCAGGACCAGACAACATCAATCCACATGTATTGTATTGTAAGATCTAGCGAGTGAAATTGCCCCTGTGTTTACTCTAATCTTCCGTAAATCAATTGAAACTGTGATTGTTTAAAAGGACTGGTGAAGTACTCATGTTACTCCATTTACAAGAAAGGTCAGAAATGTGAGGCAGAAAACAATAGGCCATGTCACTGACCTGCGTATCTTGTAAGTTAATGGAACAGTTTACCAGTGACATCATGAACCATGTACATGCCATATACGACATCCAATCCAACACGGATTCCGTCGCAGAATATATTGTGAAAAGTTCATAAACGATGTCACCACATACACTGTATAAGTAAAGTGCAGGGCTCCAGATAAGCTGCGTAATTGCTTAAATACCCAATTAAAATTGCCAAAAACCCAAATGAAATCAGAAGTAGTGAATATCAAAAAGCAAAACAAATTTAATTTAAAAACCTTTATGCTGCAGAAAACAATAAACTGACCACAAATATAGCATATTTTTCTTATTTTCTAAGAAAACACTTCTTGGTATTTCATTAGAATTGTCTCCAAGGAGACAATTCTAATGAAATGCCAAGACATGTTTCCATTTCGAAGCAAACATTCAATAATTGCTGTCTGTTGATGTGTAAACAGTAGTGTGATTTTATTTTACCCAATTCAAAGTTTGAAATACCCAATTGTTTCAGAAATGATGGATTGACAATACTCAATTACTAGAGGTGTACCGCTTTGAGCTGGCGCGTTATTATTGTAAATATTATTGTAAACACGTGCTATTTTTAAATAGTTTACGTCATATGTTGTAGACATGGTATTTGTATACCAGCGCATTAACATTCGATAGAATTGCTAATAATAGTAACATCGTTTAGTGCTCTAGTGGATAGATCTGCTGTTTGGTGATCGGACGGTCGTGAGTTCGAATCCTGCGAAAGACATACATTTTTCTCTCGCTTTTACTATTTTGGCACCAGAGGTAACGCACACATTCCGAAACAGTTGTGCATTTACTTTTACACAACATTATAAAACACTTCACTTTGAACCTAATCATTGTGAAATGCATTCTGCACATTCGTGTGTTATTGTGAAAGTCCACCTCGATTCACTACAAATGCAAATATGTTACGGAGAACACCATGTCGAAAAATAAACCTCTCACTTCAAATAATAAACAAATACATAAATAAACGTGGATGCATGTGGTTCATGATTACCATGTCAATTGTTGTTACATGTAATAAAGATGCATTAAAAAGAAAAGACAAAAACAATATTTGAACAAAAATAATATATATATACATGTATAATGGCCAAAGTGAGGATCGAACGCATGCAGTGCAAAATTAAAATCAAGTGCCACCGTTGGCCGCCAGTTTACCCACTGCTCCAGTATGAGAAACTATTTTGTTAATCGCAATATATCGATCATGACTGTAGCGACGCGCCATAATAAACAGGGAAATACCTACAGGAATTCCATGTTTATTTATACACCAATGTTTATATAAACAAAGCATGTAAACAACGCCATGTCAGGCTGGTATACTTATAATTCCTTATCTGGAGTGATGGAAATGGTAAACAAACAGATCATGGATTTCTCAAAGGTATTTCACAAAGTCAGCCACTGTCTTCTTGTGCATAAACTGGACCACCGTGGTGTACGCGGGACACCAACACTTGGGTATACACTTCTTAACAACAACGCCGCCAACGGCATGTACTGTCATTTCGGCTAATTCTGCTCATCGGCTAATGTGCAATTCACGTCAAATGAACTATGTGGATTTTGGAATAAAAAAGCTGATTAATTGCTACATTGTGGCACAATTTTATCACATTCCAATAGTTTGGTAAAAAGTTATTTTGAATATAGTCAAAATTTGTAAAATCCTCATACCCTGCTGATGGAATACCTGTCTTATTTACTAAATTAACTGTTCAACTAAGAAACTAACCTGCCATGATGTCACTGGATAGTTCTACTTAAAGTTTAATACCAATTTTGCTATGCTGATCCAGTATGCTGCTCGCCATTTTGTTTACACTACCAGATGCGCAGCATTAGCCGAAACAAATGTGACGTTGCAAACACGCATGTGATGTCATACATCACACAATTTACGTCACTTACTGACATCAGAACGTTATGACGTTTTACCTGCACAAACGTCTTTGAACTGCGTTGAATATTCAGGAAAGTTTGACTGAATATGGAGATGGTAATGCCATATAAATTTGTTTGGAAAGCCTTAGGTGCGCAGAATTAGCCAACACCATTGTATCCCATCCGAGATGTTGCACAGTATACATATATTAGATGTATAGAGAAGTGCCTACTGTCGAGGCAGTGACTTACTTCTATGTCGATGGACTGCTGGGCCGGCACGTTGGCATACTTGGAGCTTGTTGAGCCTCCCATTGTGCTGTCTGTCTATCTGTCTACTTGTGATAGCCTACTGTGTAGTGTCCACTAACACAATACATCAACTCCCCATGTGACTGGTCATGAATGTAGTGGACTGTGTAACTCACTGAGTTCTCTGTCATACTCTAGATGTGTATTGGAGTGGATCACAGGTACGGTATTTACAACTCTAGTTAATATGCATTCAGTGACGCACATGACCGACCATCCAATACTATAATTACAAGTATACACACTCGTTGATTCATAACTAATGTAGCCTGAGGTAAACAACGCCAGGTGATCACCGCTACTATTCGCCTACAGTACACCTGTGTTGACTGGGCACTTTGAAATCTGAATTATATATACACAGATGTACGTTCAATTCTTCTGGGTATTATTGCTAATTGTTGAATATTCTCTGACGCCAGTTCAACTGGTGGTCAATGCGGTTATTTTCTTCTACATGCACTGGTATTGAGAAACATGAGGTTTCCCTTGGTGTATGCACCTATTGAAATGTATCATTGTACAGGCTGTGGGCTGCAGGAGAGATGTGGCCCCAGTAACATATGTAGGACCTGACCAGCTGGCGCACACCAGTAGCCAATTTCATATATTTGATGATTAAAAGTATGCAGAAAATAAATTCAGTATAGTAAAAATTAATAAATTTATCCATAAATTGAATTAGCAAGAAAACTATACTTTGCAATTTTGGTGAAGTCTGCTACTAATCTACACTGATAGAAAATCTGAAATAGTTCCTATTACATAGTAACCGTGATACAAACAAGAGCTGTAGGAGAACAGCATAGCTCGACTACGAGGGTTGTCGATGTACACATAGCTTGACAAAGAAGGTGGCTGCGGCCTACATAAAAACCTTAACCAAGGTTGACTAAAAACATTAACCAAGGGAAACTAGAAATGTGGCCTGTCGGCACCCCACAGGCAGCCAAAGAAAACGAGGCATTTTTGATCATAAGCCATTTAGCCGAGCGTTAAGGTTTCAAACGCATCAAGTCTGTGACCTTGACCCTGGGCATAGTGTGATAATCCATGCATCGGTGTAGAAGATATAGAGCGGAAGGGAATTTCAATAGGTTTGACCTTTGACCTTCAACTATGACCTTGACCTTGGACGTAGGTGCGTGGTTATTGATCGAGACACACCTTCTCATCCTGAGAAACATTTGTGCCAAGGCATTTGATAATCCATGCATCGATGTAGAAGATATAGAGCGGAAGGGAATTTCAATAGGTTTGACCTTTGACCTTCAACTGTGACCTTGACCTTGGACGTAGGTGCGTGGTTATTGATTGCGACACACCTTCTCATCATGAGAAACATCTGTGCCAAGCCATTTGATAATCCATGCATCGGTGTAGAAGATATAGAGCGGAAGGGAATTTCAATAGGTTTGACCTTTGACCTTCAACTGTGACCTTGGACGTAGGTGCGTGGGTAGCAATTTGATAATCCATGCATCAGTGTAGAAGATATAGAGTGGAAGGGAATTTCAATAGGTTTGACCTTTGACCTTCAACTGTGACCTTGACCTTGGACGTAGGTGCGTAGTTATTGATCGGGACACACCTTCTCATCATGAGAAACATTTGTGCCAAGCCATTTGATAATCCATGCATCGGTGTAGAAGACATAGAGAGGAAGGGAATTTCAATAGGTTTGACCTTTGACCTTCAACAGTGACCTTGACCTTGGACGTAGGTGCGTGGTTATTGATCGCGACACACCTTCTCATCGTGAGAAACATTTGTGCCAAGCCATTTGGGAATTTCAATATTTTTTACCTTTGAGCTTCAACTGTGACCTTGACCTTGGATGTAGGTGTGTGGTTATTGATCGCGACACACCTTCTCATCCTGAGAAACATTTGTGCCAAGGCATTTGATAATCCATGCATCAGTGTAGAAGATATAGAGCGGAAGGGAATTTCAATAGGTTTGACCTTTGACCTTCAACTGTGACCTTGACCTTGGACGTAGGTGCGTGGTTATTGATTGTGACACACCTTCTCAACATGAGAAACATCTGTGCCAAGCCATTTGATAATCCATGCATCGGTGTAGAAGATATAGAGCGGAAGGGAATTTCAATAGGTTTGACCTTTGACCTTCAACTGTGACCTTGAACGTAGGTGCGTGGTTAGCAATTTGATAATCCATGCATCAGTGTAGAAGATATAGAGCGGAAGGGAATTTCAATAGGTTTGACCTTTGACCTTCAACTGTGACCTTGACCTTGGACGTAGGTGCGTGGTTATTGATGGCGACACACCTTCTCATCATGAGAAACATTTGTGCCAAGCCATTTGATAATCCATGCATCGGTGTAGAAGATATAGAGCGGAAGGGAATTTCAATAGGTTTGACCTTCAACAGTGACCTTGACCTTGTGTGGTTTTCCAAGTATGGTTGCTGTAGGCCCAGGAGTATTCCATATACAAGCTTGAGTAAAAAACATAACCAAGGGGAGATAATTAAGTAATCCAAGGATAAAAGTAGGTCAAGGTCAAATATAGGTCAGGGATTATTGATGTACATCACTAGGAGATGAAGTTGTCCAAGTATGGTTGATGTAGGCCCAGAAGTATTCCATATACAAGCTTGACTATAAACATTAACCAAGTAAATGAAGGTTAAATGTAGGTGAAGGTAAAATAAAGGTCAGGGTTTATTGATGTACATCCCTATGAGAAAAAGTTATCCAAGTATGGTGTCTGTATGCACAATAGTATTCCATCTACAAGCTTGACTAAAAACCTTAACCAAGGTTGAGTAAAAACTTAACCAAAGGGGAATTAAGTAAAGTAATTTAAGGTTAAATGTAGGTCAAGGTCAAATATAGGTCAGGGGTTGTTGATGTACATCACTAGGAGATGAAGTTGTCCAAGTATGGTGGGTGTAGGGCCATGAGTATTCCATCTACAAGCTTGACTAAAAACCTTAACCAAAGAGAATTAAGTAAGTAATTCAAGAGGAAATGTAGGTAAAGGTCAAATATAGATCAGGGGTTATTGATGTACATCACTATGAGAAAAGGTTGTCCAATTATGGTGTCTGTATGCACAATAGTATTCCATGTACAAGCTTGAGTAAAAAGCTTAACCAAGGTCGAGTAAAAACCTTAACCAAGGGGAATTAAGTAAGTAATTCAAGGTTAAATGTAGGTCAAGGTCAAATATAGGTCAGGGTGTTGATGTACATCACTAGGAGATGAAGTTGTCCAAGTATGGTTGGTGTAGGGCCAGGAGTATTCCATCTACAAGCTTGACTAAAAACGTTAACCAAGGGGAATTAAGCAATTCAAGAGGAAATGTAGGTCAAGGTCAAATATAGATCAGGGGTTGTTGATGTACATCACTAGGAGATGAAGTTGTCCAAGTATGGTGGGTGTAGGGCCAGTAGTATTCCATATAGAAGGTTGACTAAAAACCTTAACCAAAAGGAATTAAGTAAGTAATTGAAGAGGAAATGTAGGTGAAGGTCAAATATAGATCAGGGGTTATTGATGTACATACCTATGAGAAAAGGTTGTCGAAGTATGGTGTCTGGATGCACAATAGTATTCAATGTACAAGCTTGAAAAAAAACCTTACCCAAGGTTGACTAAAAACCTTAACCAAGGGGAATTAGGTAAGTAATTCAAGAGGAAATGTAGGTGAAGGTAAAATATAGATCAGGGGTTATTGATGTGCATCACTAGGAGATGAAGTTGTCCAAGTATGGTGGGTGTAGGGCCAGTAGTATTGCATATACAAACTTGACTAAAAACCTTAACCAAAGTTGACTAAAAACCTTAACCAAGGGGAATTAACCAAGTAATTCAAGAGGAAATGTAGGTCAAATATAGATCAGGGGTTATTGATGTACATCACTAGGAGATGAAGTTGTCCAAGTATGGTGGGTGTAGGGCCAGTAGTATTCCATATACAAGCTTGACTAAAAACCTTAACCAAGGTTGACTAAAAACCTTAACCAAGGGGAATTAACCAAGTAATTCAAGAGGAAATGTAGGTCAAGGTCAAATATAGATCAGGGGTTATTGATGTACATCACTAGGAGATGAAGTTGTCCAAGTATGGTGGGTGTAGGGCCAGTAGTATTCCATATACAAGCTTGACTAAAAACCTTAACCAAGGCGCGACGGTGACGCCGACGCCGACGCCGACGCCGGGGTGACAACATAAGCTCTACTTATTCTTCGAATAGTCGAGCTAAAAAGGGACCTTACTACATTTGCGACCAGCATAGCCCCAGATCAGCCTGCACATCCATTGGAAATGATTCTAAAGTGCTGTCAAACCATGTTTTCATTGAGAAAGAAGACAAAATATAACAACAGATGGCAATTTACGTTCCCCTCATTGTAAGGGTTAACCATTTTCCATTTTTATCATCAAAAACATGCTTTGGCAGCACCTTAGAATAATTTACAACATGCTCCAATGGAAATGATTCTGAAGTGATGTCAAAATATGTTTTTATTGAGAAATAAGGCAAGATATAAAAGCAACAGACGACAATTGTTGTGTGTAGCGGTCTAAGGGCTAAAATCTGTATGGTGCCCTTTCCCAGCAGGTCAGGCAGCCAATTGACAGTCAGTTTATCTGTTCCACACCCAGGGATTAAGCCAGGGATTTTGGGAAGGGGCCTTTTTGGGAAAAAATAGCACGTGAAATGGCTTGAATTGGGAATTTTTTTCGTCGACCGATCGAATCCATTACTGGGATTTGTTGTCGATATTATTAGTAAATGGTGTGGATGTCATTGATCTCACTTACTCCTGGTTAATATTTTATTAACCAACCATCCAAATTTGACAACTTGTGTCAATGAATCTGCTTATGGACTGCATGAGCACAATACTCAAGATTTCACTGGGTTTTTTTTTTTTCTTTTTTTTTTTTGCCGATTTTTTTGCCAATTGGGAATTTATTTTACAGATTGGGGAAAAAAAAAACGGCCACTGAGTTTGGGGAAGGGGCCGATATTCGGCCCCTGGAGGCATGGTAGTTTAGTCCCTGACACCGTAACCAATCTCTGCACTAAGGAGCCCTGCATTAATTCGTTCCCACAAAATAACAATTTGTTCCTTCAATTTAACAATTCGTTCCCTCGAATTAACAAATCGTTCCAAAGAAAGACAATTTGTTCCCTCAATTTAAAATGTTGTTCCCATGATAAAACAATTTGTTCCCACAAATTAACAATTCGTTAATTCGTGGTAATGAATTGCTAAATTGAGGGAACAAATTGTTATTTCGTGGGAACGAATTAATAAACTAGACAGAAATTATAAAGCATTTACCCGACACACCAAGTCTGTGACCTTGACCCTGGGCTTAGCGGGGGCGGGGGCGGCACTACGTACAGACAGCGGTAACACTATATGCCCCCCTCACCATTCGGTGGCATAAAAAATAATTATACGTCCCCTGCAGGGCTCCATACTGCACAACAACTGTGGGCCGATGGGTGAGAATGACAGGTGAACTCAGGGCTACAATACAATAAGTTTATAACCACGTGTCAATGGTTAAGTCACTGCTATATTTATACAATCCACTGACACTGTTGACAACTGCGACATCACAAACATCAGAAAATACAACATAGTAGATAGTAGAGCACTTGAGAAAGTAAGACAGTGCGTTACACAGACCAAGCCTCTCCAATACTGTATTAAACGAGTCACGATCTGACTGCAGGTGTCGATGATCAAATGGCAAATGGTGTAGACCCAGAGTGAAGTGAATATTCCCTACTAGGCTACACCCACCAAATGTAGGAGATTATGATTTTATGGATTCTTTGCAAACAGTGTAGATCCAGATGAGCCGGATCGTCACAAGATGTCTTATCTGGAACTACATTTTTCGCTATTTTGTTTTCATATTTCTTTATGGCAATTAAATAGAATGCAAGGGAATTTTACAAACGGCCCAACAAATAGCTTAGAGCATCAGATGCACAGGATGATCTGGGGCTACACAGGTGAGAGATGCTGTCAGGAGCCTTTGCTCCATGACATTGATGTTACCCTGCTCCCGCCCCTACTGATGCAGATACTCCAGGGAAACTGCTCGGCTCACCTCCATTTCCCGCGGCATGGCAGACACCTTGCCAAGATTACATCCCAGGCTCTATGTGCAATATGGAGAGTGGAGTGAACGTCCGGTGGTGGCAGGGTAGTCATCTCCATCACACCACAGCCGGCCGCCGGCCACTCCTGTGTGTGACGTACAGCATCGCCACACACAGCAGGCTACACAACTGCTGGAGTAACACAGCAATATACAACAGCTAGGTTATCTCCCTTGTACAACAGTATGAAATCTGCTGCTTGACACTCCAATAACAGCGACCGTTAATGGACCTCGCTCTCAGGTATATGTCTCGCAGAAGTGTGACCTGTCGGCACACGAAAGCCCCCGTTGGTAGCCAAAGACAACAAGGGAACATTTGAAACTAGATTGGTCAGTAAGCGAGGCTTATGGAATACCCCCGCATGGGCCCAGGTACCCCTAAATATATGTAAAATTTTCCAAGTGTGGGCTTGTGACCTTGACTCTGGGCTTAGCGGGGGCGGTACGAACGTGAACGTGAAGCAGATCCGAGCAAGGAAATAGAAGTTATAACCGATTTCTCGGATGTTAAGTTTTGTAAAGAGACTAAGTATGTGATCTTGACCTTGGGATCAGCGGGGATATGTCACAGCATGATAGTAGAGCCTTAGAGGAATGCATGCATGAAATAATATTAAGAATTTTAGATGAAGTTATAACATATTTCTCTGATGTTAAGTTTTGTAAAGAGGTCGTGGATTTGGCACAGCATGGTAGTAGAGCCTTACAGGAATACATGTGTGAAATATTAAGCATTTCAGATGAAGGAAATAGAAGTTACATGTATAATAATATTTCTCTGATGTTAAGTTTTGTAAAGAGACTAAGTATTTGACCTTGACCATGGGATCAGCGGGGGTCATGGATTTGGCACAGCATGGTAGTAGAGCCTTACAGGAATGCATGTGTGAAATATTAAGCATTTTAGATGAAGGAAATAGAAGTTATAACAATATTTCTCTGATGTTAAGTTTTGTAAAGAGACTAAGTATTTGACCTTGACTTGGATCAGCGGGGGTTGGACGGTCGTGGATTTGGTACAGCATGGTAGTAGAGCCTTACAGAAATGCATGTGTGAAATATTAAGCATTTTAGATGAAGGAAATAGAAGTTGTAACAATATTTCTCTGATGTTAAGTTTACGGATGCACGGACGGACGGACGCATGCACGCATGGACAACCTGACTCCAGTATAACCCCCCCACAACTCGTTGCGGGGGGTATAAACACAAAAGACCGGAGGATCATGGATTTATCACAGCATGATAGAGAATCATTAATTTAGGGAATGGCATGTGTGAAATATCAAAACGTTTGGTGAAAGGAAACAGAAATTATAACAAATTTCCCCCAATGTTAAATTTCTGAAAGCACTAAAACTGTGATCTTGACCTTGGGATAGGCGGGGGTCTGAGGGTCGTGGATTTGGCACAGCATGCTAGAGAACCGTTTGAGGAAGGCATATGTCAAATATTAAGAAATGGATTGAAATGACCAGAATTCCATGTCGCGCCTGCCGAGGCATTTGACCGTAACATGATCATGGGCATGTGCTAAAGTAAGCATACAAAACCATCAGATAAGTGCATACTTAAAACACGAAAAAGGTCAAGGTTGAAACTTACATGTATCAAGTGTACAAATACTACAGCAATCCATCAAGTAATATTACTTGTATATGATGATGAAGAAACTTGTACAAACTTTTTGACGCAAAATAGTGTTTCCACAAAAATGTGAAGGTACAAAAGTTCATGGTTCATGTTAATGGCAGCATGAGTGTGTTCCAAATGCTCACATGTATCAAGTGTCCAAATATTGAAGCAATCTGTCAAGTATATTAAAGCTATATCATGATGAAGAAACTTGTACAAACTTTTTTACGCAAAAAAAATGGCTGCGTGTTTCCGCAAAATTGTGAAGGTAAAAAAGGTCAAGGTCATGTTAATGTGTTTCATATACTCACTTGTATCAAGTTCCAAAACATTGAAGCAATCCATCAAGTAACATTAATGGTATACGATGATGAAGAAACTTGTACAATCTTTTTGACCAAAAAAATGGCTAAGTGTTTCCACAAACATGTGATGATAAATTAGACATTATGTTTGTAAAACATGGATATGCCCCCCATGGCATACTCTAACAAGAGAAACTCTTATAAACTGTTTGACTTTTCAACATAAATTTACATGGACGGATTAAGTAATATTAAAGTTATATCATGATAAAGAAACTTATACAAACTTTTTGACGCAAATAAATGGCTACGTGTTTCCAGAAAAATATTGAGGTAAAAAAGGTCCAGGTCATGTTAAAGGTACATGCCCACTCAGTAGGCACAACATGTTATTTATATGAATTAAATACGTGAATAATTGTATCACTATTCCATCAGTTCTAAAAATTACGAGTGCCCGCTATACAGATATAATCACTTAGTAATATTTATTTTACTGATAGTGACTCGTGATGGTGTCAGGTTATTTTCATATGCAAATGAGGCATGCTATTTTTTAATTATTTATACTAATTAAATGTGTCGCCTGAAAAAATAATATCTTCGACAGATTATAAAGTATGATCATTGCACATCAAAAAATAAATACAGAGAATAAATAGTAATGCCCATTAACATTTTAAGGAGACACGGTTATCGCCCCTGATATCAGTGTGGGAATTTACGTCAGATATAACATGTATAATACTGCCAATCAATACCCGGGGTAATAGTGAATGAATGTTTATTTGCCAGAAAAAGTCTCAGATGATGTCTCTGATATAAAGAACATTTTGTGCCTACTGAGTGGGTATCTTTAATGGGGCGGCATGAGTGTGTTCCAAATGCTCACATCTATCAAGTGTCCAAATGTTGAAGCAATCTGTCAAGTAATATTAAAGTTATACCATGATGAAGAACCATGTACAAACATTTTAACGCCAACAAAAATGGCTAAGTGTTTCCGCAAAAAATGTGAAGGTAAAAAAGATCAAGTTCGTGTTAATGGCACCATGCGTGTGTTCCAAATGTTCACATATATCAAGTGTTCAAATATTGAAGCAATCCATCCAGTAATATTAAAGTTATTATATACCATGATGACGAAGCTTGTACAAACTTTTTGACATTTCGGACGACGACGACGGAAAATTATAGTTGCGCCTTCTGCTAAAGCAGGTGTGACAAAAATGGAAAAATGACTTCCCCTCTAGTATTTTTCCTTGCAGCAGGCAACACGGCTACTGTTAATGTCGAGCCCTGAATACAATGTAAGTATTGTTTCACACCTAGGCTGAGGATTGAACTCACAAACTCCGGTATTGAAGTTAAATGCTGTATCCCCTAGGCCACGGCCCATCCGTGGGGTGAAAGGAAACAGAAATAATAACAAAATTACCCCAATGTTAAGTTTATGAAAGCCCTAAAACTGTGACCTTGACCTTGGGTTATCAGAGGTCTGACGGTCGTGGATTTGGCATGGCATGGTAGAGAACCATGAGAGGAAGGCATGTGTGAAATATGAAAAAGCTGCTTGAAACGAAACAAATTTCCCCAAAAATAACCAAATTTAACATTGTGAGAACGGAATGAAATTCCTGATGTAGTCGATGATGTAGTGTCTAGACAAAACAGGTTTGTCATGTGACTACATCCGCGCGAAATCAGACTGCAATACAAAACAAGAATTCAGCCAAGGAAGCGGTGTCACGCCTGCCGAGGCATTTGAGCGTTTAACAGGATCTTGGGCATGTGCTAAAGTAAGCATCACAAAAATCGTCAGAGAAGTGCATGCTTAAAACACGAAAAAGTTCAAAGTTGAAGTAATTTTTGGACATAAAAAAATGGCTAAGTGTTTCCACAACCATGTGAAGGTCAAAAGGTCAAGGTCATGTTAATGGTGGCATGAGTGTGTTCCAAATGCTTACATGTATCAAGTGTCCAAATATTGAAGCAATCCATCAAGTAATTTTAATGGTATACGATGATGAAGAAACTTGTACAAACTTTTTGACGCAAAAAGTGGCTAAGTGTTTCCGCAAACATGTGAAGATAACAAGAGCTGTATAGGAGAACAGCATAGCTCGACTACGAGGGTTGTCGATGCACACATAGCTTGACAAAGAAGGTGGCTGCGGCCTGCATAAAAACCTTAACCAAGGTTGACTAAAAACATTAACCAAGGGATTATTGATGTACGTCACTAGGAGATAAAGTTTTCCAAGTATGGTTGCTGTAGGCCCAGGAGTATTCCATATACAAGCTTGACTAAAAACCGTAACCAAGGGGAAATAACTAAGTAATCCAAGGATAAAAGTAGGTCAAAGTCAAATATAGGTCAGGGATTATTGATGTACATCATTAGGAGATGAAGTTGTCCAAGTATGGTTGATGTAGGCCCAGAAGTATTCCATATACAAGCTTGACTATAAACATTAACCAAGTAATTGAAGGTTAAATGTAGGTGAAGGTAAAATAAAGGTCAGGGGTTATTGATGTACATCCCTATGAGAAAAAGTTATCCCAAGTAGTTATCCAAGTATGGTGTCTGTATGCACAATAGTATTGCATCTACAAGCTTGACTAAAAACCTAAACCAAGGTTGAGTAACTAGATGGCCGCGGCCTGCATGTCGCGCCTTGTGGCGAGGCATGGACACTAACAAAAAAGATACAGTATAACGAAAAACTTTAACCAAAAAACTTAAGCAAAAAGTTTAACCGGACACACGTAAGTACGACAAAGTGCCGACTATATCGCGCTTTCCGCAAGCGGGCACGAAAAAAACTTTAACCAAAAAATTAAAAGTAATTTGACCTTGACATTGGGCACAGGGGCCGCACGGGAGGGGGGTAGAATGAAAATATAGATGATGATAAACACCCATGTGAAGTTTTCAAGGTAATGGGCAAAGCAGTTGCAGAGATATAGTATAACGAAAAACTTTAACCAAAAAACTTAACGAAAAACTTTAACCAAAAAACTTAACCAAAAAACTTAACCAAAAACTTTTAACCAAAAAACTTAACCAAAAACTACAAAGTAATTTGACCTTGACATTGGGCACAGGGGCCGCACGGGAGGGGGGTAGAATGAAAATATAGATGATGATAAACACCCATGTGAAGTTTTCAAGGTAATGGGCAAAGCATTTGCAGAGATATAGTATAACGAAAAACTTTAACCAAAAAACTTAACCAAAAACTTTAACCAAAAAAGTTAACCAAAAACTTCAAAGTAATTTGACCTTGACATTGGGCACAGGGGCCACATGGGAGGGAGGTAGAATGAAAATATAGATGATGATAAACACCCATGTGAAGTTTCAAGGTAATGGGCAAAGCAGTTGCAGAGATATAGTATAACGAAAAACTTTAACCAAAAAACTTAAACAAAAAACTTTAACCAAAAAACTTAACCAAAAACTTTAACCAAAGAACTTAACCAAAAACTTCAAAGTAATTTGACCTTGACATTGGGCACAGGGGCCGCACGGGAGGGGGGTAGAATGAAAATATAGACGATGATAAACACCCATGTGCAGTTTCAAGGTAATGGGCAAAGCAGTTGCAGAGATATTGTATAACGAAAAACTTTAACGAAAAACTGTAACCAAAAAACTTAACCAAAAACTTTAACCAAAAAACTTAACCAAACAACTTAACCAAAAACTTTAACCGGACGTACGTACGTACGTACGTACGTACGTACGAACATACGTACGTACGTACATACGTACGTACGTACGTACGTACGTACATACGTACGTACATACGTACGTACGCCACAGTGCCGACCTTAACCAAGGGGAATTAAGTAATGGATGAAGTTGTCCAAGTATGGTTGGTGTAAGGCCAGGAGTATTCCATTTACAAGCTTGACTAAAAACCTTACCCAAGGGGAAATAACTAAGTAATTCAAGGTTAAAAGTAGGACAAGGTCAAATATAGGTCAGGGATTATTGATGTACATCACTAGGAGATGAAGTTGTCCAAGTATGGTTGGTGTAGGGCCATGAGTATTCTATCTACAAGCTTGACTAAAAACCTTAACCAAAGAGAATTAAGTAAGTAATTCAAGAGGAAATGAAGGTCAAGGTCAAATATAGATCAGGGGTTATTGATGTACATCACTATGAGAAAAGGTTGTCCAAGTATGGTGTCTGTATGCACAATAGTATTCCATGTACAAGCTTGAGTAAAAAGCTTAACCAAGGTCGAGTAAAAATCTTAACCAAGGGGAATTAACTAAGTAATTCAAGGTTAAATGTAGGTCAAGGTCAAATATAGGTCAGGGGTTGTTGATGTACATCACTAGGAGATGAAGTTGTCCAAGTATGGTTGGTGTAGGGCCAGGAGTATTCCATCTACAAGCTCGACTAAAAACGTTAACCAAGGGGAATTAAGTAAGTAATTCAAGAGGAAATGTAGGTCAAGGTCAAATATAGATCAGGGGTTGTTGATGTACATCACTAGGAGATGAAGTTGTCCAAGTATGGTGGGTGTAGGGCCAGTAGTATTCCATATAGAAGGTTGACTAAAAACCTTAACCAAAATGAATTAAGTAAGTAATTGAAGAGGAAATGTAGGTCAAGGTCAAATATAGATCAGGGGTTATTGATGTACATACCTATGAGAAAAGGTTGTCGAAGTATGGTGTCTGGATGCACAATAGTATTCAATGTACAAGCTTGAAAAAAAAACTTAACCAAGGTAGACTAAAAACCTTAACCAAGGGGAATTAAGTAAGTAATTCAAGAGGAAATGTAGGTCAAGGTCAAATATAGATCAGGGGTTATTGATGTGCATCACTAGGAGATGAAGTTGTCCAAGTATGGTGGGTGTAGGGCCAGTAGTATTGCATATACAAGCTTGACTAAAAACCTTAACCAAGGTTGACTAAAAACCTTAACCAAGGGGAATTAACCAAGTAATTCAAGAGGAAATGTAGGTGAAGGTCAAATATAGATCAGGGGTTATTGATGTACATCACTAGGAGATGAAGTTGTCCAAGTATGGTGGGTGTAAGGTCAGTAGTATTCCATATACAAGCTTGACTAAAAACCTTAACCAAGGTTGACTAAAAACCTTAACCAAGGGGAATTAACCAAGTAATTCAAGAGGAAATGTAGGTGAAGGTCAAATATAGATCAGGGGTTATTGATGTACATCACTAGGAGATGAAGTTGTCCAAGTATGGTGGGTGTAGGGTCAGTAGTATTCCATATACAAGCTTGACTAAAAACCTTCACCAATAGTCCAGGCATTTTAGAATTTGGCAAGGAAATTTTCGTTAACAAGCTAATTTTTTCGGTATAAATTTCAGAAAAATATACTGAACAACACAAAAAAAGTCCCCGGGTTTTCAGCCGGTGCTTCCAAAATGGCCGCCAAAATGGTCGCCAAATCATGCATTTTACTGTTATATATTGAAAAAAAATATAAAAAATATTTTCCATATACTGAAAAATATCAAATATTTCACTGAGGAACTTATTAAATAAAGCTACTTTCTGAGTAACATTTTTTCAAGATGGATGGTAAAATGGCCGCCAATATGGCCGCCAAATCACACATTTTACTGATTAATATAGAAACAAATATGACAAAGGTTATCCATATGCTGAAAAAATATATAATACAACGTGGAGGAACATATCAAATAATGCTATTTTCTGACTAACGTTTTCTTCAAGATGGATGGTAAATATGGCCCTCAAAATGGCCGCCAAATTATATGTATTAGATTTTATATGTATATTTATTTCTTTAACACCGTTAATGAAATATTCTGAAGATCGTACGACATATCCCCGTATTTCCCATCGGAACTGTCTAAAATATTCCTTCAAAATGGCCGCCAAGATGGCCACCAAATAGTGTTTTTATGACTATATTATAAGTTATTGTGATTCTACACAGGCTACTGAAGGGCAATATTACACCATATAGCCTGTGTAGAATCACAATAACGTATTTGTCATACCGCAGATCCTGTATTTGGCCGTTTAAACATATCTCTTCTTTTGATCTTTGCGTTTTTTCAGGAAGAAAAATAATCCGAGATTCGATTTTCTACCGTCAGTCTTAATATAAAGTGTAAATGAACATTTTCTTTTTTTATTAAACGAAAACAAACTAAATATGGAGTAAGAAATCCATCTAAAACGACTTTTTTATATCGTGTAATTTAATTTATATTCCACTGCTCTATCGATCTGCTCTCCCTTTGGCGCCTCTAGAATAATGCGGCTGGTTCCCAAACATTCGCTGTCATTGCTACGCCGCGGTTTCGTGCGTGAAACCCATAGTTTGTGACCTAAATATAGCCGTGTCACGAAGCCAAGCGTTTTGAGATTTGAAAAGCAATTTTCGTTATTTTGCATAATTTTTCGCTCATATTTTGATGAGCGAAGAATATTTATGGAAAAATAAACAATAAAGACTGGTTTTGAGTGTACAATTTGTTACTTGTATTGATCAATTCGGGGTTTTATTGTGTTTAGTGAGGAATACAATTCGCAATCGCTAGACACTTTCAAAATGTGTCTTCATTGGACGCGAGACGCTGGAGGGGAATCGCAATTTCTCTATGTTCGACGGCCTTGGCAGGTCATATAATATATATGACCAGGCAAGCTAGCCAATCAAAAGCCGAGAAACTTATCTGCGGTATGACAAATATATATATTTAAATAGCTTGTAAAAATATATTTCATGTAGTATTCATTTATTATAGTAACACATGTGAACAAGCCTACATATATATTCATTTACATAACAGAAATGATGTTATCTTAAGGCATACATGTATATGATATGCTGTTCAGACACCAGCCATATGTTGACTTACGAGTCACTTCTTTGAATATAATAAATAATGACAACCGGTTGTATTAGGTTAATGAACCCATTTCATACCACATGCATGGTATAACGGCCCTTTCCCATCTCAATATAAGTGCGCATGTCCTGCCCGCCCATGTGAACCATCCCGATTGGACGGTTCACTGAACGTTCACCACATGAACACGAGATGGGGCAAGACAATAAGGTCTGCATGTGGTATGAAATGAGGTCATAAAATGAGTGTATACGGACTTAAACATCGAACTTTGACTATTTTACCACAATGATGGGTAGTGTGAATACGGGCAGGCCCGTGAACATACACGGGCAGCCAGCATCCTCACTGCTCGTCATTGATCTTTAACATCATTATTTGAATGTTGGTCAGTATAGACTCCGATCATATTACGAGTACTCGTTGAATGATCCGGTCCATACTGGTCATATGGTGAAACAATTATATGTGCATAGAAATATAAAACAGTACATGTAATTCAGAAAACGACCCAATTATATGTACATGGCAGTTGCTCGTTTATTCATAGCTTCTTCTAGAAATGTGCATGTTTTCCTAATAGTATCTGGTTTACTCATCATTAATGTAAGTTTTTCTGCGTCAGACATGCTTTCGTAGCAATTATTAGAGAAACATGCGAAAATGTACGTTTCCCTAATGCGTTGATAAAAGGGACATGAAAATAGCACGTGAGTTTCTTATTCTACTTGTCTGTCATGTATGGCAGAAATATAACATAGGCCTACTACAATGAGCCACAAATTAAGGTTCGGATGTTCTGGCGCAGTTGGCTTGAATATGGCGGACAACATGGCCGCCATATATATATACAGTCAAACTTGTGTTAAGAGAGCACTCAAGGGAACTGCCAAAAGTGGTCTCTTAACAGAGGTGGTCTCTTAATAGGGACAGCCATGTGGAGTGGGTACACGGATGATATATAAAAAACAACACAGTGACAACACAGTCAAGTAATAACATGTATACACATATATGTATGTTTATTAAAGTAATAACATGTACAATGGAAAACATAAGTTTGAATACACTGCAGCTCCATTATAACGCGGTAGTCGGGGTCCAAGATTTCAAACCGCGATCGAATCCGACCGCATTATAAAATTTCGGGACATGCACGGGTACTGGTACTGCACGGGTTACTGGTATCATTCGCATTTCGGTTACCAACTATTGCGGGAATTCCATTAGCAACGGACCCATATAAAATCATGTCATTTGAACAGAAGTTAAAGTAATTATTAATAATGCCTATGACATACAAACTTGTATGTATTAATGTATTAAACATACGAGTTATTTATAAAATCATGCTTATTACGTTGTATAGTGCTCGCGATAGACAGACGCTTATTACAATGTATACTACTCGCGATCAACAGACGCTTAAACGGATTAATTGATAATAAATAATGCCTATGGTCACGTGTCCTGCCTATTCATGCGGTTGATACGTGCATAATCTCAGGATGTGGGGTCACGTGATCTATTGTTTACGCTGCAAGTCATATTGATGAATGAAATTTACTATTTAAGCGAGATTGCCTTGGGCTGCAGTGTAAACAATAGACCACCTGATCCCATACCCTGACCCAGATAATGCTGAAACACCAGTCTATTTATAGAACGCTAAATACACGTTTTATAGCCGTGTTTCGAGCCGTGTTTTCATGGGCGCTGACAGTCGCCGACGGTCGTTAAACGCGTCGTATTTTGACGGAATGGGCCGTATTTATACGGTCGCTGGTCGCAGACAGCAGGTGGTCGTTCATTGCAAGTACGTTATTATGGGAAATTCGTCGGGCGGGATTCAAACCGGTCGCTTACAGCAGGTGGTCGTTTATTACAAGTGGTCGTTAGCACAAGTTCGACTGTATATATATTGTGTCTTTTTTCTTACTAAAAAATTGTGACACGTATAGATATGTATTCGGAAAATTCCGCAAGTTAGCAAGTCCCGGGTATGCGATTACATATTTCGGGAGTATTCATAAATAGTACGTACTATCAGGGTGGTAGACAAGATGGCCGCCAAATTGATTCTGTTTTACATAAACACGTGATTGAGAATACTTTACTGAACGGGTCACCAATGAACTAAGTAGGACCACCAAATTAAAACATTGGCCAATTATAATAATAAGTTCTGTTAAAGTTAAGTACATATATGCGATTGACTAATGTATCGTTACAGTACATGTTCATACACTTCCGTGTGCGCACGATTTTAGCTTTACGCTGAAATGGCAGTGGCACAACGTCGTTTGCTTGCTGGGTTCAGCCAATTTACTCAGTTGACCGCTAGTGTGCCTTCAGCAAATTCTATGTCCGGTACATTGAAGCATGCACCCATGCAATTGGTACACATGTCGGAGCACACCATACCGACCTTCCTGCATCCGCATGCCTTTCCACAGCCGGACTTGCAGGCACAGGCGACACAGTTTATCAACTTATGTGGTGCTACGGGCTGATCAGTAGGGATCGGAATAAGACCTTGGTCATTCGATTGCCAACCCCAGTCGATTGGGACAACTTTGCGTCCCATTCATTCTTGGACCTGCAGGTACACGCGGTAAGAATGTTGACGAGCTGCAGCACTTGTTGGTGGCAGGCTGGCTAGTTGGAAACTACCACTGAGTGATGGCCTCGCTACACCTCGTTTGTACGCTACGTGGCGATACTTGTTTAATGATGTGAACTTCTCAGCACCGTACAACGCAAGAAGAAATCGTTCGCTTGCAATAGCAACTTGCTCGTGGGTGCTGGAGTGAGTGAGTGAATAGGGTTTAACGTCCGCTTTTCTGACATAGAGGTACAAGCCTCAGGGAGTCTACACGCAGACGGGTCAACGGGGTCGTGTCCCGTATCCACCTGTCCGAGGGTCGTGGGTGCTGGACACCCGATTGAACACATCCATGTGAATATGCAATTCACTAGTGGCACGTGAAATCTTCAAGGCTTTTCGCTTTCCCTGATTGTACAGCGCAGACGTTGTGTCACAACCTGTGACTGCATGTATGAATAGCAAGTGCTTTGCTAGGGGCCCCAGTGCATCCTGCAGTTCTGCAATGCTGAAGAGTGTTGGTTGTTTACCCTGGCATAGCATATAAAGTTGCTGTGAAGAAGTTGACCGAGCCACAAGCATGACTAATAAATCGGTGTCGGTGCCAACAACTATCTCTGGGGTATGGCTCATGGTTGATTCTTCAATGGCTGTTTGCAGAATCAGAGTGTCCGCATCTGACTCAGCTTGTTTTACATTCACACCTGCATTTTGCAGAATTGGTGTCAATGTGTGAATAAGACGTGTTTTGTTGATGCTGTTTGCAAGGAATGCGTTTTGTGTTGTGGTGGTCGGCAAATTTGGTGACACCAGGATGTTTGCAGATGAGCAGGTTTTCGCTCGGCGGTTCTGCTCTACTAACTTGGTTGACATAACTCCGTCTTATCCGTCGAATACTACCGTTGTTCCCAGTTTGTAGTGATGAAGAACGTATGTTGTGTAACAATCGCACACATCCAGATATGTTGTTGGCTGTGGTCAAACTACTGAGTGTAGCAGATGACCTCCATCTAGCACGAAAACGGCATCTTCAGGAATCGTCTTGGCCGACAACCAAGGACTTCAACATTGTTCCCAGTGCATTCTTTGCTATTTTCCGCATCTGACCATCTAAGAAGAGCGATGGGGGTTGTGGAGCTAACTCATACTGTAGAAACGTATCAAGCTCCGAACTTGTGTTGAGAATGCATGTTATCCGATTGAAAAGCAAATCCGGAGTTACTACGATATCATCACCACGCACATTTACGGTGTTTCTCATGGCAGCTAGTGATTTCACCTTATCCTTGCGACGTGATGTCGGCGAATGTCTTTCTTGTCATGTTCACCATCGCCTGCTGACCTATCTGGACAGAGGAGTCGCAGTTAACTGTCGCGTCAGCTACAATCCCAGTGGCAACGTTCATCAATACGTTCGAATCTCGATCAGCAAAGGGCGGGTGAGCTTCCATCCATTCAGTAAAGCGACAGAGATCCGCGGTGTCCTTGATTTGGTTGGATGGCCGTAGATCTTTGTGCTGTTCTGACGTTCCCGTTTGCACATCAGTGAACTTCTCCAGTGCATCACAAATTGGGACACATCGGGGGAGTGCGTGGACCCATTTTGTCAATGTACTATCAGTCATTCCGCGACCCCGTGTCATGCCACCAGATGTCTCGAGTTGTCGCATAAGGAACTGCTCAATCGTTTGATCTGTAAACACGCCATTCCAAAACTTGTCCGTTCGCCGTATTGTGAAATAACCCTTCTCTATGTACTGCTTGTACTCATCAGCTGACATTATGTTATCAAGCTTCTCCATTTGTTGGACATACAGATGAGCTGACTTGGCATATGCCAGATGTCCCGCTGCATGGAAATGTGGCAGCATCCGTCGAATACAGTATAGATGGAGTAGCCAGTCACCCGTCCTCTCGGCCTGTATGAACATACGAATGATCGAAACCTGTTGATGGTACTGAATCCAAAGTTTGCCTGTTCGATTACTGCTAGATGCAGTGTCACACAGTTCTGAAATCCTGTCAGCAATTTGTTGCACAGACTTTTCATCCACAACCTTATCGTGATCATGATTACTGTGAAGCAGTGATGCATACAAAGTCCTTATGCGTTCGCTGTCAACATCTTCTGGGAAGCCGTCTGTCGTCAACAACACACTACCCATCATTGTGGTAAAATAGTCAAAGTTTGATGTATCAGTCAGTATACACTTATGTTATGACCTCATTTCATACCACATTCAGACCTTATTGTCATGCCCCATCTCTTGTTCATGTGGTGAACGTTCAGTGAACCGTCCAATCGGGATGGTTCACATGGGCGGGCAGGACATGCGCACTTATATTGAGATGGGAAAGGGTCGTTATACCATGCATGTGGTATGAAATGGGTTCATTCACCTAATACAACCGGTTGTCATTATTTATTATATTCAAAGAAGTGACTCGTAAGTCAACATATGACTGGGTGCTGAACAGCATATCATATACATGTATGCCTTAAGATAACATATGTTATGTAAATGAATATATATGTATGCTTGTTCACAAGTGTCACTATAATAAATGAATACTACTACATGAAATATATTTTTACAAGCTATTTAAATATATATATATATATATAAGTCATAAAAACACTATTTGGTGGCCATCTTGGCGGCCATTTTGAAGGAATATTTACCTTTCAGTGGCCATCTTGGATGACAAAATCATCTGATATAGACAAAACATGCTGTAGAGTGATCGTCTCGTCGATACATTCTGTCAAAAATAAAATTTGACCCCCATTTGACCCCTCGGGCCACACCCATTTTTGACCCAGGGGCCACCATATGAACAAATCTGAAACAGCGGTAACTATCAATCATTCTTACCAAGTTTCGTCGATATCGGCCTGAAGGTTTGTGAGATGAAGATTTTTTGACAATTTGACCTACTTCTCAACGGCGGCCATCTTGGATTTGGTGATGACCTCCATTTTAACAAAAATGAGCAGGCTTCACCCACAGACCATTACAGTTAAGTTTGGCCAATATCGGCCAAGCAGTTCACAAGAAAAAGACGTTTGAAATCTTTAGTAAAAGAATGAACTTTTGAACTATCAGTGGCCATCTTGGATGACGTAATCATCTGATTTAGACAAAAAACAAAAAATTATCCAGAGTGATCGTCTCGTCAATACCTTCGATTTGATATATTATATGACTATATTCGGTTAAAAATAAAATTTACCCCTATTTGACCCCTCGGGAGACGCCCATTTTTGACCCAGGGGCCACCATATGAACAAATCTGAAACAGCGCTAACTATCGATCATTCACACCCAGTATCGTCGAAATCGGCCTGGCGGTTCGTGAGAAGAAGATTTTTTAAGAATTTGACCTACTTCTCAACGGTGGCCATCTTGGATTTGGTGATGACCTCCATTTTAACAAAAATGAACAGGCTTCAACCACAGACCATTACAGTTAAGTTTGGCCAATATCGGCCAAACAGTTTACAAGAAAAAGACGTTTGAAATCTTTAGTAAAAGAATGACCATTTGAACTATCGGTGCCCATCTTGGATGACATAATCATATGATTTAGACAAAAAATGTTCCAGAGTGATTGTCTCGTCAATACCTTTGATTTGATATATAACATGACTATATTCGGTTAAAAATAAAATTTGACCCCTATTTGACCCCTCGGGTGACGCCCATTTTTCCCCTTTTTGACCCACGGGCCACCATATGAACAAATCTGAAACAGCGCTAACTATCGATCATTCATACCAAGTATCGTCGAAATCGGCCTGGCGGTTCGTGAGAAGAAGATTTTTTAAGAATTTGACCTACTTTTCCATGGCGGCCATCATGGATTGTCGATGACCTCCATTTTAACAAATCTGAAATGGCATCACCCATATATCATCCCTGTGAAGTTTAACCAATATCGGCTCAGCAGTTCGGGAGAAGAAGATGATTGAAAATGTTCACGGACGGACGGACGTACGGATGGACGGACGACGGACACTTTACCATAACAATAGCTCACATGAGCTTTGCTCAGGTGAGCTAATAAAAAAGATGCATTATATTATTTATCATTGTCTCCACACACATTTATAATAAATGTAAACCTCAACACGTTGTCGGTTATTTCGGCCAAAGACCAAATCGGTCCCAGTATCGGCGTGTCCGATAGAATACACAGGGCTAGTACTGTTAATTATCTCACTTAGAATTAGACAACAACATTTGCTTCAATGTAAACAAGTCTTCACAGGAAATCAAGTAATTTTACTATCGTGACGATTTGAAGCACCTTATGTGGCAGATGGATATTTTTGTTTGCCACAGCTGTAAATTGTCACTCGTCCAAAATTGATATTCTACTCACCCGACCGGAAATGTCACTCGTCAATACGAGCGGACGTCCCCTACCAATACAACACCAGGTCGAGCAGTTAACGGTACAAAGCAAGTCTCGGAACGACACTGATCTTGATCAATACAACACCAGGTCGTGCAGTTAATGGTACAAAGCAAGTCTGGGAACGACACTGATCTTGATCAATACAACACCAGGTCGAGCAGTTAATGGTACAAAGCAAGTCTGGGAACGACATTGATCTTGATCAATACAACACCAGGTCGAGCAGTTAACGGTACAAAGCAAGTCTCGGAACGACACTGATCTTGATCAATACAACACCAGGTCGAGCAGTTAACGGTACAAAGCAAGTCTCGGAACGACACTGATCTTGATCAATACAACACCAGGTTGAGCAGTTAATAGTACAAAGCAAGTCGTGGGTGGCAGGTGGGAGCACGCGATGGGTAATTTAACGATCGGGGTTCATCCTTACCAAAATCCCGACTGGAGACCTGGTTTGGCCCTCACATACGTCTTTGGCATTTTGTATGTAACAGTTGAATCTGGTTATACCCCTCATGTGAGTATTACGATATTCGTAATCCTATTTTAGGGGAAGGTGCCAAGTGAATTGGTGTGGTATGGACCTGACACCAGGTCAGGTTATTCTAATTTCAGGGCTGAATATATTTGTTCTCGATGTAAATATTCCGTTCTGATTTTGGGATTTTCCACCCAATGCAGCAGCTTAAAATGGGATCGCACCCGTTTGCCCGGCCTTACATGACCTTAGCTGTTGATAGGCCGTTAAACACTAATAAACAAACAAACAAAGCAAGTCTCGGAACGACACTGATCTTGATCAATATGTCACAGGGTGAGAAAAGTGTGCTCCAGATCGGGGATCTCTGGTTTACCGTACCATCGCTCTAACCGACTGAGCTAAACAGGCACGTATACACACTTCCTCCCCACAGTGAGTTACGTACCGTGACATACTTCCCCGCCAAATTGGAATTCGTCCCCAAATTCTATATTTAATTCGGCTCTGAATTCCATATTTTTGGTACATTCTGCGCGAGGAAAATGTGCACCGGCCCGGGGCTCGAACCCGGGACCTCTGGTTTACCATACCATCGCTCTAACCAACTGAGCTAGCCGGGCACGAATACACACTTCCTCCCCACAGTGAGTTACGTACCATGACATAGTTTCAACACCAGGTCAAGCAGTTAACGGTACAAAGCAAGTCTCGGAACGACACTTCTTGATCAATACAACACCAGGTTGTGCAGTTAATGGTACAAAGCAAGTCTCGGAACGACAATGATCTTGATCAATACAACACCAGGTTGTCTAGTTAATGGTACAAAGCAAGTCGGATCGACACTGATCTTGATCAATACAACACCGGTCGAGCAGTTAACGGTACAAAGCAAGTCTCGGAACGACATTGATCTTGATCAATACAACACCAGGTCGTGCAGTTAATGGTACAAAGCAAGTCTGGGATCGACACTGTTTGTTTGTTTGTTTGTTTATTTATTAGTGTTTAACGGCCTATCAAGAATAACCTGACCTGGTGCCAGGTCCATACCACACCAAGTCACTTGGCCCCTTCCCCTTAAATAGGATTACGAATATCGTAATAGGGTCATTCCATATCAAATCAACGAATGCCCCACGCTCTATGGTCTCGGATTTTGCTGAATTTTTTAACCAAATGTTCTATAGCCATATTAATGGAAAGATCCAAAGTTTGAGCGTTGTGGTCCAAATACTTTTTGAGATGTGGTCATTTTACTGTGCATGGTACGTGTCTCATTTTGTCCGAAAATTGCTGTCTTCTTATTTTTGGACAATTCCAGCACCCCATATCTTGGCTAATACAGTACATAGAGCAATGACATTTTCAGTGATGATAAACAATGGTATATAGACTTGATATAAATAAAAAAAACAATGATTAATTATGATAACAATTGCCCAGATGCATTTGAAATTTCCAAATTATGTCTTTTAATTTTACGAGCAGCCATGTTTAAGGACCTAAATGAGATACAGTCGAACCTGCTCGGGCGGTCACCTTTAATCAGCGGTCACCGCCGTTAAGCGGCCACTTCAAATTCCTCCCACGCATTTTTGCTATATAAAACGCCTTCATTCAAATGGTCACTCGTCTAACGCGGCCAGCGGTCATTAATTATCGTCCCAAACTAGTGATCCAATTTCATTAAACGGTCACCTCTAATCTCGATTTCAATGTACCCTGCGGCGGTCGTTACCGAAGCGCGAATTAACAATGATGTCAGCAGTCAATGCGGGTAATTAAAACACCTAACACGTTGCCGCGTATGCGATATTGAGAGGGTGTTTCACAGGTGCAAATTGTGTTGCCCGAATTGTCGGCGCATTATTGAAAGAACAGCCTATCGCATCCGGGTTCTTGCACCCATGTCCGTCGATTCGTAATTTCTATAGGTTACCGACACAAATGTTGTAAAAAGGAACAGCCCATTGCCAATTACCAAATTGACAATTGAAAACACGAATAGCTGATATAATTGGTGTGAATTGCCCAGGACCGAGTGTAACCGGCTCAAATATATAATTTAAGCAAATGGCCTCATATGTCGAATATGAGCCGAATGTCGCACTTATTGACTGCTTTTGCGGACATCGCCTATGCATTATTTACATACACAATTGGAAATGAATCCAAATTCGAATACAGTCAGAATTCGTTACAACGGCATAGTTCGTCAGAGATGAATCTGCAGTTATAACGAATATGCCGGTATAAAGAATCGGCGATTTTCTCCTAGCTATCAGACTGTCGTGATAATTCCGGTAATTGGAACATGTCGGTAATTGGTAACCACGCATTGTATCGACGCTATTTGCTGTCATTTTACATTAGCATTATCGGTAAGATATATACTTATTTGTTTCCACATTGATAAAGCAATGCATATATACAAATTTATATCAAGGAAACCAACAGCATTCAAAGCTAATCCGGTATTTGACAAAGTCTAGGTTGCAGGCGAACCTGTTGTTAATTGTAGAGCGCGTAGTAAATACCGGATATCTGTCAAATTGTTTCTTTATTGTTAGCAATTCGCAAATATGTGCATATAGAAAAGAAACACATATTTAATAAACAGTTTGTTTTAATTTACATGCTAAAATTTATAAAAATACAAAGCAAAAACATGTAGAGTGGTTTCCCTTTAAATATTTACATGACGATTCGTCACTACCTGAACTCGCCCCAGAGGCAATGTTACACGATAATTATTTAAATTGTTCACGATTATCATATTTTTTATTTAATTAAATAACTAAACGGTGTCCCTTGCTGGATTTAATCACTTGTAAATTTAGTTGCTAACTGTTCATTTCTTAATTGATGTTTGCAAAATAGTACATCACAGCAGGTGATAAGGTACCGACACGTTAATTGCCGCGATTTATGACAGCAGGTCGGGGTTAATCAGCTGTGAAATTGTTTAGATATCGTCAGTGACTGGTTCCCGAATATCGGTTTCCGGCACGTAATGCCGGATAACAGAGCTGGTACCAGCGACGCCGGGTTCCGGCGCCATTATGAAGCACATTATATGGTCAGTGACTGGTTCCCGAATATCGGTTTCCGTAATGCCGGATAACAGAGCTGGGTTACAGCGCTGGTACTAGCGACGCCGGGTACCGGCGCCGTTATAACGCACATTAAATAAGACTTAAACTGTGTATTCGTTTGCGGGAATTCCCTGCCGGTGCCGGAAGCCGAATTTGCCGGTATATCGAGCAGATTAAAGAGCATGCCGATTGGTTTGGCAGCTTATTGTGCCGGGAGGCGAATATGCCGCTGTAACGTGTGCCGCTGTAACGAATTCTGACTGTACCCGACAAAAAAAAAAAATAATCTAACAATTTATCCCACACCATTTCCGATTATACCGCATTATGCCCTATTATCTAGTACAATAAATTGTCTACAATATGAATCTTGCAGATCAACAGTTGCAGTAGGCTGTAAAATAACAACAAAAACGTGAACATTGGTGTTTTTATTTGTTGACAGATTTTTTATTTCATTAAATGATATAATCCACTCATTACATGTTCAGGTTCAATTTTGAAAATATTAAATAAATATAAAGATATACATTTATATTGCATTAAAACATACATATTTAATCAATATGGTACTCTAAATTAATCATTAATATTATTTATTACATTTGTATTATCAAGTCAACATACATGTTTATGTTATCTTTATCTTCATTTCAATTTTCAAAATTTACCTGAAATGTACCTGAAAACACAACCCTCTATTAAGAGGTCACCTCTGTTAAGCAGCCAGTTTTGTCACTTCCCTTGGGTGGCTGCTTAAGACAGGTTTGACTGTACTTGTACTTCATATAGACCCCCAATTGTTTTAACTCTTAAAGCTGGTCCTACCGGCTATGTAATTCCTGAATATTAGAACTCTGTGTTCATTAGCTATCACATGACACCCTCCTAAAATCAGGAAAAATCACTTTGTAGCACATTTTCAACAGACCATAAAATCTCATGTGGCACATACCATGCACAGTAAAATGACCACATCTCGAAAAGTATTTGGACCACAACGCTCAAACTTTGGATCTTTCCATTAATATGACTATAGAACATTTGGTAACAAATTCAGCAAAATCCGAGACCGTAGAGCGTGGGCCTCCTGAAATATTGGGTGATTTGACATGGAATGACCCAGGGGTATAACCAGATTCAACTGTCACATACAAAATGCCAAAGACGTATGTGAGGGCCAAACCAGGTCTCCAGTCGGGATTCCCGTAAGGATGAACCCCGATCGTTAAATTACCCATCGCGTGCTCCCACCTGCCACCCACTGAGATCGACACTGATCTTGATCAATACAACACCAGGTCGAGCAGTTAACGGTACAAAGCAAGTCTGGGATCGACACTGATCTTGATCAATACAACACCAGGTCGTGCAGTTAATGGTAAAAAGCAAGTCCGGGAACGACAATGATCTTGATAAATACAACACCAGGTCGAGCAGTTAACGGTACAAAGCAAGTCTGGGAACGACACTGATCTTGATCAATACAACACCAGGTCGAGCAGTTAACAGTACAAAGCAAGTCTCGGAGCGACAATGATCTTGATCAATACAACACCAGGTCGAGTAATTATTATTAACGGTACAGGTACAAAGCAAGTCTTGGAACTACACTGATCTTGATCAATACAACACCGGTCGAGCAGCTAACGGTATGGTCGTGCGGTCGTGCATGGTACAAAGCAAGTCTCGGAAAAACAATGATCTTGATCAATACAACACCAGGTCGAGCAGTTAACGGTACAAAGCAAGTCTCGGAACGACAATGATCTTGATCAATACAACACTAGGTTGACTAGTTAATGGTACAAAGCAAATCTGGGATCGACACTGATCTTGATCAATACAACACCGGTCGAGCAGTTAATGGTACAACGCAAGTCTCGGAACGACAATGATCTTGATCAATACAACACCAGGTCGAGTAGTTAATGGTACAAAGCAATTCTGGGATCGACACTGAACTTGGCCAATACAACACTAGGTCGAGTAATTAACAGTACAGGTACAAAGCAAGTCTCGGGACGACACTGATCTTGATCAATACAACACCGTTCGAGCAGTTAACGTTACAAAGCAAGTCTTGGAACGACAATGATCTCGATTAATAAAACACCAGGTCGAGTAGTTAACGGTACAAAGCAATTCTGGGATCGACACTGAACTTGGCCAATACAACACTAGGTCGAGAAGTTAATGGTATAAAGCGAGTCTCGGAATGACTGATCTTAGACAATACAATCTGGTGGTTTAGGGTTTACATTTTCACAAACAAGTATATTTACAGGGTTTGCACTCTTTTAGGAAGACCAAATTCCATGACTTTTGCATGACTTTCAAGGACCCATATTTGTGTGAATGATGATGATGAAACGGTGTTTTATGGCTTGAGCCATTTCGAACCTGGAATACACATGTGTTCGGGAGAGAAGTAGTAGTTCTGTTCTGAATTTACAAAATCCTGATTGGGTGCCAGGTGCCCTTACCACACCAAAATAATTTGGCTCAAAATCACGAAATTGCACTGAATTTTCCTCAACAACACCAATAATTGGACTGGAATCCAAATTCCATGACTTTCAATGACCTTTTCAGAAAAAGAGGAAAATTCCATGACTTTCCAGGCCTGGAATCCATTTTTCCAAATTCCATGACTTTCAATGAATTTAAGGACCAGTGGGAACCCTGTATTTATGATAATGAAGTTATGTCTGAATGAATAGTGTCATAAGTCGGTTAGACAACAAAGTCTTATACAGACAGGAATACACCGGTATGAAATATTGTCTGTCTGAAATGCACATGTACTAGTACTGGTAATAGTAATTTGAAACCAAGCTGGGACTGATCTACCTGTTTTTAACTACAAAATCAAGGTACATGCTCCAAATGTTCATGATCATAGACTGATTATACAACTGGCTGAGCATGTTCTTGAAACATGTGCTCACAATCAGGCAGTTTGACTGGCTGACTTTGAACACTGTAGCTAAGTCTCAACTGAACATCGTGATTGCGAGCATGAGATTGGGATACAATGTACATGTATTCCAATCTCATGCTTGAAATTAGGAAGCTATGATTTATGCCATACAGGTGAAATATAGGATTCGACCCCGCTAACCCGGCCGAAAATTAGACAGACTGTGAAACGTGACTTACGAGAACATCGTAGCTCTGGTGGGCGAAGTCGTCAGTGTCGTTGAAGGCTTTCTGGTGCGAGAGCATGTACCATGCGGCGGTGGTGGCAGTGAGGGCCGCGCCCGCCCCCAGCAACTTCAACACGTACTCGTCTAACTCCATCCCGCAGTATGTCAGCCTGTAACAACGGCACACAGCACTACAGTGGCACATACAGCTACAGTGGCACATACTGCTACAGTGGCACATACAGCTACAGTAGCACATACTGCTACAGTGGCACATACAGCTACAGTGTTTACAGCCGACATACGTACAATTAGGTTAAAAAATATGATACAAATTTACAATTAAACTACTTTTACCTATACAGTATAATGTCCACCACCCATCTTACAGTATATTGTCCGCCACCCACCTTACAGTATAATGTCCACCACCCACCTTACAGTATAATGTCCGCCACCCACCTTACAGTATAATGTCCACCACCCACTTTACAGTATTGTCGTAGGCTGAAATAAAATTACTTTTGTATCGACCCTTGTTTGTTATTATTTACATCCCGTGTATATAACGGTACTGCAATAATGGGCCCTTGTACACGTTCAGGTCATATGATCACTAATATGCACAATGCATGCTGCACGCTATGCCCCGTTGCACTTTTCCATAGACCTGTGTGATTGAAGTTGTGTTTTCACAACTTCAGATGCATATACTATTACATTGACTTAAATATATTTCATATATATTTACAGGTATGTTCTATTACTCTATTTGGTAAGCTCATTTATTATTTCAGGGATGTGTATATTTCATGCTTCCTTACTTGATAATATTGGTTTAATTCATGAAACTGCAAAACAACTAGGTTCTAAACTGGTTAGACACAGCCCTGCTCCGCCATTTTGTATGTGTTGTTTACATAATCATAACTTGCTTTGTTATAAATACTTTTACTTATTATTGTACGATCTGTAACCATGTATGTATTTTTTAAGCACTTTTCCATACACCTGTGTGATTGAAGTTGTGTTTTCACAACTTCAGATGCCTATACTATTACATTGACTTAAATATATTTCACATATATTTACAGATCGTATAATTACAGAGATTGAAGACAGTGGGCATTTGCTTGTTATTTGGTCCATTAGAACCCACGTGGGGAATTGATATGTAGAGCCAACTATACATTATTGACCACCACCATATGAGAGCGTGTGAGCCCCAGTCGGTGACAGTATAATGTCCGCCACCCACCTTACAGTATCATGTCCGCCACCGACCTTACAGTATAATGTATGTAACCCATCTTATAGTATAATGTTCACACCCACCTTACAGTATAATGTCCGCCACCGACCTTACAGTATAATGTTCACCACCCACTTTACAGTATAATGTTCACCACCCACTTTATAGTATAATGTCCGCCACCGATCTTGCAGTATAATGTTCATCAACCAACCTTACAGTATAATGTCCGCCACCCACCTTACAGTATACTATCCGCCACCCACTGTACAGAATAATGTCCGCCACCCACTGTACAGAATAATGTCTGCCACCCACCTTACAGTATAATGTCCGCCACCCACCTTACAGCATAATGTCCACCACCCACCTTACAGTATAATGTCCGCCACCCACCTTACAGAATGATGTCTGCCACCCACCTTACAGTATAATGTCCGCCACCCACCTTACAGTATAATGTCCGCCACCCACTGTACAGTATAATGTCTGCCACCCACCTTACAGTATAATGTCTGCCACCCACCTTACAGTATAATGTCCGCCACCCACCCTTATATTATAATGTCCGCCACCCACCTTACAGTATAATGTCCGCCAACCACCGTACAGTGTAATGTCCGCCACCCACGTTACAGTATAATGTCTGCCACCCACCTTACAGTATAATGTCTGCCACCCACCTTACAGTTTAATGTCCGTCACCCACCTTATAGTATAATGTTCGACACCCACCTTACAGTATAATGCCCACCACTGACCTTACAGTATGTCCACCACCCACCTCATGGTTCAATTTTGGGGGCGACTTGGGCGAAGTTGTCGCTTTTTTCCCCGGCCAAGTCGCTCTATGTATCCGGCAAGGAGAAGTTCACTTCGCCTTAAAAAAATCTCGCAAAATAACGGAAATTCTAAAAAAAAAAAGCTGCAACCAAATTTGTTCAGGTAATCCCCATTTCCCCAGTGACCTAAATCTCGCTAATTGCAGGCCTGCCAAACTGTTTACAATACCATTTGTTTTTACGACACCCGATTGTTTGACCAAATTTTCATCACATCATTATGCGATTCACTAAAATCATGCCTACCCGCTGTGACAATAAAAGTCACAGGTCGGTAGTTTCAATAATCCCCTAGCCAAACATTGCTTCTGGCGACTATAATTGTCAGTTCAAAACACGCGTTATTCTCGTGGCGAAGTTATTTATACAGTACAGCCAATCGCTGGTAAGTAAAGGCAGCCCTTAGTGGCATGATTGACAGGTTACTGTCGCGAAAGACGTCGGCAATATATCTATCAGCGATTGATCATGAACCCGGTATAGTTAACTCCCTCCGAATACTCTCAACCAGATAAACAAACACATGCAAACACACCTTTTAACGGGCGCCAGATGTGAGTCGTTTCTGGGTCGGGCTAGTAAAAATTATAAGCTGGGTCGCCCGGTGGCGTACATATTTCGTAGTTGTCTACACACATTTTTGTCAGCTTATGACGCTTTGTGGGATACCATTTCCGAAATAAAAATAGCATCCAATCGTTAGCTACGATTGTGGGTATATCCAACAGGCCCGTAGCCAGGGGGGGTCGGAGCGGTCGGACGACCCCCCCCGCCCAGCCTCGAGGTTCACTTTTTTAGCCTTGAGGTCCACTTTTTTAGACCCCCATAGATACTTCAGACCCCTTGAGCCTTCGAAACGACCCCCCCTTCAAACAGGTCTGGCTACGGGCCTGTCCAAGTAGTTTGAAGCGCCACCTGACGAACCTAGTCGTGGCCTACACAGCGGATGCGGAAGGCCCATGATTGCAACTTTCTTTTTCGCCGAAAAGTGTGAAAGAATTAAATACGAAATCGATATAATCTAATGAAATCCTTTGATGCTGAAAACAAATATTGTTTATTACATTACTAACTGTTTATTTCAACCAAATAGGGCTAACTCTATTGTCAGAAAACATGAAAAAGTCTGTAAATATCACGGACAATTTCGGCGATTTCGTATCTACGTACATGTAGTTTCGTTCTTTTGCAACTTTTTCCAATCGATGTTAATGTAACCCGATTTTTATGATAATTTAGTTTGGTATTAACTAAATATACATAATTTATGCACATCCAAGTTCATAAACGATATTTATGTACACAGTTAAAGAGGTTAAAATTGGTGGTAACAACATATATACTTTTGAGATGAAATAAAGATTTTTTTCTCTTCAAATTCTACAATCTACCTCAGCCCCCCCCCCCCCCCCCCCCCCCCCCCCCCCCCACCCCCCCCCCCCCCCCCCCCCCCCCCCCCCCCCCCCACGTGTCTTTTTTATTTCTCAATGAAAGTATGCGTTGTTAACGCTCACTTAAACCGTCTTGACGAGGTGGCTCAACATGTTGATGCCTCTACCCCTCTAATAGATATGCTTTTGACACAACATAGAGTTAATGTATACAGTTACACGATAACTATAAGAGAAAAAATCAGGGAAAATATGATTTTGATCACTTTTCCCTAATTTCCCCTCACTTCTCCCTATTTTCTATTTTCCCTGGAGGGAGAAGTCACTTCTCCCTAAAAAATGTTTGGCCTAGATTGAACCCTGCACCTTACAGTATAATGTCTGCCATCCACCTTACAGTATATAATGTCCACCACTCACCTTACAGTATAATGTCCACCACCGACCTTACAATATAATGTCCGCCACCCACCTTACAGTATAATGTCCGCCACCCACCTTACAATATAATGTCCGCCACTCACCTTACAGTATAATGTCCGCCACCCACCTTACAGTATAATGTCCGCCACCCACCTCACAGTATAATATCCGCCACCCTCCTTACAGTATAATGTCCGCCACCCACCTTACAGTATAATGTCTGCAACCCACCTTACAGTTTAATGTCCGCCACTCACCTTACAGTATAATGTCCACCACCCACCTTACAGTATAATGTCTGCAACCCACCTTACAGTTTAATGTCCGCCACCCACCTTACAGTATAATGTCTGCAACTCACCTTACAGTATAATGTCCGCCACCTTACAGTTTAATGTCCGCCACCCACCTTACAGTATAATGTCCACAACCCACCTTACAGTATAATGTCCACAACCCACCTTACAGTATAATGTCCGCCACCTTACAGTATAATGTCCACAACCCACCTTACAGTATAATGTCCACAACCCACCTTACAGTATAATGTCCACAACCCACCTTACAGTATAATGTCCGCCACCTTACAGTATAATGTCTGTCACCTTACAGTATAATGTCCGTCACCTTACAGTATAATGTCCGTCACCTTACAGTATAATGTCCGTCACCTTACAGTATAATGTCCACAACCCACCTTACAGTATAATGTCCACAACCCACCTTACAGTATAATGTTCACAACCCACCTTACAGTATAATGTCCACAACCCACCTTACAGTATAATGTCCACAACCCACCTTACAGTATAATGTCCGCCACCTTACAGTATAATGTCCGCCACCTTACAGTATAATGTCCGCCACCTTACAGTATAATGTCCGCTACAGGTGCCTAATGGACAGCAGTAAATACACAGGTAGAATGTACTGTACCACTCACGTGCCACTACAGTGTCAGCTGACCGTGGATCCCACCCTGACATTACATACCTTATACCATTAGACCACACACCTGAAGACTCTGACATTACATACCTTATACTACACGTGTAGACCCTGACATTTCATACCTTATACCACACCTGTATATGTGGGTGTGACTAGAGAAATGGGGCTGATGCAGATGCACAGGCTGATCTGGATCTACACTGGTCTCAAAACCTGTAAGCCCATTTCTCCAGTCATAGCCACATATTATGGATGAACAATTGCAATAGTTTTCTGTAAAGAATACTATAACGGAAATGTGTTCAACTGCCTTCATTTGTTAAATATGCTTATTGTCTATGATTATGAATATTAAAGGTACATGCCCACTCAGTAGGCACAAACTGTTCTTTATAGGAATTAAATAAGTGTATAAGTGTGTCACTATTCCACCAGATCTAAAAAAAACGAGTGGCCGCTATACATTACAGATATAATCATTTAGTAATATTTATTTTACTGATAGTGACGCGCACAGGTATCAGGCTATTTTCATATGCAAATGAGGCATGGTATTTTTTAATTATTTATACTAATCAAGTGCGTCACCTGAAAAAAATTATTTTCGACGGATTATAAAGTATGATAATTGCACATCAAAAGATAAATACAGAGTATAAATAGTAATGTCCGTTAACATTTTAAGGAAACACGCTTATCGCCCCTGATATCAGTGTGGACAGTAACATCTGATATAAAATGTATAATAATGCCAATCAATACGTGGGGTAATGGCGAATGAATGTTTATTTTGCCAGGAAATGTCTCGGATGATCATCTGATATAAAGAACATTTTGTGCCTACTGAGTGGCCATGTACCTTTAATACCGCCAGAAATATGGTTTTATATCATTTTTCCTGGTGTGTTGCACCAACGGGCTACGTACATGTAGCCCATTCAAGGTTTCTTGAATTTCGCGCTTTTCTGAATCGGGTGTCACATGATATTTATGTTGATAAATTGAGCATGCGCGATTGAACCAAAGATGGTGCACAGATCAAATCCTTTTCTTGTCGAACAAGCATCTTCCGGTTGACAATGACTCTTCTCGTAAGATATTCTGATCACGTGATTCATATTGTAGAAATTGTGATTTTCCAACTGTCTACTTTCGGTTTCATAATACCTATAATACACCTACTACAACACAATCTGGCGAGACATATTGCATAGTATTACAGGATTAGCTTTATTCAATGTATGCGTTTGTTAAATATGTTTAGATATACATGTACTCTGAATGTAGAGTTCAAGCATCGGTCAATGGCTTTAACAGTGACAATCATCAGCAGAGAGCAAAAGCCAATTTAAATATGTATGTGTTCCAAATGTTTGCCCATTTCCAATAGAATTTCCAGCATAAGTTGCCTGGCTTTGTAATAAATATTGGCAGAATATAGACACGAGGTAGATAACCTCGAAACTGGGCCCGTATCACGTCTTATGGACACAAAACAAAGCCACCTGTACCAGTGAAACGACACAGGATTAGTTTGTAATCGCGGCTTGCAGATCAGCCCCGGATTACCGGACTACTGGCACACTGCCTTGTACAACAAGTCAACAACAGTCACTGACTTAAAGGTATATGCCCACTTAGTAGGCACACAATGTTCTTTATATCAGAGACATCATCTGAGACATTTTCTGGCAAAATAAACATTCATTCACCATTACCTCACGTATTGATTGGCATTTTTATACACTTTATATCAGACGTAAATGTCCACACTGATATCAGGGGCAATATCTGTTTCCTTAAAATGTTAACGGACATAACTATTTATTCTCTGTATTTATTTTTTGATGTGCAATGATCATGCTTGATAATCTGTCGAAAATAATATTTTTTCAGGTGACACATTTAATTAGTATAAATATCTAGATTTTTCAGTAAGCGAGACTAACGGAATACCCCCAATGTGGGCCCAGGTACCCCTAAATATGTAGATTTTTTCCAAGTATGTATGTGGGCCTGTGACCTTGACCTTCGGATCAGTAGGGGAGCCAACAAATTGGTTGGTATTGACTATGTAAATGGTTTTTTAAACATTTTCTTAATAAGATGCCTTTGAATATAGACACTCGTTTGTGGTTTATTTCATTGTTTTAACCTACTCTTAAGACATGTGAATTAATCATGTAATGGTTCATTTGCATTGTCACGATTAGCGGTAGCTATGGAACATGGGACGCAAGAAAGAAATAAACCGACAGCGGTTATTGTTGCCACTCATTGTTTTAACCAGGATAAGCGCGGTGGCAACGGCAACTCCCAATGTTTTATTGTTTTTGTGTTTTTTTTGTGTCTTTATTTTGGTGTGGACTGTGGAGTCCTTTTAAAGTAATGTCTTTCATGCATATGCTGAAGTGTTTATAGTTGCTCATTAAATGAGCCGTCTCTTTTAAAATGGCAATTGTACATGTACCTGAATTGTTTTATTGCTATGTATTTTTAGGATGTAAAATTGATGAGACGTAAATAAACAATTGAACTAAACTGTATACAGAGTATGAAGAGAATCAGCCAAAAACTGTAGCAGTACATGTAGTTCGCCGGACAAGGAAAAAAACAAGTTTTCAGAGTGGAAAAAGGGGCATAACTGCAGATGGATCCTCCTGTGCTTGATGGATGGGATGTATATAGAGTATATAGAGTATGAAGAGAATTGGTCAACAAGAATTCTGCCACGGAAGCGGTGTCGTGCCTGCCGAGGCATTTGACCATAACATGTTCAGGGGTATGTGCTAAAGTAAGCATCACAAAAACCGTCAAAGATCAGCATCTGCAACATTCGTCATTCCATAAATGAAACCCCAGTCATGCTTCGAACAAGCAATATAGGTTGTCACCGGGCTACAGAAGGGTGTTATTTCATCAGAACCTACAATGGTCACAATTTCGAAAAGCCCCATTTATCCAGTCACAGCCACATACAAATATTAATGCAGTATTAGTATTAAAATATCAGTATTTATATACTTAAATTATATATTACCATACACATATAATTATCGTGTAGTGTTCTAAGTTCGTGAAGTCTCCATCTTCGTGTTTTGGGATACCTCTGTCCTTACTCGCGTGTTTTGACGTATGCATGAAAACCCGGATGTAAATATTGACATCTGATCTTCTGCTGTCAAAAACTGCTCAGTCCAGAAAAAATGCGTGTGAGACAAGTAAAGTAACACACATTGTTCTACAAGTTACTTAAAATTGATAAAATTCACTATTCCCATATATCCATGGCAACAAAAGTCAAAATTATTGTATTAGTACTTGGTATGATCGTCCAGTAAACTTTTCAGGAAAAGTTCATTGACCCCTACACTGCGTCTAGCAACTTCCGGTTTGATTAAGGCCATGTTTTTTTTATTTGGTTTTCGTCCTCCTTGTATTTTTATTGCCAATTTTTTTTTCCTTCAATTTCTACACAAAATATCCATGATTTTTGTTGCCAACAGTATCAATTATGTTTGACATAGTGTGTGTATTTTCCCTATGACAATGTGAATACATATTATATTATCAAATCACTACATGATTCCTTGGTATTCTAGTATTCTGCATGCACACATTTGTTCACATACCATGTTTATATTATGTCCCATAAAATGTGTGTCTATGAATAATGAAGCAATTTTTGTTAATTTATATTTTTAATACTTCCCATTAAAATGAATAATCAATAGCAAATAATAATAATTTAAAAAATAAAAGGTCACTGCATTATCAAAAGTGGGACTATAAACCAATATTAAATTCATCTTGGCCTATTTCCATGAATTCCTGTGTAAATACAAACGAATTGCATGCTGGGAAATGTGTATTACGAAATTGAGTACATTCAATGGCGGCCTCCTCGCAAATATGCATGCAGTATTTCTCTCTGTTATGCAGTGTTATTTCAGCAATATTTTGTGATTATGCGCATCTTAGACACATTGAATGATAAAACAAATGGTAAGTATGTTTGAAGTTGATGTTGTGTTTATGGTATAGCTATTAATGCGTTATATATGCTTAGGTTCACGATTATCGGACACGCAAGGATATACTAGTTGGCAGAACAGTTTGCACACACTGTCTCCTTGGATGTCAACATTAGAGAGGTTCTACTGTTTTTATTTGTATTTCAATTAAAAATGTGGATTATCTTCCTTGGCTTCCTAGTATAAGTTAATCGCGGTACTCTCCCTTTATTTTTTATACAAATATTTCCATTTTGCATCAAAACATTAAAATGGGTGCTGGAAGGAGCAAATTAATGTCATATATTATGTAATTACAGTCCAAACATCGTTATTATGATGTGAATAGCTTTATTTATTAACAAATATAGTAATTACATGAAGATTTGTGTAGATTTGGGTAAGATTTGGGTAAATCGTGCCACCCTCCATCTATAGAGCTCAGATTTTCTAAGCTAGAATCAGATCCGATTCGCTATTCTGCAGAGGAATCCTATAAATATATGAGTTGTCTGAATATTCGAAAGTGCTATTTCACAAACTGAGTGGTCGATACATGGAACTGCCTACCAGAAAATATAAATGTAGTCGAATCGAAGGATGTAAGGCAATTCGAATCGCGACTGGACAAAGTGTTGGGAGAACGAGGAAATAAAATTTGACCACACACAGGAGTTAAGTACCGGAACCGGGAGACAAATGGTGATAATAGAAGATGAACAATTAGACGTGGATACAGTGACAGAGATGCCAGCGTCCATAAGAAGATCATAAGGTAATACATATGGTCCGAAAATTATGAAATTATGTCCATGTTAAGTGAAATCAGCACCCGCGAAAACTAATGACATTAAATTGGATTAGTCATAAACGTCCTGGTGTTATTAATGTCTTCGCTAAAATATTGAAGAGAAAGCTTGAAATAAATATAAAAGCATATAATGTTACCCACTTGTGTAATTCACGTTCCTGATATGATGTTTTTGTATTTGGTTTCGACTTTTTTTTCCTTTAGCAGGCGAGTCAACATGGGTCACTGGAATTACCGGAAACCTCTTATTTACCGAAAACCACCGAAATACCGGAAACCCATGTAAATCACTATATAATGTCATAAATAAGTGTTTGTCGTGTCATAAATGGTTTGTTTACTATATTATGAGATATATATGCACTAATTACAAACTATTTGTTTGAAATAAAATGAGTTAGGATCCTCTTGTTTGGTGTTTAATTCCAAATTCAGATCGACTGTGAAATTTACCGGAAAACACTCGCAGTTAAGAATGGACAGTACTAATAGTCTGTTCCTCACAAATAATAGATACTAATAGTATCTTAGGCATGGTATAATAATTATTATAATTATTATAATTACTATAATATTGTGTTTCAAATATGATTCCAGATTCCAGATTAGCGTGATATATATTACCGGAAAAACACATTCGTGGACTCGATTTACCGGAAAACACCTTCGCTGACTCGATGTCCGTGATTTACCGGAAAACACATGTGTGTGTACAGTATATGTATGCAAGGCGTCGTATGATTTAGGTATGATTTATCCCAGCAATTCTTCCATTCCAGTGTCACTGTCGCCGTCATCCATATTTATATCGACATAATAATGTTGGGTATCCTACTGACGAAGTATATGATTGAAATTGTGTATTTTTTTTATACAATATGAACATGTTGTAAGATTGTTTTTAGTGTTATGCTAGCACATGTAATATAGAAATTATTTACATACTGATCTTAGGCATTAGGGCCGCATGGATGGCATATAGAATGAAAATATGGAATATGGATGATGATAAATAATCATTTCTGACTTACTGTTATAGAGATATTAGGTATTTGAAAATTTTAACGCATATTTAACGAAAATTAATAGACAACCTGATAATGGATTCGCGGCGTTTGAATTGCAGCTATTTTAAAATGACATACAATAGATAGATGGCATACATACAATTAAGCTGTTATGCTAGCACATGTACAGTGGAACCCCTCTACGCCTGACACTGGGTAAAATATAGATGTAATGTGTCATGAGGTGCTCAGATTTAAAGTGGAACATCTGCAAACCGGACACCCTGAGGACCTCCTGGTTTGTAGAGGTTCCACTATGTCCATAGGTACATAATTCGTTTTCCCTTGAATATGCTTTTTGTTACAATATAGTCCCTATTATTAGTGACAAATCACCATGGCTGTCCAAATGATAAATTGTTTTCGGGGAGGTACCTTTCGATGCGTCCCACGTCCCACAGTCGTCAGAGAACGAACTCGTCTTACTGTGTGAACGTTTTTCTACGTTCTTGTCATTATTGATTATAAAAAAACAGTTTTCTTTCAAACCTTGGGGGATTTTACCAAGGCCTGACTTCTTAGTTGTTAAGAATTTCACAGCAGTGTTTGTGTCTACAAACCCCGAATCTAGCGACCCACGGAATTCGCACTCATTAGGTACCTGATCATCTACAGTGCATGGCTCAATAATAATAGTGGGTAAATCGTTTGATACATTGTTGTCGACTTTCTTAATAGAATATCCAGGAATCAAGAACGTCCTACGATCCTACGGGTGAACGGCTCCGATGTGTATTCGGGTTCCAACTGTGGCGGGTAATACGACCTAATTGGTTTTGACAATGCCGCACTTAAAGCTGACACGTGTCCAATCTCACTAAATTGGCCGACAACTATGCTATATTGTAGCAATTTGTTGTAGTCACTGGTCACCAGTCGCACATCCTTCAAGAATTCTGATTGGTAACTTTTTTCATTTTCAAGTAGTTCTAACGATGTTAAAAGTCTTAACAGATAGTGGTTATTTTGGTCTCCTGTTATTGCTGTAGACACCGCCCTGTATAGGCAATTACCATCACCAATTGTTGTGACTGGCATGCATTGTTGTCGCATTGCGGGATGAAACACTTTAAAAAATGTATCTGCTTTCAAATCAATTGTGTAAGTGGGATGTACGTGTGATGTATAATTTGGCGATACACTGTATGTTGCTAACAACTTTCTTTCCGACTGGCCGATTACGACGCCTTGCATACATATACTGTACACACACATGTGTTTTTCCTATAAATCACTGACATCTCGTACAAACCTAATTTTATACAAAATGGTTTTCGGTATATTACCCTGACGTGTTTTCCGGTAAATCACGGACATCGAGTCAGCGAATGTGTTTTACTGTAAATCGAGTCAATGAATGTGTTTATGTGTTTTCCGGTAATATATCACGCTAATCTGGAATCTGGAATAATAATACTATCTACACCAGACAGCATCATATTTGAAACACAATATTTAATCATTATAGTAATTATAATAATTATTATACCATGCCTAAGATACTATTATTATCTATTATTTGTGAGGAACAGACTATTATATAATATACTGTACACACACATGTGTTTTCCGGTAAATCACTGACATCGAGTCAGCGAATGTGTTTTCCGGTAAATCGAGTCAACGAATGTGTTTTCCGGTAATATATATCTGTAATATATTATTTGTGAGGAACAGACTATTATATAATATACTGTACACACACATGTGTTTTCCAGTAACTCACGGACATCGAGTCAGCGAAGATGTTTTCCGGTAAATTGAGTCAACGAATGTGTTTTCCGGTAATATATATCACGCTAATCTGGAATAATAACACTATCTACATCAGACAGCATCATATTTGAAACACAATATTTAATCATTATAGTAATTATAGTAATTATAATAATTATTATACCATGCCTAAGATACTATTATTATCTATTATTTGTGAGGAACAGACTATTGGTACTGTCCGTTCGTAACTGCGAGTGTTTTCCGGTAAATTTCACAGTCGATCTGAATTTGGAATTAAACACCAAACAAGAGGATCCTAGCTCATTTTATTTCACACAAATAGTTTGTAATTAGTGCATATATATCTCATAATATAGTAAACAAACCATTTATCACACAACAAACACTTATTTATGTTATTATATAGTGAATTACAGGGGTTTCCAGTATTTCGGTGGTTTTCGGTAAATAAGAGGTTTCCGGTAATTCCAGTTACCGAGTCAACATCAAACACCGCTCCTATCGCTCGTAAAAATGTCTAAACAATCTGACTATAAACTTATCATCAGATTATCAGACTGTTACTCATTTTTTCTTCTGTTTTAAAAATATATATTTACTTTTATATGTATACAATAAGCATTTGTACATGACGAATTGTTTTGGTGTGCTGTAAGCGGCCCAGCATGTGACGGATTGTTTACAGTTCCAAAACATTTCTTTCCCACATTGATGAATAAGATCACAACCAACGAGCTACATTTGATCTGACGTAAACTAGATGAACTAAATAATATGCACAAAGATCACCGCCCACCAGCCTGTATCCTAGTTAGATGAATCAGAGTGAAGGTTGAAGTAAATCATTCAACATTGACAAAAGTGAGAAATATAAAGTATTTTATGCATGGAAAGAACACTGATAACCTCAAACCTGAGTACATAACTCTAATGACAACATAAGATTTAAAAATAAAATGCCTCGGCAGGCGTGATATGCTGACATTTTTCTGTTTTCATGGTTAGAGACTGGTTTCTACGGGATACAAATTGTAGCAGAAACAAATCGAACACGCATCTGCATAAACGCACCTCTAGTTGCGATGCTTCTTGCACCAATACGGCAATAGAGATATATATCATGGGCTATTATATTTAATAAACATTACTGTTACGTGTAGAAGGTCAAGGTAAAATTACTTTGAAATTTGTGTTACAGTTTTTGAAATATTTGCGTTTTTAAAGTACATGTACACAATATCTCTGCAACTGTAAATGAGATTGACTTGAAACTTCATATACTTCTTTATCATCATCCCTATTTTCATTTTATTGCCCACCCATGTGGCTGGCTTTCATGCTCAAAGTCAAGGCCAAATAACTTAGAAAATATTTGTTGTTAGGACCAGGCGATGGCAGGGGGTATCCGTGAGCCCATGTTCACTTGCTCTAGTTTATCCAGTGTATGTTTTTCAGGTGATTGTCGAAGCTGCATATTGAGCGTCAGCCAGCACAGAGTCGGGCTACACCACCCACAATGGCGGGCAGTATCAGTGAAACAGGGGCACGCTACTCCGCAGCGGTGAGTCACTTCAACATAGCTACACTCGTGCAATAAATCAGTAGATGTGTAAGCACTTTCAAAACATTTTAGTTTTTGGTTTACACACATTTATCAGGTAACATTCTTTGTATTGGCCGAATACGTACTAACTGATAATGTCACATCAGGCATTGACCTCCTATTAAAACTGACGTTTCATTGGTCGTTAACGGCATCACATGACCATACCAAATGATGTCAGGGTAATGCCGTAACATAAACAAGTCTGCATTCTTTTCAACGAAAACTAATTCATATTTGATCATTGTCTTGCATAAAAAGTTACCTGATAAGTAGAATACTAGTCTAGTGTCTTTTGGCATCCTGTTTATCAGACTCGGCTCGAAAACGGTACAAATTCCTATGCGTTTCCTAGCCTTGCCTGATAAACTTGATATGAACAGATATTAGCCTAGTATTCTCTATGTGCTAACTGTTGTAGGTGGGGTTGGTGTACATATTCAACTTGATCGTGGGTACGGGTGCACTGACGATGCCACGGGCTTTCTACTCGGCGGGCTGGCTCCTCAGTCTCATCACCATCACTGTCCTCGCATTCATGAGGTGAGATCTCGTCACCATCACTGTCCTCCCATGCATGAGATGAAATCTCATCACCATCACTGTCCTCGCATTCATGAGGTGAGATCTCGTCACCATCACTGTCCTCACATTCATGATGTGAAATCTCGTCACCATCACTGTCGTCACATTCATAAGGTGAGATCCAGTCTCCGTCACTGTCCTCACATTCATGAAGTGCGATCTCATCACCATCATTGTCCTCCCATGCATGAGGTGAGATTTCGTCAGCATCACTGTCCTCGCATTCATGAGGTGAGATCTGGTCATCATCACTGTCCTCACATTTATGAGGTTAGATCTTGTCACCATCACTGTCCTCACATTCATGAGGTGAGATCTTGTCACCATCACTGTCCTCATATTCATGAGGTAAGATCTCATCACCATCACTGTCCTCACATTCATGAGGTAAGATTTAATCACCATCACTGAGGTGAGATGAGGTGACATCTCATCACGATCACTGTTCTCAAATTCATGAGGAGAGATCTCATCACTGTCACTGTCCTCACATTCATGAGGTGAGATCTAGTCACCGTCACATTCAATAAGTGCGATCTCGTCACCATCATTGTCCTCCCATGCATGAGGTGAGAGCTCGTCACCATCACTGTCCTCACATTCATTTGGTGAGACCTCGTCACCATCACTGTCATCACATTCATGAGGTGAGATCTCGTCACCATCACTGTCATCACATTCATGAGGTGAGATATCGTCACCATCACTGTCCTCACATTCATGAGGTAAGATCTCATCACCATCACTGTCCTCACATGCATGCAGTGAGATCTCGTCACCATCACTGTCTTCACATTCATGAGGAGAGATTTCGTCACCATCACTGTCCTCACATTCATGAGGTAAGGTCTAATCACCATCACTGTCCTCACATTCATGAGGTGAGATTTCGTCACCATCACTGTCCTCCCAGGCATGAGGTGAGATCTTGTCACCATCACTGTCCTCACATTCATGAGGTGAGATCTTATCACTGTCCTCACATTCATGAGGTGATATCTTGTCACCATCACTGTCCTCACATTCATGAGGTGAGATCTTATCACTGTCCTCACATTCATGAGGTGAGATCTCGTCATCATCACTGTCCTCCCATTCATGTGGTGATATCTCGTCACTGTCCTCGCATTCATGAGGAGATCTCATCACCATCACAGCCATCACTGTCCTCACATTGATGACGTGAGATCTCGTCACCATTACTGTCCTCACATTCATGTGGTGAGATTTAATCACCATCACTGTCCTCACATTCATAAGGTGAGATCTTGTCACCATCACAGTCCTCACATTCATGAGGTGAGATTGTGTCACCATCACTGTCCTCACTGATCTAATCGCTGATCTAATCGCTGATCTAATCGCCATCACTGATCATCACTGATCATCACATAGACCATCACTGATCTAATCGCCATCACTGTCTTCACATTCATGTGGTGAGATTTAATCACCATCACTGTCCTCACATTCATGAAGAGAGATCTCGTCACCATCACTGTCCTCACATTCATAAGGTGAGATCTCGTCACCATTACTGTCCTCACATTCATGAGGTGAGATTTCAGCACCATCACTGTCCTCACCTTCGTTATGTGAGATCTAATCACCATCACTGTCCTCACATTCATTAGGTGAGATCTCGTCACCATCACTGTCCTCACATTCATGAGGTCAGATCTAGTCATTGTCACTGATCACAAGATCTAATCGCCATCACTGTCCTCACATTCATGAAGAGAGATCTTGTCACCATCAATGTCCTCGCATTCATGAAGAGAGATCTCGTCACCATCACTGTCCTCGCATTCATGAGGTGAGATCTCGACACCATTACTGTCCTCACATTCAGGAAGAGAGATCTCGACACCATTACTGTCCTCACATTCATGAGATGAGATCTAGTCACCATCACTGTCCTCGCATTCATGAGGAGAGATCTCGTCACCATCACAGTCCTCACATTCATGAGGTGAGATTTTGTCACCATCACTGTCCTCCCATGCATGAGGTGTGATTTCGTCACCATCACTGTCCTCCCATGCATGAGGTGAGATCTCGACACCATCACTGTTCCCACCTTCGTTAGGTGAGATCTCATCACCATCACTATAGTCACATTCATGAGGTGAGATCTCATTACCATCATGGTACTCGCATTCATGATGTGAGATCTCATCACCATCACTGTCCTCACATTCATGAGATGAGATCTCGTCACCATCACTGTCCTCGCATTCATGTGGTGAGATCTCGTCACCATCACTGTCCTCGCATTCATGAGATGAGATCTCGTCGCCATCATTGTCCTCACATTATGAGGCAAGATCTAATCGCCATCACTATCCTCACAATCATGTGGTGAGATTTAATCACCATCACTGTCCTCACATTCATGAAGAGAGATCTCGTCACCATCACTGTCCTCACATTCATAAGGTGAGATCTCGTCACCATGACTGTCCTCACATTCATAAGGTGAGATCTCGGCACCATCACTGTCCTCACCTTCATTAGGTGAGATCTCATCACCATCACTGTCCTCACATTCATGAGATCTCGTCGCCATCATTGTCCTCGCATTCATGTGGTGAGATCTAATCGCCATCACTGTCCTCACATTCATATGGTGAGATTTAATCACCATCACTGTCCTCACATTCATGAAGAGAGATCTTGTCACCGTCACTGTTCTCACATTCATAAGGTGAGATCTTGTCACCATTACTGTCCTCACATTCATGAGCTGAGATATCGGCACCATCACTGTCCTCACCTTCATTAGGTGAGATCTCATCACTGTCCTCACATTCATTAGGTGAGATCTCGTCACCATCACTGTCCTCACATTCATGAGGTCAGATCTAGTCATTGTCACTGATCACAAGATCTAATCACCATCACTGTCCTCACATTCATGAAGAGAGATCTCGTCACCATCACTCTCCTCACATTCATGAAGAGAGATCTCGTCACCATCACTGTCCTCGCATTCATGAGGTGAGATCTCGACACCGTTACTGTCCTCACATTCATAAGGTGAGATCTCATCACCATTACTGTCCTCACATTCATGAGGTGAGATCTCGGCACCATCACTGTCCTCACCTTCGTTAGGTGAGATCTCATCACCATCATTGACCTCGCATTCATGAGGTGAGATGTCATCACCATCACTGTTCTCGCATTTATGATGTGAGATCTCTTCAACATCACTGTTCTCACATTCATGATGTGAGATCTCGCCACCATCACTGTCCTCACATTCATGAGGTGAGATCTATTCACTCTCACTGTCCTCATATTCATTAAGTGCGATCATGAGGTGAGATATGTCACTATCACTGTTCTCACATTCATGAGGTGAGATCTAATCACCATCACTGTCCTCACATTCATGAAGAGAGATCTCATCACCATCACTGTCCTCACATTCATAAGGTGAGATCTCGTCACCATTACTGTCCTCACATTCATGAGGTGAGATCTCGGCACCATCACTGTCCTCACCTTCGTTAGGTGAGATCTCATCACCATCATTGGCCTCGCATTCATGAGTTAAGATCTCATCACCATCACTGTTCTCGCATTTATGATGTGAGATCTCGTCAACATCACTGTTCTCACATTCATGATGTGAGATGTCGCCACCATCACTGTCCTCACATTCATGAGGTGAGATCTATTCACTCTCACTGTCCTAACATTCATTAAGTGTGATTTCATCACCATCACTGTCCTCACATTCATGATGTGAGATGTCATCACCATCACTGACCTCGCATCCCTGAGGTGAGATCTAGTCATTGTCATTGTCCTCACATTCATGAGGTGTGATATGTCACTATCACTGTTCTCACATTCATGAGGTGAGATCTAATCACCATCACTGTCCTCACATTCATAAGGAGAGATCTCGTCACCATCACTGTCCTCACATTCATGAGGTGAGATCTCGTCACCATCACTGTCCTCACATTCATGAGGAGAGATGGCGTCACCATCACTGTCCTCACATTCATGAGGTGAGATGTCTTCACCATCAATGTCCTCACATTCATGAGGAGAGATCTCGTCACCATCACTGTCCTCACATTCATTAGGTGAGATCTCGTCACCATTACTGTCCTCACATTCATGAGGTGAGATCTCGTCACCATCACTGTCCTCACATTCATTAGGTGAGATCTCGTCATCATCACTGTCCTCGCATTCATGAGGAGAGATCTCGTCACCATCACTGTCCTCACATTCATGAGGTGAGATCTCGTCACCATCACTGTCCTCACATTCTTGAGGTGATATCTCATCACCACCACTGTCCTCACATTCATGAGGTGAGATCTAGTCATTGTCACTGTCCTCACATTCATGAGGTGAGATCTCGTCACCATCACTGTCCTCACATTCATGATGTCAGATCTCGTCACCATCACTGTCCTCACATTCATGATGTGAGATCTCATTCATGAGGTGAGACCTCATAATCATCACCACCAGTCCTCACATTCATTATGTGAGATTTCACCACATTCACTGTCCTCACATTCATTAGGTGAGATCTTGCCACCATCACTGTCCTCACATTCATTAGGTGAGATCTCATCACCACCATGGTCCTCACATTCATTAGGTGAGATCTCATCACATTCACTGTCCTCACATTCATTAGGTAAGATCTTGCCACCATCACTGTCCTCATATTCATTAGGTCAGATCTCATCACCACCACGGTCCTCACATCCATTAGGTAATATCTCATCACCACCACAGTCCTCACATTCAGTAGGTGAGATATTGCCACCATCACTGTACTCACATTCTTTAGGTGAGATCTCATCACCACAACTGTCTTCACATTCACCACCATCACTGTCATTTGCTTTACTCCTTGCATACCAGTTGTATTCTTGAAAGGTTCTGTGTCTCGGATGATGTCTCAGATGTTCAATGTGGGAGGGGGGGCTTCACATTATGGACTGCAACTATGTATATGTCAAAACTCATTGATGACCACATTTGTGCAGCTGTTGTGTAGATATGTTTGTGACAGCTGTTTTGTATATTGTTAGTTACCTGACGACCACGTTTGTAACCGAAGCGATGGGGATTGCGAATGCCGTGCTGAAAAAAAACAAGAAACTCATACAGCAAGAACGACCGGTAAGTTCATATAAATGGCCCCTATAATAAATAGTATAGGGCCGTAATGGCCCATAAATTTTACAAATGGATGAATCAAATGGACTACAATAGGTTAATGAAGAGAAATTGCACAGAAATCACTTGAAGAAGTTATGCTGAGTTATAACTCGTGTTCAAACATGATATGGAAATAATAACCATCATCTTACTGGTTATTATTTCAATATAATGCTTCAACATCATTAGCCAGGTTTTTTGGGGCGGCGGGCGGGCAGCGTCCACAATCAATGTTAAGTTTTTGTGTTTGAGTCCATTTCTTTGTTACTGTACCACCTAGGACCACCAAACTTTCACAGCTTCATAATCAAGGGGTGCCCACCACATATCACTATCCAACATGTTACTTTTATTTTAACTTGATCCATTTTTTCCGCGCAGTCGACTTAGCCATTTTCAATGTTAAGTTTTCGTGTTTGAGTCCATTTCTTTGTTACTGTACCACCTAGAACCACCAAACTTTCACAGCTTCATAATCAAGGGGTGCCCACCACATATCACTATCCAACATGTTACTTTTTTTTTAACTTGACCCATTTTTTCCGCGCAGTCGACTTAGCCATTTTCAATGTTAAGTTTTCGCGTTTACAATGTTAAGTTTTCGTGTTTAAGTCCATTTCTTTGGTACTGTACCACCTAAGACCACCAAACTTTCACAGCTTCATAATCAAGGGGTGCCCACCACATATCACTATCCAACATGTTACTTTTTTTTTTAACTTCACCCATTTTTTTCCGCGCAGTCGACTTAGCCATTTTCAATGTTAAGTTTTCGCGTTTACAATGTTAAGTTTTCGTGTTTAAGTCCATTTCTTTGGTACTGTACCACCTAGGACCACCAAACTTTCACAGCTTCATAATCAAGGGGTGCCCACCACATATCACTATCCAACATGTTTCTTTTTTAGCCAGGTTTTTTTAAAATAAATCCAGGCTATTGGATTGGCGAAAGCCGGGCGGGGGCGGCGGCGGGCGGGCGGGCGGCGTCCACAATCAATGTTAAGTTTTCGTGTTTGAGTCCATTTCTTTGTTACTGTACCACCTAGGACCACCAAACTTTCACAGCTTCATAATCAAGGGGTGCCCACCACATATTACTATCCAACATGTTACTTTTTTAGCCAGGTTTTTTGAAAAAAAATCCAGGCTATTGGATTGGCGAAAGCCGGGCGGGCGGGCGGCGTCCACAATCAATGTTAAGTTTGAGTCCATTTCTTTGTTACTGTACCACCTAGGACCACCAAACTTTCACAGCTTCATAATCAAGGGGTGCCCACCACATATCACTATCCAACATGTTACTAATTTTTACTTCACCCAATTTTTCCGCGCAGTCGACTTAGCCATTTTCAATGTTAAGTTTTCGCGTTTTCAATGTTAAGTTTTCGTGTTTAAGTCCATTTCTTTGGTACTGTACCACCTAGGACCACCAAACTTTCACAGCTTCATATTCAAGGGGTGCCCACCACATATCACTATCCAACATGTTACTTTTTTTTTAACTTGACCCATTTTTTCCGCGCAGTCAATTTAGCCATTTTCAATGTTAAGTTTTCGCGTTTACAATGTTAAGTTTTCGTTTATAAGTCCATTTCTTCGGTACTGTACCACCTAGGACCACCAAACTTTCACAGCTTCATAACCAAGGGGTGCCTACCACATACAACTATCCAACATGTGTCCATTTTTTTTACCTTCACCTATTATTTCTACGTAATTGACTTAGCCATTTTCAACGTTAACTTTTTAACGTACGTCTGGTTAAATGTTTTGGTTAAAACTTTTTCGTTATACTATATCTCTGCAACTGCTTCGCCCATTACCTTGAAACTTCACATGGGTGTTTATCATCGTCCATATTTTCATTCTAACCCCCAACCGTGCGGCCCCTGTGCGCAATGTCAAGGTCAAATTACTTTGAATTTATTTGTTAAAGTTTTTTTGTGTACTATATCTCTGCAACTGCTTCACCCATTACCTTGATACTTCACATGGGTGTTTATCATCATTGTCGCACCCGCTTGCGGAAAGCGCGATATCGTCGGCATTTTGGCATACGTCCGTCCGTCCGGGCACACATTAGGGTACTTATGTGGCTAGCCCCACAGGGTTATGGACTTAGTAAAGGATAGGGTTGGTTACAATTAGCCACCTAAAAAATCCTTTTATGTGGCTAAAAATCGTCTTATGTGGCTAATATTTAACATGTGATAAGCCACATAAGTATAGTACTGTAAGAACGTCCGTCCGTTACGTCCGTACGTCCGTGTGTCCGGTTAAAGTTTTTTTGTTAAAGTTTTTCGATCTACTATATCTATTTTTTTAGTGTCCATGCCTCGCCCCAAGGCGCGACATGCAGGCCACGGCCATCTAGTCTACAAAAAGTGGGTATAATTATGTTATCCAAGTGTCCATGCTTGGAAAAAACCTGCCCTTCGTGGCTTTGCCTCGTTTCTTGTTTTTAACTTGACCCATTTTTTCCGCGCAGTCGACTTAGCCATTTTCAATGTTAAGTTTTCGCGTTTACAATGTTAAGTTTTCGTGTTTGAGTCCATTTCTTTGTTACTGTACCACCTAGGACCACCAAACTTTCACAGCTTCATAATCAAGGGGTGCCCACCACATATTACTATACAACATGTTACTTTTTTTTTAACTTGACCCATTTTTTCCGCGCAGTCAACTTAGCCATTTTCAATGTTAAGTTTTCGCGTTTACAATGTTTAAGTTTTCGTGTTTGAGTCCATTTTCTTTGTTACTGTACCACCTAGGACCACCAAAACTTTCACAGCTTCATAATCAAGGGGTGCCCACCACATATTACTATCCAACATGTTACTTTTTTAGCCAGGTTTTTTTAAAAATATCCAGGCTATTGGATTGGCGAAAGCCGGGCGGGCGGGCGGGCGGGCGGGCGGGCGGGCGGGCGGCGGGCGGGCGCGGGCGGGCGGCGGCGTCCACAATCAATGTTAAGTTTGAGTCCATTTCTTTGTTGTTACTGTACCACCTAGGACCACCAAACTTTCACAGCTTCATAATCAAGGGGTGCCCACCACATCACTATCCAACATGTTACTTTTTTTTTAACTTCACCCATTTTTTCCGCGC